>JAWWES010000006.1:6007289-6056162 GCA_035583135.1 Lophotriccus pileatus
CAGGGTTGATAACAAATGTGTACACTGAAAAACATCTGCAAGTACAATAGTTAACAGCAAATTAACCCCAAGTGTTAATGGTGTAATGCCTTCAGGTCACAAAATGTGGACAAGACGTTCACCTTAACTACCTTCTGTGTGCTATCTGGTGGTACTCAAAAGTAGCAATGTTGAAAATTCATTTTATTTCTACGTCCAAAGGAAAAGGGGAAATGGTTAAATAAGCGTTCTCCAATTTGTTCTCCACTGTACGTACACCCACACACATACACACACCCCTCAAACTGCACTGACATTTCTTTTTTGACCAAAAGAGTAGATCCTGGGAGTAAGTGCAAAATGCAAAATCAACTGACAGAAAATGCTGAACAAACAGCATCATAAAAATACAAAATATTTATATTACTGAACTATTAACAGATGATGTTCTCTGTTTCTTTAAACTTTGGAACCACATAGCTGATTTCTTAAATCTAGTCCATGCCAGCTTCCAGAACTATTAATGTTTTAGTTAGCTTCATTCTTTGATGCTTCATCAAAATTTTCTACGAGATCTGAAAAAGATTAAGATATTTAATACAGTAATGCCCAGTAAGATTACCTTTAATGAAAGTAAGTTTAATGAAAACGCATATATTATAGGAGAGATTAAGTAATATTTGACTATACTCAGGGAAACCATTTTCTTATGGGCAGATTTCAAAGGGCTTTAGAAAATATGGTTTGTTTGGACACACACAAAAAACTAGAAACACAGAAACACTCAGACAGTAAAAATTCTAACAGTAAGTGACTAAGATCTGATTTTCAGAGGTGCTCTATTAGCTGTAGTTGGGTTGTGAGCATCTGCATTCTTTAAAGAACGCCTGAAGTTTTAGAGAATTGAATTTTATGCAAAGTCATAAAGAAATAAAGCAGTGCCAAAGCATGAGGAATTGAACCTCTGATCCACAAGTGTGTTGTTCCAGCTAACACACCATATTGATGGATACAGCAGAATATGGTGATTAATAACACAGTTATTAACTGTCAAATTAAGAAGTTACCATATTTTTTTACTTTCAGATACTGACATAAGCTTTTTTATTTCTACTATAGAAATAAAAATTCCCACTCCAGCCTCTGATTTGAAAACAACCCAATAACTATGCCAGTTGTGTCATTTTGCAGCCCTAAAACCCTGTTTGGATATTCAGACACTTGCTCAATCTCACTGAAGATATTTTACCCTGGTTTCACTTAATAATTAATATGATTACACAAAGTAAACCCTTTTTCAAAAGCTGGACTTCAAAGCCATGTTTTAATGCTGCCCTGTATATGAAGCCTCCCTTAGCAAGCGAGTAGTATAATCACACCAAGAGCTAACTATTTCAGTGCATGAATCAAAATATTATACACTAAATGGACATAAAAGTGTGCAAGTGCCTACCTGGGACATCATCATCTTCTTCATCAATATCTTCAGATTTTGGTGCTTTACTATCCAACACTGTAAAGAGAAACTTGGTGCTGAGTTCCCATGATACAGAATTAGGGACACCCACACAATAAAAACCATTCAGGTGAAAAAAGAAAGCGTCTCCCCAGTAGTGAAAAGCACACAAATGACCAGGTATTGACAGGTAACAGCAGGGCCAAAAGGCCTGTGTGTGGACATTATTATACCAAAGTATTAGCAGGGCCATTTTCAAATGCTATGGGGTAATTCATGCAGAGCTTGCAAAAGATCAAATGATACAGAAAACCCCCAGTGTGCCTAAATCTAACTGATGTCATGTATTCAATGTCACAACAATGTGGTACCAATCAGTGACCGACATATCATACGATTCAATTACCAAGGGGCCACAACTGCTGGAAAAAGTATTTCCATATCAGCTGTCCTGCATTAAACCTACTCTGTCAGTCACTGATCGTGCTCCAAGTAACCCAGAGAAATGAAAGAGCTCAAAAAGTAAAGGACTTTTTCCTCACTGTATTATCCAAAGAAAGCACAGCATCCATTGGTACTGAGGTTGCATCAAACGAAATATGCTTATGATTATCCACCCCTCTGAATTTTAAAAGGTATTTTACTTATTAATAAAGAAGAAAAAGAAACCCTTTACTTTCTCTTAAACTCTGAACATGAAATGTGGAAGAAGTTGAAACTAAATTAGAAAGAATAACTATTTGCTGAAAACATTAGAACAGGTGATGTATATTCCAGTTACAAATACAGACAACTCCAACATGTCCAACTACAGTCATCTTAATGACCAGAACAGTCTTAAATGGAATTGTCCCTAATCTTCATTTCTGAACTGTAAAATTATAGTAATAGTTATAGCATATATACACACACCCTCATGTTCCTAAGATTTTAAAATAAATAGAAAAAAAAAAATCAAGAATCAGTCAAAACTCTGATTTTTTTTTTTTAATTATCAATCAAAACTCTGATTTTTAATTAGATTTTTTAAGTCTTGGTTGAATTCCAAAGGGAATTGTAGAGTAGAAGAACATATTTCTTCCTCTATAATCACAATAGAAATATGTTTTTTATGAACTAAGAAAACAGAGTCGATTCCCTGACAAAAAGAACCAGTTGAGTTTTTCCAAGTAAAAACGTGAACTTGCTTTCCCAAGTCTTCTCCCACACACCTGCACTAACAGCATGCCAGACTTACCTGTTTTAAATCAGGGCCTGCCTATATAATCTTGAATCAACAAGAAAAGGTTTTCCCCCACCCTACACTTCCTCAACAGTGGCAAATAAAAAGTAATCAAGGGTGTGCACGCTCTTATTTAAGTCACACACTGTTGTTAAATTTGCGTGAAAACCTTAAGTACTTCGTATGTTCTTTAAATCAGCTATGAAAGATTCCAAGAAGACCTACCTTGTCTTGGGAATTGTTCAGCTAACTTCCTGAGACTTGTTAAGCTGTCAGCACCAAGCTGGCTTAAGATGCCCGGAAGCATTTCTGTGATCGGTTTAGCCTCTGCATGGCCAGTAATTGCAAAAGTGTTGGCAGAGAGGGAAGCTTGAACCTTGGGGTTGTTGAAGTGAATAACTGTTCCATCATCTTTTATCATGTTCACCTGTTTAAATACAGTAATAACATTTACCACAGTGTTGCAGTATCTTGTTGGACAAGTGTGATCGTTAAAATCTAGAGTATTAAAACATAAAAAATTACAAAGCTACCACTCCTCCTAGAGAATATAACCATGACAAAAGCACCTGAAATTAATACCACCTAAACTGGAAGTAAACCTGAGTTAATGATAAAATATGGGCTCATACATACATACTTTATGATAAGGCAGAATTTAAGAGCTATGGTTCCTTCATAAAATGAACTTACCTGAATACTAATAAATATATAAGGAGTATATGTTGTAATGCAGTTCATGTATATTTTTAACAAAACCAAAAAACTATATCTAGATTGTTACACTGCGAGGCATAAACCACATGAAGAATGTGTGGGGAGGGAAAACCTCCCCAACAGACCAAATAAACCCTTCAGCTCTGGGGGGACTCTTTACAGACTCAAAACTCCAACAAAGCCCAGCCACACCAGTTTAAGCCATTGCCTTTCACAGCTACCTGTGACACCTATCAGGAAATCCCAGTAATTCCACGATGACTGTTTTGAGACTAAGGACATCATACAGTGATCCTGCTCTCTTCCTCTTTCCTGGTCTTCTGAATCACCAAAAATTAAGTTTTACAGGCAGAGCAGTGACCTGCTTTGCACCTTCTGTCAGTTTATATTGGCATGTTTGTATGGGTTTATGTTGTGTTTTTAAACTTAATGGAAGACAGCATGGGAAGTTAAAAAGGTTTTTCTTCTGGGCACGGCTAAACTATAGTTACGTGGAAAATAGTTTTGTCTGACCAAAGGAGGAGAGTCCTACCCATCCAACACAACAGTGGTATTAAACTCACGAGACAAAATTAATAAGCAAAGTTTTTAGTAGAAATTACAGGCAGAAATAAGAGATTTAAAATATAAAAAACTCCAAGTTCTCAATCCTCACACAGCAGCAGAGTTCAAACTATGTTTTTAACAGAAAAACCAGGTGTGTTGCTTTCCGGCAAAACTAAATAATGTCCTGTCCTTTGCACATGAGGAAATGGTAAAGGCTTCAAGCACAGTCATCCTGTTACTTAAAAACCTCTTAAAACCACACAGATGAGTAACTCATGCTTGACTCAACACTGCTACCCTCCCCAAACTCTTCTACACAAAGCTTACCAGGTCAACTTGTGTTCACCTGAACACAGCATACTGCAATTCTGTCTCTAGCTAGCAAGGCAGAAACATTTTGCATTATTTTCTCATCAAGATATTTAAAATCCTTAATAACTCTGCCTGAATAAAGATCCTGTGCTTCGTGTGAAAAAGGAAACTGAAACACACACCCAGAACTGTGTCCTTCTTTGGGTTCACATAGCTCAGTATAAACATATTGAGCTTAAGAAAACAGAGAAATAAAAGTGTTTATGCAACAGAGGACTGAAAACTGACAGGCAAACCAGGCTGCTACACTGAATCTGCATTTGCCTTTGGAAGAGAGAATGCATACGTGACCTCTGCAGGCACCCTGCAATCCTGCTTAAATTAATTAATCACAGATTAAATACTGTGCTGTTTTAACCAAGCACTACAGTAATACTGAGTTCATGATGGAGGAACACCTCCTCCTCCTCCTCCTCCCATGTATGAGTGTCACTCCCTACAGTGTTATGGAAAACATGCTTCATTCATACCTGTCAATTAGAGGTATTCAAGGAACATCTGAAACCCTCATAATTCCCACTTACATTAGCACAGAAGCTGCTTCTGTAGGTTTTCTGCAGTGTTTTAAAAAACATCATCTCCTGTAAATACTGCTAACAATTCCAGCAATTTTTCTGTAGTAAAAGGTCTTAATTTTAATAACATGGACTCAAGTTCTTACTCCAGGTATTCTAAACTTTTCTTTATATTCTGCACCACACAGCTCCTGCCCTGGATGTGCCTGCACAGAACATGTATTTACTGCTCTTCTGAGTAGGTAATCAGGTTCATAAAAGTCAAGGACAAAGAAAAGCTTTGTTCTCTGATGACTACAAGACACATACACAACACACAGCTTACTACCTCCTGTAACCACTATCTATCTGGCCAGCAGAACCTTCTCCCTTCTTTCTCCAGGTACATACACATATTCCATGTACACGAGCAACAATCAATCAAATAACTTTGCCTGTCAATAACCAGATCTCTAAGTTTTTGCTTGGAAACCTGTTGTAAAAACAAAAGCAAAGCCCACCACATCACCACCAAAACACCACGGTGAATTTAACTTCAAACAGGAAACACTTAGCACTATACCTCTTCAATGCCAGCAATGTTATTTACTGCCAGTTTTTTGAGGGAACTCTGAAGTTTTTTGTCATCAGCTGTAGCTGTTCTGTGCACCACCTTCTTCTTTCTGCGAGCTGTTCCCTGGGAAAGAATCAAGAGACAACAGTCAGCTATGCCCAAAATTTCTCAACACTAATTGTGAAAATCCTATCACAGTCTGAGCAACACCTTCCAAGTTATGAGACACTCCTATAGCCTTATATCCCTTTACCTCCAGCTGTAGCCATCCGTCTCAATTTTAAGGTTTTCCTTAAGTGTAAAGGACGAAAAGACACCCAATAGCAGCAGTATTTTCCCTTCCTACAAGACTACAAAAATACTATTTACTACTAAGCAAAATACAAGAAATTTTCCCCAAGAAGTCTCTTTTTTCCCAGGACGAAGAACAAATACAGTGATTTAAAATGATCACGCTTTTGTAAGCACGTAATTAACATTTTTTAAATGTTCCACAGACAGCAATTTTGGAATTTCTACTTTGCAAACTTTTGTAGAAGTTTGGCAGGGGATGAGCCCCTGCACTGAATAAACTCCATGCCTTTTTTTTTTTTTTTTTGTCAGATTAACTACCTGCTGGCTCAGAGAAAAGAAAAGCTCAATGCAGAGTCAGTGCCTGGAGCAGGCACTGAAAATCCCCAAAAGGGAGAAGGGAAAGGCAGAACTGGAACACTCAACAGGTAAGCTTAGCTGGAGCTTCCACAGGTCACAACAAGTCACTGAATTAACAGAACAGAATTAACTTACACCCTGGAAACTGCTCATCCAGCAGTTGGGAACTGAAAGAAACTTGCATTTCAGGTAGAAGCACCATGATACAGATCACACAAAAACCATTATCTGTCAAGTCTCAGAAGTATATTTTTTCCCCTTCTGTGAACTATAGCCCATGTTTTGAAAAGCATCTCTGGTGGGTTTCTTACCTTTCCTCCTATTCGGACCTGCGCTTGAAGCTTGGCCAGTTTTTCTTGGTTCATAGTGATGTGTCTGAAGAATAAGAACAAGACACAAAACCCGAGTTAACACTCAAAACAGTAAGAAAAAAATAGTCATAGTCCATTTTCAGAGCACTCCTGATTGCAGTGGGTTTTTGAAACTTATAGAACATTATCCAAAACACTGTGTCAAACAAAACCACACACACAAAGCTTTAAAACGTAAATAATCCCAAGTGGTCCTGCAGCAGCCACTTAGCTGAAGTGCCTGTGTCACAATCAGGCAAATCAACAAGACACTGCATACTGCATCAGTCTGAGGTAAACTCCCAGTGTGCCAATCTACTTTTGGAAATACTGAACTGAACTCAAACCAGACCCAAACCAGCACAACTGCTTCTGGGAAACACCCTTAAGAGGGCCCAGGGAGAGAGTCGTCACTAATTCATTTTGAATACTAGTCCCATATTCTGAATTTCTGATACTTGTAGCTAATAAGTGAGCTTTGAACCCCGTGATTTCAGATCTGGGCAGATTTCCCATAGGAACCTCTGGACGCCCTGCATCCCATTCAGTGACTGGGAAGTCAGTCCAGGGGCTTCTCCCACGGGTCAAGTGGGACCTTTAAAACCTGAAAGCCCTGAAAAAAAAAACCGTAATGGGTGGGAAAACAGCTCCAGCCTTCCAGCACAAGGAAGGCATCCCGCAGCTGTGCCCCAGCAAGTGATCAGGGATACCGGGAGTGACGGGGAAGCCTCCTCCGCGTGTGCTTTGTGCGGGGAGAGGGATCAGCACCGGCGGGAGAAGGAGCTCGGGGCGGCTCGCCGGGCACCCCCTGAGCACGGGGAGCGAGAGGGGCTCAAGGCTGACCCCTCAGGAGCCTGTGCGGCTGCGGCCCCGCCGGGAGAGTCGCGGCCCCCCGAGCCGGGGCAGCCCCCGCACATCGTCCCGCCGCAGGGCCTCGCTCCCTCGGCGTCTCCTCGGGGAGCGGCCCAGCGCGGCGGGCGGGAACAGGACCGAGTCCCCCGCCCCAGGCCACCGGGGGCACGGTCAGGGCGGGCCGGCGGGACGCGGGAGCTGCGGGACCCCTCACCTGAGCGCGGCGGAGCCCCCGCGGCCAACACGCGGCGAGAACAAGATGGCGGCCGGAGAAGGAAAGAGAGGCGCACAGAGAAAGGAAGCTCCGCGCCACGTGACGGCGCCGGCCCGCCCGCCGATTGGCGGAACCGCCCAGCCTCATTTGCATAGAGGCGGGAACCGAGGGTAGGTGGGGCCTTCTGGGAGTTGTAGTCTCGGGGTGGGGGGAGGACAGACACCCGGTGTCCCGGGGCGGCGAATGACGGCCGGGGGTAATAATCGGTGTCCCGGGACAAACAGCGGTATCCCGCTGTAGTCTCGGGTGCCCCCGGTCGGAGCAGTGGCCGGTGACCCAAACCCGGGGCGCGGCGGCTCCGAAGACGTCACCATGTGCTCCGCTGTCCCCCTTAACGAACCCTCCTTCCCGCACGGCGCTTTGCGGTCGGTTTCGCCTTCCCGACAGCTGGGCGCCTCCGGAGAGCACCGCGGCAAAAGGATTTATTTGGGAATGAGAAATAAAGGCGGACCCCCATACGAACACCCCCCTCCCGCTGCCTGCTCCCACAGGGATAACCCTGGGCTTGTCCAGGGGCAATAACCCAGCTGTCTCGGACCCCCTCCCGCTGGGTGCCCTCCCCCGGCACCCCCGAGCCGAGCGGCGAAGGCTGCGCACCGCCCACATCCGCCGTACATCACTTCCTGGGCTTTAAAAAAACGGGGAAGGAAAAAAAAAAAAAGGAAAGAAAAAAAAAATCTGCCGGCTCCTGTGCTGTGCGGAGCTGTGGGGCTGTACCCGGTGCCGCCGCTGCCCGCGCCGACACCATGAAGGCTCAGCCCGCGGCCGCCTCCGTCCTCTGCCTGTGCCTGTGCCTGGTGCTGGCGGCCTCCGCCGCCTCCGAGGGAGGGCTCGGAAAGGGTCAGGAAAACGCTTCTTTCGGGCTTTCTTCAACTCGTGTCCCCGCCGCGGGCGCGGGTCCGGTCCCTCATCCCGCGGCGTCGGGGGGGCGGGGGGACAGAGCACGGGGCTGGGGGCTGGAGGCGAGGGGGGTTTGCACCGTCCCTGCCGTCGTGGTTCTGTCCGGCTGAGCCCCCTCTCGAGGGGCTCCGCGGAGCCCTGCGGGGCAGCCCCTCGATGCCCGCTCCTCGATGCCCGCTGTGCCCGCCCAGCCCCCGCCGGCTCCTGGCAGGCGATGAATGGCGCTTCCCTTGCCCTCGGTAACCACTCCTCACTCCTCTCTTGGCTCACCGAGGCTCCTTGACTAATTACCGTGTCTAATAGCCGGGTTTAGCCAGGGCCTGAGCTTCACCCCAGGTGGTGGCTTTGTCTTAGAGGCAAATCTCCTCCTAAGGACCGGTAGTAACCAATTCGATCAATGACAGCAAAGCTCTGTGGTGTGGATCCCAGCCAGCCATCCCTCTTTAATTCCCCAGATGACTTTCATTCAAAAGAAACACTCCGTAGTGTGTTGTGTAATTGTTTTAAAAACATACTGAAGCTTGCCACAAATAGGATTTTGGTTTAAGTATAGAAAAGCTTTCAAAAAGTGTTTTCCAGCTAGAACAATAAAAGGCTTTCCCTATTTTACCATTTTGGCCTTTGACTGAAATAGCTGACGTGTCAATATTCTGGGTAAACATGACTTCTGCTAACCCTATTGGCTTTTGCTTGGGTACGTTGAGCTTGTCCAAGAGTAGCCCCGTGTCCAAAGCTGCCTGAGCAGCTGGGGTGTGATTGGACATGGACAGGGCATCCCCAGCTCACTGCGAGCTCATCTGTTTGAGGTGTTGCGTCATATGTGTTCAGTGGTTCATATCAGGAGAGAAGATCAGGTAATACGCTGTGCCAACTGTCCACACCTCCTGGACACTCAATTAAGATGCCACGAGGATTTGCTGACTCTGTTTTAGGCTTTCTCCAGCTTCTTTGCCATAGTTGTCTACAATGTCCACTTTCCCCCGTGTCAGCACTGGGCAGTCTGGGCCTCTGACTTCTGTGTAGCTCCCGAAATCTGCTCTCCTCAGCACCTGGGGGTTGCTGACTAATCCAAACCCTCAGTGATGGGAAGGGGCAAGCCGAGGCTGATGTTTCATCATCCAGTGCACTAACTGTTAATTACGGGAGCCATAAGACCTCTGAGGAGGTCTTCCAAGGGAGTTCCTCTTCGAAGAGTTCCCGGATCTCCTTCATCTCAGCTCTCCAGGTGGCTTTTGGCCATGTGCTTTGTTGGCTACTAAAAAATCCCAACCCTGGCAGTCCCTGTTTTGCAGCTGTTAAACACACACTGACTCACTCCTGTGTCAATTGACACAGCAAGACTTGTTATCTGGATATGGGATAAAACATTTCCTGCATTGTTCAGTCATTCTATCATTCAGAAATCTGTGTAGTGGTGTTCTTCCTTACTCTTCAATTATCATCATTAGCAATAATTAGCATAATAGTTTTAGAGCAATTAATGATCATATGTTGGCTTAGGAATTTTTAAGTTTTGCTTTAGTTCACATTCAGTGGGATTTAGGAAGCCAAATGCTGACATGTTTAATTTGTCACTCATCAGTTAATAAATGTTCATAGATTGAAGAAGAATGGAAAATAATCAGAAGGCCCTTCAATTTTAATAACCATCTGGGGGATTTTGATGTCGTTTGCATATAGATATAAATATTCATTTGCATGGTATGTTTTTGTTAATTAATTTCAGTGGGATTCCTCATATGACTATGTGGGTTGTAAGTATTTGCAGAAGTCTTTCCGGAACTGGGATTGTACTTGGCTTTAAAAAAGGAATATAAAATAAGTTGAAAATACTGTTGAGGGTTGGACTGTTTTCCTCTGTTAGCTGACACGCTAAATTATGCAGCATTTATAAACCCTTCTCTCTGGCAGGTTTTGGAGATCATATTCATTGGAGAACACTAGAAGATGGGAAGAAAGAGGCAGCAGCCAGGTATGTGTGCTAGTTTTAAATACAGAAAAGTGTCTTTAAAAGCATTCACAAAGGTTCTGTATCAATGCTAAATTTAACCACAGAAAAGAGTCATGATTAACAAAAGTGAGGATGGTTTAGGAGACTTCAGATCCCTACAGCTTATTAGAGAAAAAATGCAGAGTTTTGATATCTTGCTGAGGCACCACCTAGGTTTAATCACTGCAGTCTAATTAAACCATTGAAGCCGTAGCATGTCTTTGAAATAGAAGAAAATAATTATTTCGCACAGTAAAGAAAGATATGGTTCTCAAACCCACAAATGAATGTGTAAATAGTGCTCAATCCCCTTGAACTCAGCAGTGCTGAGAGCTTCCCTAAAGTTCCTTGTGCTTATATAGGTGAGGCCTCAGCCTGAGATATTTTGTTCCAACCTGCAGGAAAAAGTCTGGAAGTTTCAAACTAGTGAACTGATAGAACCTGATTTGATTAAGCTTAAACTCTAAAAATAACAGTCTCTAAAAAGGTAAAAAATTATATTTTGACATTTTTTCCCTCAGTATTCCTTCTGTTTCTTGTTAAAATGTGAGAAGGAAAATGGTATGCTTTTAAATTCTACTTATATTTTAAATTTATAACCTAGATCTGACAATGCTGACATGAGCAGAAATTCCTCTTGCCTTCAAAGTTTGCTGTTTGAGTTCAGCTCTCAAATTGATCCATTAATCTAGCGTAGATACCAAATCAACCCAGATGGTACAGTTCAGAGGTCTTACAAGTTTCTATAACTGTATATTTTTGAAAAAAGTATATTATTTCAGTATTTACAGGTGTAGCAGTACTTTGCAGTGAAGCAGAGGAAGATGAGACAGAGGAGGGCGGGAGGGATGGGGAGCTGCGAGCTCTCAGGTTTAGGCAGGATGAGCATTCCTGCTCAAGGAGACTCTGCAGGAAGGGGTGGGTGTAATCCACACCCTCTCACTGTCGGAGGCTGTGCCCCGTTCACTGATTCAGCAGCATTTGAGCGTTACTGAAGGATTGGGAGAAAGCACTAATAACAAAGAAAATATAAACCTAAGGAGTAGATTTGTTTTTCTAAGTCTGACCTTAGGAGGAGATGAAAAATAATGAGATGCACCAGAGCCAGTGGGCTGGGGAGTTTCACGATTTCAATTTCAATTCTGTGAACTGCGCACCGTGGATGTGTCGGGGGATGCTGGAGACGTCTCATTTTTAAGTTCCGTGCGGACGAGAGCAGGGATCAAGCGTTCCGACAGTTAGCACGGTGGCGTTTCTAAGCCGGGTGCCTGGCAGGACGGCGTCCCGGTGCCAGAGGCGGGGGCTCGGCGGTTCCGCACGCCCGAAGGGGCGGAGAAGCCCGCACCGCGGTGCCGCCGCCCGGGGCCGGGCGGTGCTCCCGGGGCCGGGCGGTGCTCCCGGGGCCGGGCGGTGCTCCCGGGGCCGGGCGGTGCTCCCGGGGCCGGGCGGGCCGCGGGTGGGTGTGTGTGACCGGCGGAAGCAGTTCCCGCCCGTCCGGGTCGGTGCCGGCGGGGCCATGCCGCTGGTGGTGCTGTGCGGGCGGCCCGGTAGCGGCAAGAGCCGGCGGGCGGCGGAGCTGCGGGCGGCGCTGGGCGGCCCCGAGCGGGCCGCGCACGTCGTGTCCGAGGCGGAGGGCGGGCGGGCGGCGCTGCGGGCCGAGGTGGAGCGGCGGCTGAGCCGGCGGGACGTGGTGATCGTGGACGCGGGCAACGAGCTGCGGAGCATCCGCTACGAGCTGTACTGCGCGGCGCGGCAGGCGGGCACGGCGCGCTGCCTCCTGCACTGCGCCGGCGGCGGGGGCGGCCCCGACGAGCCGCCCTTCGAGGAGCCCGACCCGGGCTGCCGCTGGGACCGGCCGCTGTTCACGGTGAGCGGGGAGGAGCCGCTGCCGCTGGGCGACATCCGCGCCGCGCTGTTCGAGAGCGCCCCGCCGCCCCCGCACCGCGCCACCCGCGCCCAGCCCCTGCAGTCCGGGGAGTTCCTGCACCGCCTGGACCGCGTCACCCAGGACGTGCTGGCCGCTGTGATGGCCGCGCAGAGCGGCGGGGCGCTGCCCGGGGACACGGTCCGCATCCCCGGCCTGGCCGAGGGGCTGGTGCTGAGCCGGCCCGTGAGCCTGGCCGAGCTGAGCCGGCTGCGCAGGCAGTTCATCAGCTACACCAAGATGCAGCCCAGCGATGAGAACATGCCCCAGCTGGCCAGCATGTTCCTGCAGTACCTGAGCCGCAGCATCCAGTGAACCAGTGGCAGTGGCCGTGGTTGTCGAAGTACTTGCGACAGTAAGAACACACCTTCCAGACGCAGACCCTGAAGAGCCTGGATCCCACCTGTCGTGTATCGGATATTTGGCAGCAGCAGCTCTGGGTACCATGTCCCCGCAGCGGCCGAGCAGACTATTTCTAAGAGAATCTGTAGGGATACATTTCCCCACACACCTGAATTCTCCCCGTCAAAAAGGAGAGCAAATGTTTCATCCCCAAGCAAGTGAAGTCTCCTATGGAGACATAATCCTCAGTAATAAAGTGGCGTCTGAATGTGAAAGCGCAAAAGGTGATGACTGCATGTGTTGAATAAGAAGATTGTTTTTCCAGGGCTGCTTCCAGATAATGTCAAACTGCAGAAGAGACTTCTGGTCCAGAACTAGAACAGTGTATGTTTTAGGATGTGACTGTTTCAAAAAATCTGACTGAGCCCAAGAGAGATTTGCAGCTCTGCACTGCAAAAGGGTGCTGGCTTAGCAAACTCAAACAGGTTTATCAATAAAATGTGTGCCTTAAATGGACTAAACTCTTAATTTATTTGCAGGACTATTTTATTGAAATAACTTGCCATGTCTTTTCTCTGCAAGGTCATCATTAAACACCTTTAAAAACACTAATTGCTTAAGAATGAGTGCTCTCATAGGAGAAACAAGATAAAATGACAGTGTCTGTTCTTGTTGAAACCCATAGGTCCATACCAGCTGGGAGGAGTAACGTAGTTTTGCATTTAGTTTCCAATAATTTGGGGTTTGCTATACCACAGATACAGTTTATATAAATTTCTCACTCCATGGTGGATGCTTCATCCCTCGTTCTCATAAATTGTCGTTTTGGTTTTAATTGTATGTGTAGTGCTCCCTGGGAGGAAATAGTACAGTCTGACACACTGACTGCTGGGGGGTTTGTGCATTACAGAACTGAGAAATGACTACAAAAATGTTTTCATGTAAATAAGTTTATCTTAACAGTCAAAGTAAAGAGAATAAAGCTGAGAAAACACATTCATTATTTCAAACCTCTGTGAGTTCTCACTAAGAATTGGTATTGCAAGGCTGTGAGCACTTATATTTAAGATCTGCTTTGAAAGTTTCTCTTTAAAAAAAAATGTGTTGCAGTACTGATTGCCAGATGATTGAATTCTTTCGACATGAACCACTGGTCCTTGATAAGAACAATGTATATTTTTCAGACATAAATCAGCCTCTCCTTAAGAAAGAGGCAAACCAATTTGGGACTCTGTAGAAACAATGAAGAAAAAAGCAGTTTTTCATCCTCAGGGAGAGGACACTGCATACAATGCAAGCTCTACTAGGGCAATGTGTATTCTTACTCCTAACCGCAAACAGAGCCCAGTGTGATGACATATTGGTTAATTATAAAGGGCAAACTTCTCTTTGAATGACTCTAAATGTTAATGGTTTCCTCTCCACCCTTTTCTGGTTCTAAAGCTCATAACTGAATGCTGCTAAGCAGAGATTTCCTTTCGTGTCTGTTTGCAGCTAAAGGGTTGCTGGGTTCGATGGTTGCTCAGTGAGGGTCTTGGTCACAGGAGGTGACTGAAACGTGGGCTGTAATGGGGAGGAGAATGGATGGGTGACTGTCATCCACTGGATTGCCATAAGCAGCCACAAAAATCCATCCTGAGATCTCTCAAGCAGCTGGTACTGCTGAAACACCATTTCCAGTAATCCAGTAAAAAAATGCATGGCCGGTTGTGTATCTGAGCAATCTAAACTAATAAGAGCAAGTTTTCCAAAGACAAAGTTTCCTCTGTGTGAGCAGTTACAATAAAGTATTATGTGACGTGTTTTAAGATTGGGAAAACTTTTTGCAAGCCAACCTTAGAACTTATTTTCTGTTACACTGAGCCTCTGGGGAAGCCCTGACTGTTAAAATGTACATGTAACAGAATTTGGTTTAAAGGCTTTCTGGAAGCTTTCTTTGACAGTTTTCTTTCTTCCTTTTTTTAGTGGTTTGCCTCTTATGGTTATCATCCACAAGTCCTGGTGTGGAGCTTGCAAAGGTGAGCGTACTTAATACTAGAGCTTGCTGAAATTTCTAATGAACCTTTGTGTGCAAATCACATAGCCATGAGAAACACGAGCTTTGCATTCAAAATGTAGCTAATGGTAACTGTATTTCATCAAGAGAGGCATAATATGGCACTGCCATCACAAACAAACAAGCTGGGGGTCATGGCTAAGCTTAAAGGATGAGGCAGTTGAGTGAGAATACTGGTTTACAGCAGGCATTCTGCTCTGTTCCATTGGTTCATATGCAGCCATGGGTGTCTTGTTGTCAGGCTTTATCCCATGGCTGCCCAGCAAGAGTTGCTTCAGTCACCTGCTGCTCTTAGCCCAGCTTTGGGTAGTTTGAGACACACATTCCATTTACTCACTGCTTATTGAAAAGTACCAGCTTTCCAGAGGGAGGGATGGAGTGGAGATTTTGATACTGCTTGGAAGTCTGAAATATTTTCCACTGTTTTTACATATCTTTATTTTTATTTCCCCCTGCTTAACTAGCTTTAAAGCCAAAGTTTGCTGAATCCAAGGAGATCTCTGAACTTGCCCATAATTTTGTTATGGTCAACCTTGAGGTAGGCTGCTTTCTGATCTGTCTCCATATTACTGCCTGGTAATTAAGCATTTGGAATCTGACTTAACTGGTTACATCCTGTTTGGTGTGCATCCTAAATCCTGCACTCCTGAATAGGCATTCAGGATTGATTGATACAGCTCATTGTTTTAAAAAGACTTTTCTTCAGTCTGGTTATTTTAATTGTGTTTATAAACCTGGCTCTCTGCCATTGTCTCTTTAACAATTTGTACCTTGCATGATTCTGTAGTTGCAATAAAGGAATTTTATGTTTATTCTCTCATTACCTACCCAACATTCCTATACCAAAGTGGGGTGTGTAATGCAAATTAACAGGACAGAAAAAATATTATTATTTTCACAGAGGATACTTGTTTAGGTAAAAATAACTTACTTTCCTTTGAGAGTGGAAGATCCTGCAGTTACTTGGCATCTGTTCAAGATGTAAATTGCTCAGAGTAAAAGGAATCTGAAGGCAATAACTTGTTTCTTTAAAAAGCAGTGTTGTGTTTTGTTAGATATCTTGCTAATACATTTGCTCTCTTCTGTCTTGCTTTGGTAGGATGACGAAGAGCCCAAGGATGAAGCCTTTAGTCCTGATGGAAGTTATATTCCCAGAATCCTTTTCATGGGTAAGGCATCCACAGCTCTTGTATCACTCACAGGACTGGGTTCTTGCTACCACCTAAGTTTCCTGATGGATTTGTTGTTTCATAGATCCCAGTGGAAAAGTCCATCCAGAAATCATAAATGAGAGAGGAAACCCCAGCTACAAGTATTTCTATACCAATGCTGATCAAGGTATGTGCAAAGTAGTTGAAACTGCATTTTTAGTGAGGACACACCTTCACTGTTCAGTGGAGAAAAATGATGGTACTTTACAGCATAACTGGGAGCTGTTAGATGCAGTGTGAGTGAGTGGTTCTCTAACACCTGAGGAACCATATTCAGAATCATAACTCACCTATGGTGACCTAAACTTTGTCTCCAGTTGTGGCAGGGAAAATCGTGGAATTTGCATGATCCAGCTAGACATAGTTGAGGAAATGATGCAGGACTGGAGGTTCTTTTTGTTTGGTGGATGTTTTTTTTTTCCCCCCACAGGTTGATTTGTAGATATACATTCTATAACTGTTTTTTTAAAATACTTTCATTACCAATCCACCTTGATGTTTTCATCATGAGATTAATAGTTGGTGTCTCTCTTGTCTAATCTTTCAGTTGTCCAAGGGATGAAGGAGGCCCAGGAGAAGCTGACAGGTGATGCTTTCAAACAAAAGCACCTGGGAGATGAACTATAATGGATACCTTAAATGATGCTTTTTCACTGCTTCAAAACTCTAAAAGGAAACAATTGAACAGACTGAGAATGTAGTTGGACTGAAGGGACATAATTCTGTCAACAATGTTAGGGAAAACCCTGTTTGGAGTTCACACACATGCATCAGTCACAGTGTTTTCACCTCCTGCCTGGAAGTTTGCACTGTGATGGTTATTTGCAACTAGGTAATGTGCAAACACATCCCTTTGTGTGTTTGAGCAACCACTAATATTTGGTGTTAAAAGGGAGGTAGGGAAGAACATTATTTGAGGGCAAACAGTGTGACTGGAAAAACTGGTAGCAGCCAACATTTTGACACCTAATCAGGGTTGAATCCCTCTTTTCTCACTGGTATTATGTGATCCCACTGTTTTTACTGGGCATTGCCATGAACAGGGCATCTTCCTAGGCCAGGTATTTTCTAGATATCCCAAAACACCAATTCTGCCAGTAAACCCAGTAGAATACATTTCATGAATGTCCAAGTAGCATGTGAAATTATCAGCTCTGCAAATGTATTTTTGTGTAAAACCGTGCAATTCACTTTTATTTGCCTTTGGGCAGAAATTTAACTTTTTCCTTATGCACTCACCTTTTGATTGTTCCGTCAAGTGAGGGTGGGTTATGTTGAAGCTTTATGGGGTTTCCCCTTTTATTCTTTGAATGTTTTTTGGCGAATGCCTTGCCATCACATTGTACTGTATTTTTGTACCAGGGTGAAAAAAAATAAACCTTTTTAAAGATAAGCATGCAGAGAGTGTTTTGTGGTAAAGGGCATAACTTTCTGGTCTTAAGTAGGGGGGGCATATATTTTTGTTTATGTTGCAGTGGTTATTGATGTTGAATGTCCCAGCTGAAGAAGATTCCTTGTCCTTGTCCTTACAGCCATTCTTACACTGCCTATACGGTCAAGGACAAGGTGATACCTAGTGTTTATCTACTGGAACTGAAAAGGAAAATAGAAGGGAGAAAAATCACCTCTCAACCTGCTGGGGACACTTTTCCTAAGGCAGTCCAGGATGCTGTTGGCTTCTTTGCCACACAGGTGTATTGCTGGCTCATGGTCAGCTTGTTCTCCACCTGGACTCCCATATTCTCCTCTGGAAAGCTGCTTTCCAGGCTGCTGGTGCACAAGTTATTCCTCTCCAAGTGAAGGATTTTGCATTTCCCTTTCTTCAACTTTCTGACAACCCTCCCTGCCCATTTCCCCAGCCTGTTTCAGATCCTTTTGAATAGCAATACAACCATCTGGTTATCAACTACTCTTCCCCAGCTTTGTATCACTGCCAGTTTGCTCAGAGTGAGCTCTGTCAGTTCATCCAGGCAGTTAATGGAGGTGTTACAGTCCAGCCAGGGGTACTGCACTAATGATGAGCCCCTCTCAGCCCAGCAGTTCTGCCAGTTTTCCATCCACTTCACTGCCCGTTTATTTAGGTTGTACTTCATCAGTTTGTCTATGAGGATGCTTTGGGAGACAGTGTAGAAAGCCGTAATAAAACCAAAATAAACTACATCTGCTGCTCTCCCCTCATCCACCAAATTAGTCATCTAAAGCAGAAATTCCTGTCCCAAAGGCACTTGCCATAACTTCCCATAACAAACACAGAGAGATCATTTCCCACAGATACTTTTTGAAGAGCTATCTGAGGACATTAAGTGGGGAAAATTGTTGTATATACAATAAACCCAGCTTGTCTACTGAGTCCATTTTTACTGTTCAGTAGCATTAAGGGTTTCACTTTGCATACCAGTCTGTCTGGTGTCTGATTTTAGAGACCAAAACTCAATTGGCCACTAAACGAGGAGGACTCAGTGGAAATAATGGGATTGTTGCACATCACAATTACCCTGATCAGCTAGTGAAAGTTATTCTACAGACTTTATCCTCTGCTTCTCTTGCAAATTGTCTAATAAATTAATGATCAAATTGAACTCTACTAGTAATTATTCTCAAGTTGTATCGGCCTTCAAAATAAACATATGTAAGTTCTAAAACAGGATTTGTGTTTTGCAAAAATTGTCTTCTTTTTCCTCCCAGCTGTATCAGTTGACCTAAAATAGGACCTGTCTGATGTTCATTTTTTTATAGCCTTAGATTGACGTGATTAAAAAAGTCATTGCTATGATGGCCTTCTTTACTTGCCACCAGGGGGAGGACTCTGCGTTTTCATCTCGGGTAGGATTCAACAAATCATCATTAAAAACCCAATCTCTAGTGCACAATAGCAGGCTGCACCTCTGCGATTTTCCATGCACAGCTTTGCAGTGGCTCTGCCGCTCTCTTATCTCTGCGGTGAAATGACAGCCCATGAGATGTACATCTACTCTGATGTCAGAAGCTATGTGGTCTCAAAGTAATTTTTAAAAAGTTCTTCACCTAGAGACAGATGGGGACACTGTGCTTCATCCTTTACATTTAGGATCAACCTGATTCAAAATTACTCTCCTCTGTGTCTTCTCTCACACATCTCCTCTCCTTCAGCACTTTATGCCTTCCAGACTTGCTACTTTGGAAGGAAAAAAAATATTCCATGATCCTTTTTCCTTTGTTATTTGGCTGCCTACTTTCTCACTAATCCTCTCTACCCCCTGTATGTTCAGCCATGGTGAGCAAGCACAGCTTCCCTACCCTCTCTTCTTCTTGCTCTTTCCTAGACTTTGCTTTTGTCCTCTGTAGCAAGATGGAGCTTGGCACTTGCTGGCCTGCTCAGTGTTTAGCTGGGGTCTCAGCAGAACATGACATATGTACTGCCACAGCTTGGTTGCTAGGGACAGCCAGTTAACTCCTGTAAAAGCTGTTTCACATCTCTGGATTGCAGGGTGAACTTAGTCTGTTACTTAAATATTTTTCTCTTTCCAGCTGTGTACCTGGACATTTTAGTTGCTCACTCCCACTGCAGATGCTTTAAATCCTTCTTTTTCATCTAGATCAGATTGGCATTTTCTTCTGTGCAGAGGGATCCATCCAGCAGTTGCTTTATATATGCTGTGTGACTTTATGCACACAAGCAAGTCCACAGGGCTTAGAGGAGCTGCTTGCAGGTCAGTGTTTGCTGTAGTTGTGTTTAATTATACACTGCAGCAGCTCAGCACTGCACAGTAACTAAGGCTTCAGATTAGTTTGCCCCCATCAGCTTTGTTTCATTTGCTGCCCATCTGTGGGTGACTTGCAGTAAACCTGCATGCTTACATAACTTCTTCAGAGGCATCCTAGAAATCCCCGTGGATTCTCAGCTTCTCCTCCTGTGAGGTGAAAACAAAACCCAAAGACACTTCAGAATTCTTAGTACAGACCCGGGGAACTGCCAGGCCAAATCAATCTCACGTAAACAAACATGCTGTCAGTTCTCTTTTTCCCAGAAACAACCCACAGAGGAAAAAAAATCCAAAGTTAATTAGGGAGTGCCTGGATTGCAGCTGGCCATCTGGCTGCCTGGGAGCAGAGGTTGCTTTGTGCACCTGAGGCTGAACGGGCTCTAAGGAAGAGGCTCAAGAAACCTTTCCTTTGCCATGTTTAGCAGCAGGGAACAAAAGTACAACAACCAAGAATGCCAGCATGGCCAGACCGCCCTGTTTGTCATCTTGGCATGCTGAGTTTAGGAATCATCTACTTCAAATGCACTGTCTGCCTGCCATGGTATCCAGCCTGTATCCAACTGCTAATGAGCTTCATTCACTGTCCTCACTTAGAGCTCATGCAATGAATAGCTCTGAAGTGAAGTATTATTAAACCCCTATGAATACAAGGTCATATATCCTTGAAGGTGATGAAACTTCTCTTAGCTTTAAGCAAGAGGATTGCATTTGCATTATGCTGTGGTATTTCTTTGCAGGTGACCTGGTGTTACACCTCATGGTGTTTGCCCAACCAGGAAAACCACTTCAGGGCTGTTCCTTGATAACTGTGCTATAGGTGGATCAAAACCTGAGACCTAAGGATGGAGAGTCAGAAAGCACTAAAGGTGGAATTACACTGAGCAGAGCTCTGTCCAGAGAGTGGGATGAAAAGGGGAACTTCACTGCAAATCCATGCGCATTTCAAAGACAGCAAAGCCAAAGATTAAGTTTCTCTAAATGGTTGCATCCCCCTTCCAGCCAGCTGTGTGAGTTGTCTTTGGCACTGAATGGACAGGGGAGGTTGCTTCCTGGAGGGAACCAGGAAACAATTAATGAAGGTCTGTCAAAATGGTAAAAGTCACTTTGTCTCAAAACTATTTGGCATATTAACTCAATCCCACTTTCCTCCTTGAAGAAACAGGTGCTGATTTGTTAAGTGGTTAGTCAAATAAACTCAGTTTGCTTTTCCTTTCCAAGTTTGTCCAGAGTAAGGAGTGGCTGTGCACAGTTCCCAGGCCTGCCATTGTCCCAAGAGCACCACTCCTGCCAGGGCTGGTGATTCACTCCTGCAGCACCAGCCTGGTGTCACCACGTCAGCAGAGGAGGAGAAATCTCCACTGAGAACTCCCAGCCAGCTCCTGTGACCCGTCACAGGCACTGGGGGCAGGACTTGAGTAATCCTCTCTAGGCTGTGAAAAATATCATGGCACAATTTTGTGATGGCTAAACCTGTAGAAGGGTCCTTTGATTTGGGATGAAAAAAAAAAAATAGATGCCCCAAACTTCTCTATTCATAGCTATGCTGGAAGCAGAAACTGACTGACCTGTGCTTACAGGATTCCAGGTTCAGACTCAGACCAGTGAGAGAGGCAGTTACACACCACCCTGGGCTGGCAGTCATCCCAGGACAGGGCAGAGTGGCCCGTCATGTAAAGTGCAGGGAGCAGGCAGCGTTTGTTCTGGGCATGGAATCACCGAGTGGGTGGTTGCTGCTCCCATATCCTGCATTCCTGTGACCAACACAGGTGTCTCCTCCATTTCCCAAGTCCCTGCTGTGATGTGGGGGATGAAGGGGAGACAAATTCCTAGAGTTTCCCCCTCCTCCCACTGCTGCTACTCTCAGTCGGGGCAAGGGAGAGAAGTCCACAGAAGCAGAGAGAGAAGCTGAAGGGGCAGGACAGTCCAGACTGAGTTTGGCTAAGGCTGTAGGAACTGGCTGATTAGACATAATTTGCTGGTCCACACTCCTTTTTTGGCCATTTTGCTCATGCACAGCGTGGTGTAGGTAGATGTGCTGCAGAAATATTAATTGATAAGGACTGCAGATGTTCCCCCTGCTTTCTGAGTGTGTTTCAGGTCACAACACAACACACTGTGCATAAAAGAAGCTGCATTGGCAGCACAGTCAAAGTTGGATGTCACTTTATTGTGCTGTTTCTGATGTTATGAACAATGTTCAAAATGCCATTTGTAAGGATTTTGGTACATTAGCCCTGTTAAAGAGAATGGAATTTGCACACAGCCTGGGGACACAGCGTGGGCTACACATGCTTTTTATTCCACACTGAGGCAAAGAAGCACCTGGGTGAGTGCTATTCAAACAAGGAAGATTTTGTTTTCCCCTGGAGGTTGGCATGTTTTTATCTGGTTAATTTATTCCCTGGATAACAGCTGGTAGTGAGCTGAAACCACCACTTCGTGCGCAAACTGTGGGATCCCAAACTTTGGGATACAGTTTTGTTTACGTATGTCCAATGCTTATAATGAGCTTAGGCAATGAATCTGTTAGATGCAGGGTCATTACTATTATTACTTCTTACAGCATTACACACAGCAGACCATAAACCTTGATTCAAGCGTTTTGGTGCTGCTCTTGCTTTAAGAATAAATAAATACATTAATTAAAAAAAAAAAAAAAACTTTTCAGAAAAGAGGGAACTAAAAAGATTAAAATTGTTTCCTTAGATCAATTGCTCTGTGAGGATGCAGTGTCTTGAATTAAAAATGTTGGGAGGATCGCAGAGTGTATGTGTTGTGCTTGATAAATATGCTCTCAGGACTGCTGTGAGAGAGTGAGATAGATCCACACGTCAGAAAACAAGATAAAGCACAACATCTGCTCTTCCCTTCCACCACCGTGAGCTTGTGGGAGTTCTTTCCTGTTCCCTCATTTCCTCATCTATAAATCTAAAATAACACAAGCTCTCCTTACTGGAAGTTGTGTAAGCAACTCATGACTGTACGATGTTAAAACCTGGAAGGGAAGTGCACCAGGAGAGCAAAATATATTCTCTCCATAAATGATAGAAACATGGCCAGACAGAGTGATAGACAGAAAAAATCACTACAAATTCTCCTGTCTCCTAATTACCTGGGTGTATTCCTTCTTTTGGTTATCCCTGACTGAGAAAGGGCTTGTTTGCAAACACTGGGATTCAGAGGTGGCAAGAAATCTGGAAAAGCCTTTGGAAATTAGGCTGAACAGCAGCTCTGAGCTTGTGGCTGCGATTATGGGATGTGAAAGCAGGTGATCCCTAAGCAGATGCCCAAGTGAGCCTGAGTCATAAGTGAGCCCTTTGCATCAAAGGTACAGGTATCTGCTCATGACCACTTGCCTTCTGTGTTGGCGCTTTATAGGGCTGTTGTCTCACAAGGGTTCTCTACACTGAGGAGCAGGCAGAGGGAAAACATTATCTCCATAACTGCAGACACCATGTTGGGTAGAGTGGAAGTCAGGTTTTGGAAAAGGCAGAGATCACCTTTCCCAGAGCAACAAGAGGATTGCAAGGGGCTAGAAGGACTTTTGTAGGTGTTGAGCCTGTTAGGCTGTCTTTGAAATACCTTTTGTAATGAATCTGGGATTCTGTTATGCTGTTAGTTATTTCTAGTTGCCTACACAAAGCTGATATCTTACTTAAGGCTTAAATCAGGGCCTGGCTTATATAACAATAATTTGTGTTGTGGTTTTGATGGCAAATAAACGTTGTCATTCTAGATGAGGGTAGAAAATCACTCTGATGCTGGGTAGAATTGTCCCCTGAGCCACCTGGTAGATAGCTGTGGCTTGAGTAACATGGAGAAGCTGTATGGCATCTCTGGTCTGCAGTGAGGTGTTCCTCAGGGCTTCTTGGCATCTCTCCCTTGATTGTTCCTAAAATGCACACCTTGGTTATATGCCAGTTGTATAGCACTACCACATCAACTACTCAACTGCCCTGGTAAAAATGAAGCAATTAGAGCAATTGTTAGACTCCTTTAAAGTGGCTGAACTGTTATAAACCTCAAGGAGCTCCAAGGGGTGGTTGACCTACAAGCCAGTCCGAAGATCACTGAAGCTCAGATGCTGAATATCACCAGATGTACTAAAACCTCTTACAAGTAGGCAAAACAATCTCTGCCCTGTGTGGGCAGTGTCCAAGCTGAGTCAAACTGCTGCATATCAAACACAATGGCACCATGAGATTGAATAGAGGGGGAACAGTGCTCTGAGGGATGCGGCAGGGTGTAGAGGCATCTGCAGCCTCCAGTTTTAAAGCCCTGAGTCAAAGGTGATCCCTGAAGACAGAAACGCTGCAAATCCAGGACCTTCAAATGGCTCCTGCTCTGGCATCCCCTTACAAGGAGCCTCTCTCTCTCAGAGCTGCTCAAGAACACTGTCTTTGTGCTTAGGCACTTGCTTAAGTCCTGGCAGTGGGAAACGTGCTGCCATCTTTGCCTGCTGGTTGGGAAGCACCTCATTAGTTACGTCAGAGACACATTTAAAATGCCCATTATTTTGTTCACTTTGTCCAGGGGATTATCTCTGCAAGCTGTTTTGGCTTCCCAGAAAGGAATAGACCAAAATCAGGTCCCTGATTTGAACTTGGGGTCTGGAGGATTTTAAAGCCAAGAGGGTCTGCTGCAACTCTTTCACCAGACCTCTTTCATGCAAACACAGATCGCAGTCAATGCTTCACTTTTCTGCCTTTTCACCACTTCAGATGTAGCTCCTGATGCCACAGCTACCATCACTAGGTTTCAGAGTTAACAGTTCTACTAATGACAATTCCAGACCCTGTGGAAAGTGCGACAAGGACGGCAAGTTAGGGTCGTACCCGGGATGTCTTCCCTGCCACCGGGGCTGTAGGAACGACTGAGGTGATTCTCATCCCCAGGAGCGGAGCACGGGGCGGAGGGAGAGCACCTGGCCGGGGCCCAAGCGGGGGGCTCAGGCAGCCTGTCTGTCTGTCCGTCTGTCCGCTCACCTGCCTGCCCTCCACCGACGGCCGCTCCCCGGTGCCGGGCGCTGCGGGGTCCCTCGGCCGCCGCTCCCAACCGGGGCCGCCGCCCCCGCCCCGCCGCGCTCCGCCCCCGGGGCCGCCCCAGGTACCGGCGGGGGGGCGGCTCCGCCACGAGAGCAGCGGCCGCGGGACCCGCACGGCTCGGTTCGGCTCGGCTTAGTTTAGCTTAGCTTAGCTTAGCTTGGCTTGGCTTATCTCGGCTCGGCTCGGCGCTTCTCCACCGCAGGTAAGAGCCGCGGCCCCGCGGACGGGGATCCTCCCGCGCCGTCGGCGCGCTGCCTTCCCCTCGAAAGTACCGGGGAGGGGGCTGCCGGCGGGGACTCGCTGCTTCTCACCGCCCTCGCCGGGACCCAAAAACTCTTCCACCCTCCTCGCACCGTGCGGCGGGGGCTGTCCCAGGGCTCCGCGGGCCGGCGCAGGGCGCAGGAGGTGCCCGGCCCCGGGGCAGGGGGCAGGAGGTGCCCGCCGTGCCGGTGGGTGCGCACCAGCGGGCGGTCCGCGCTCCCGGGGTGCGCTGTGAGGGGCAGCCCTTGGGAGCGGTGGGGCGGAGGGGGCAACAGCAGTTCCAGCTCTAAAATAAACATTTCCCAGCAATGCGAGGCGATATAATAGTCCTTTATCTTTGAAATACCCTGAGCACGGGGCGGGAGGGGTGCGGGGGAGAGGCTGGAGAGCGGGGCCTTCGCAGCTGTTCTCCAGCTGGTGTGCGACCTGCCCGTTCCCGTCACGCTGGGCACTGCTCGGCTTGGGGAGCGAGAGCAGGTAACAACACAACTACACAGCGATAAAGCACTGCCGGGAAACGCGGGATGGCCGTGCCGTTGTCGCTGCTGGGGAAGGGCAGAGACTCGGGGGAGTCGGACTGCACAGCCCGCCCGGAGCTCCCACCACAGAGCTGCTGTTCGGCAGGACAGGTGAAGGACCAGACTTGTGTGCCCACCCACCCACACTGCCCTATGGCACTGGACAGTGAGCCCATTGCACGGAGCCAAACGGATCAACCATTCTAATTTGGTTCATAAAAACTCTCCAGGTTGTTCAGTATCTGCTGTACAAAACACACTTATTTTTTTGCCATACTTTCTGAGACTACACGATGATTTTCCCCAGTGTTTTCTCCGTGCTCCCTGCAGCTCGGCAGTGCAGCTCATCTGATGCAGGGGGTAACATCGTGTTGTGGGACTGCAGGGCAATAGCACCAGCACCAGCACGAGTGGTTCAACCTTTTTGCTTCCCACAGTTCTGCCTTTATGCTGTCCTTTCCTTCTTACAAGCATGACATGTTGTGTGCTTGTGCAGTGCATCAGGTTGGTCTGACCTAAATTAAGTCTAACCTGTCAAAAAAAGAAAAAGTGGGGGTTAATTTTAGCCTGGATTTTCCCTTGTTTTGAGACAATATAAGAATGTGGCCCCAGAATATGTTTTTTTTTTGTGCAATTCTTTGGTGGCAAATTTGGTTTCAATCTCTCCTGCTGTTTCCCATCACCTATTCCTGACCTAGTGCTGCACTCTCAGCTGTGCAAGTAACAGTCTGTGGGGCTCCATAGTAGCCTGGATTAGCTCTGGGCTCAAATGAACACCTTCTTATAAACGGTTGGAGGTTTTTTTTCCCTCCCAAGGTGAAAATGTCACTGGAACTATAATTTTGATCTGTGTAACTGTACCCAGATCACGGGATAACTGGTATTGGTTTATAGTGGGTACAAGATTGAATCCATACACTTCTATATGGAAGCGTATAACTAAAAGGCTTTTAATTCCTGCTATTTGTGCTTGCTATCCTGGAAGTGTTTGCATTTGTATTCACTGAAGACTTTACTATGATCACTGTCTTCAGGACAATTTTATCAGAAGAATTTATAGTGTAAGTCAGAGGAGAGATAAACTCATCTTTAAATCAAACTTCCTTTGCAATTTTTACAAAATCCTGCTGCCGCCTTGCAGATCTGATACACTTTTCAGGTAACAAATTGAGAACACTTACTAGCTCTAGGTTTTGCAGCAGGACTTCTTGCTACATCTAGGTGTGGCAAAGGAATACATTTAGTATCTGTTAACGTGATAGTTGTTGTTGTCAGGTAATAGTCATGTTAGTTTACCTGTGTGTGGTTCAGAGATAGTTTTTCCTACCCTACTTTTATTTTGATGCAGCCCCAGATTAAAATGGGCAGGTCTCAGCGTCACATTTCAGGGTCTTGGATCACACTGGCTGGTTGCAGTTCCATGGAAGGGCAGTCATGTCCACCTGGCCCTCCCCAGCAGGTCCGTGTCTGTTTGTTACTGGTTTGGCTGAGGAAGCAGGTTTTTTTGAAGCATTTATCAATGGCTAACATTGGGAAGTATCCTGAAATGGTCATTTCAGGCATGTTTTTTGCTGTAAAAATGTATCCTGTGCTTCAAGTTCTGCCTATTTGGTGAGCTCCTGGAAATGTGTGCTTAGCTCAGTGCAGCACAGTAGTGTTTGATATTTGATGTAAGCAGTAAGATTTATGTTTGGAAGTATTAGCTAATTGCAACACGGGAAATGTGGGGGGTTTGTTGTAATCCCAGTTAGCAGGTGGCTTACTTTGCAGCACAGAGAAATGAATTAACTTATCACAGGTTTTTGCTTGGAAGAGGAGGATAAAAGGCAGCAAATTAAACTTCAGCACTGCAGAGACATCTTGAGCTGGCCCTGTTTCTGTGTGGTTCTGGTGCTTTCTACAGGACAATACCAGTCTCTGGTCACCTGATTTGGTCAGGACAGCAGCTTGCTTTTACCTATAAGTGAAAGGTTTTAGACCCAGGGATGCAGAAAAACCTGTAGCACTGTCTCCTGCACACTGGTGGAGGGGTATCTGCCTGAATCTGCAGGTGGTCTCACCCTAGCTCCAGATAGGATGAGTCCCATCATGTACCTGAACTTTCCTTATCTTCCACCACCATGGGATGGCATGGCCATGGCTTTCTCCATGGAGGGCTGTATCCCAGTGCAGAATGTAGCTGTGCCTTGCCTTCCAGCTGGGGAAGGATCAGCAGGGACTTACTTGCATGTGTTTCGTAGCAGAACTCGTACAGATTCATCTTGTGCGTTGCTCAGAGTTCTTTTGCGTCACTGTCAGTGTGTTCAGTATATCAGTGAGATACTGAGAAGTAGTTCACTGTTTCCAGTTCCTTCATGGAAAAACTAAGGCAGAGCTACAAGCCTGGAGAGCCCATGAGAAGGAGACTGAAGTCTGTTGTCTCGGCCATCGCTGCAATGTTTGTGACAGGAAGGAAGTGCTTTAATGACGGTGAATTTTGTAACAGAGGTCAGCCTCGTCGGTGCGTGCTGTTCTCTGGCTTTGGGGTCAGCCTCAGCTGGTGATTCTGTAGGCCTAGAAACTGGCTGGCTCCTGGGGTTCCAGAATTCAATGGAATATTCAGAGAATTGCAGAAATCCCCGCATCTACTCTTTAGTGCGTAAGGAGGATATAAATCCCCTGTTCTGTGCATCCTTTGGGAGAGAGTCGAGCTGGGCTCAGTTAGTGGCTCCCCTTCACAAGGGGATATTTTTCTCTGTATTTTCTAGAGTAGCGTGTTTGCCAATAGGCACAGAACCGAGAAAAGACTTACAGAAGAGAGTACTATTTCTTTACAATTTTTTTCCATTGTAAAATTAGAGTGACTAATTCCTCCTTCCTGAGAGTTTTGTTGTGGCTCTAAAACGGACTTTGAGGATGTTGAACGTTGTGCAGGAAATGGGAGAGGCCTGGCTCCAGATACACAGGGACATTTGGCTCGAGGAAATATTTCCAACGACAGTCCCAGCCTGCAGCTGATAGTTGTGAAGTTAGAGAGCTGATGGCAAAGGGTAATATCTGCCTGTTCTTGACCCAGAAGGTTCTTAAAACCCTTTTTAAAGCTCTTTTTAAAGCTTTGGCCCCAAATCTAAATGGGTAATTGTAATAAATAACCACTAACGTTGCTTAGAGGTTTTTATCCTTCAGTTGTCATGCATATATTGAACTTATTTGTAGCATGTAAATTCCAGAGCAAATCCACTACAAGTGTCTTCTTGTAAAGACTTCTGGAATCATTAGTAAAGGGATTTTAGTTTTTGTCTGTCAAGATGAGGAGTTCACATCTTTAAAGAAATAAACATAGACTTTCTATATAGAGAGTTGAGATACTTTTGTTCTAGATCTATCAATTGAGTTAGTTAGATGACACCTCAAAATCAAGTTTGGATGGTACTGAAGAGCAAGACAGAGGCTGTCACAGAGAGCAGCTGTTGCAGAAGGCAGGGATATGAGAACAGGAGGAAATGTAGCTGATACCAAAAACCCTGCAATAGAGCAGGGCAAGAGCAATGTGCAGCCTTGTTGCCAAGTGAGGTGATTGTCAATTGTGTGGGTCATGAGAAGGGATTTGCTTTTGATCCAAGTTCTCACCTGGAATAGGTGGCTGCAGCTTGTTATTTACATAAGGTCTGAGTTTGCCCACGTGTTTTGGCAGTCTCCACAAGGCAAGATAATGTAAGTCAGGATGACAAAAGGTGGTGTGCCCTGGGTTATTGGAGAGGAAATGCACCAGAGATAAAGCTGGCCTTTAGATTGTATTAGCCATGAAAAAGATGACTAAATTCTGTTATGTTTTTCTGCTCTAAATCCGGAATGACTATTACTTTGAGGCAGTTATTTGTGTGCAGATGTGCTGTAAGTTGCAGATATTTCCATGTCCTGTTGCAGTTGCCTTTGCAGCACAGTAGACTGCGATCCAGGCTTTGTGCAGAACACCAGTGTGTGCAGATGTATTTCAGCTGATCCTTGGTTCCATGTGCTTTGTTGCCTTTCTCCAGGAAACGTGTGATGAGTCCTATTTAAGGTTTTCCATCCACTTGTAAGATTTGTCCGGAACTTTTATTTTAGCTTAATCGAGACAATCTCCCTTTAATAAACTTTAAACTGGTGGTTCCAAATATCTGCTGCTATCTTACTATCTGTCACTAACTCAAGCACTGTCTCTATTCTCTTTGTACACTACAGAACTTTCCTTTTTACCTTCTGGGAAGGAAGCTGAGACCTTACAAAACAGTGTGTTCCCAGCCTAACCTGCCTACCCATTAGTCTCCTAGCTAATATTCCCTAATATTCTCATTATCCACCTTTATCACAAACATTTTAATCCTTTTGCTTCTACATCGCAGGTTCAACAGTGTGACCACTCTATTGGTTCATATACTCACAGCAAAGCCTTCATCTGTCTCATGGATTATAGATCTAAATTGGTAACTATCGCTTGCTTGCAATATTTATTAGCAGCTATGTTAATTGCTCACACTCTGTTTTCTGCTTCTGATAAATCTCTCTTGTAGCACAGCATTTGTCTAGGACTCCATAAGGTCACGGCCTTATTTCCTTTATGAGCTTTATTCTTACACATTGGCTGTAAAAAATTTCCATTGCTTGACAGGAATTCGATTCAGAATTCAATTTCTGAAAAAGAAAACAAAAATATTTATTTTCCAGTGACAGAGCACATAAAGGAATGAGTTTTTATAGTAGAAAATTAACATAGGTGTATAATTTGTGAACAAGAATATTTAAATTTAAATGCACTTTTAAAGATTTTTGGGGAATAAAACCCTGCAAGGTATTAACTCTTTCAAAAAGAAGTAACACTGCATGTTAGTAATATCTCTCATGGGTTACTGTTAAACTACATATATTAGAGATTAAGAAATCTTTTGGTTTATCTACTTTTTTTGTTGCTTCCCTACCACATAACTTACAGAATAGTTTCCACAGTCTTTTAGCATCTTCAGAGCTGTCTGCCATGCTGCTGTCCTGTGTTTCTGTAAGAGCCTTGGCCCGTGTGTGATCTATTTGACTTTAGCACAATGCATGGGGGTTTTTTTTAAACTTTGACCTTTAATTGGGCTCATTATTTCTGCTTTACCAAATGAGTGTGTCTAGTAGTCTCTTTTCTTCCTTCCACACTCCTCAGTGCCTATGGATAGCCAGGAATCCACCAGGTACAGCTGTGTTTGTGACTGTGCCCCTTGTTGCCTGCTGTTACCATTTATTCCTTCTAGACTGATGGACATCAACTTCTTCCTTAGATTTTCTCTCTTGGCTGACCTTGAGCACTGGAGGTCAAAAACAGTACTGTGGAAGTAGGAAAAAAAGAAGTTTGGACTCTGTTATAAAGGAATGACTTAACACTGATAGCTCTGTGAAAAAAATGTCAACAGCAGTGGCTCAGTTGCTGGAAACACAGACATACACACAAAGAAAATGAGGCTGGACCCAGCCTGGAGCAGCTGACATCAGATCTTTGACTCGTAGAAATATAGAGGGGTGGTTTCACCCCATCTTCTCATCTGCCTGATCAAAGAAATGTGTCTGTGCTGGCAGATGATGAAGAAACAGTTAAATGTAATGTTTAAATTTTTATTGGTCCTATGTAACACAAAACATATGTAGGAGATTTAATTTTTGCCTTTAAAAATGAAGCAGTGACATATTAAAAGTTGTTTTTACTGCTAGAAATGCCCAGAAGCTGCAATATCCAGAATACACGGGTTCATAAGAAATTGAATTTGTTAGTGTGCAGTTTGAAGTATAAGTTGCATCAGTGTGACCACGTTTCATGGTTAACTGAGGTGACTGACAGAAGACAAGGAGACTTTTTTCTAAACTCAAACTTCATTCTCACAGCGTTGCGAAAGAGAATGAGACGTGGAAACGGTCATGTCTGTGAACACCCGTGTGGTTGCTAATAAGGAGATGTGTAGCTTCCAAGGGAATGATTGGATTTATTATTTCTTGGCTGTGAGAGGATAGAGAGGAGCACACTCCATTAGTTTGTAGCCAAAACTGTGAGGGGCTGGCAGCACTTGGAGTCAACCTCAACTTTTTTTCCTGGAAATAAATGAATGGTGAGATACAGCCATTGATTTCTAGCCAACATTTTGAGCAGTTCGTGTATTTTCCTGAAGTTGGCTGTGAGCAGTAAATACTGCAGAAGAGCAGTGACCACTTCCAGTGATTCCTAAGAGGAGGAACACTGTGCTGTTTGGTGTTTCACTACAAACTATTTTGATTCTTCACCACGATGTTGGTCACAAATGCAAGAGCAGAGCTGTGTGAATCCCTCTGTATGACGCATTTCAGTGAGCACTGAAAGCAGCAAAGGCTGGTTTCCCATGGAGGTGTCTCAGGGCAATAGGTTTTTTTCTTTTAAACTTCATTAGACCAAAATAGAAACTAAATGCAGGAGAGCTGCCTTGACCGAGGAACATATTCTTTGGTGGCTAATAAGCTCTGATTAAGATTTTATTGCTTTAGAGTGTTTGCAGCAACCTGCTCTTACGTGGTTTCTTTGTCTAATAAAAGATGAGCTCACACTGCAGGCTTTTTCCTCAATAGGGAAATAATAAGGTATCTCATAGCTATGCAACTGCCTATTTTCACAAACTAGTTGGAAGTGGATGTTTTGGAGACCTTGCTCCCATTACTAAAGCACATGGGGGAAAAAAGGTTGTCAGTTTTAGTATGTTCTTAGCAACAAAGCAGTGGGCTACCAAGGCAGAGAACTAAATGATGCAAGGCCTTATATTGAAGTGTCCTCAAGGACAATCTGATTGGCAGCTTTTTCCTCTCGCATGTAATGGGTTTTATGGAATGCAGCTAAATCTTTCCTGTACAGTTATTTTATTGAGGATTATTCCAAGGCAGTCTAAATGGAAACACTGACAAGCCTCTCCTTTGCCCTCTGCATGCCAGTTGTGTCTGACTTTGTCTTCTGCAACTGAACTCTAGTCAGAGTGTGAAACAGCAGAGGTGTTGCTCCATTTGGAGTCATCCTGAATGAGCAGTCTACGTCCCTGTGTGCCCAGGGAGCAGGGGGCTACAATGCCAGCTAAATGGCCTTGGACCAAGGAGGGAATACAACCCCCTGGGAACAGTGGCTGCGTGAGCTGTCTGGATGATTTGGACGGGAGCTGTCCACCCTTGGTGCGTTGTCACCGTTCCCCTCTGCTGCAGAACCTCCTCCAGGTGCTGAGGGCTTGCAGGAGATGTGATTCCATGGACCTGTCTCTCAGTAGCACAGCAATTGCCATCACTTTCCACTGCCTAGTCCCCTCTGCTTGGCTCCCTCAGCCCTGCTGGATCAGGAGCTGAACCAACTTTACAAACAGCCCTGCAGAACAGAAGTTGTGGGAGGATTTATTTTTAATTGGGGTCTCTCTGTGCTCTGAAGCAGCTCTCGGTGGGGCACAGGACTGACATGACTAGGGAGTGCTTGGAGCAGGAGTGAGACAATCGGTGAGGAAGAAGGAAGGGAGGAGAACCGGGAGAAAGGTTTGCTGTTTTCTGGCTTCAGAATTCAGCAGCAATTCAGGGGCAGCCCTGTGAACACTTTCAGCCTAAATGCTGGTAGAGCTCATCTTCAGTCATGATCTGCCATGAGAGGAGTAATCAGATATTAGCACAAAAGTCCTTTCAGTTTCACTCTACTGACCGGGGTGGGGGAAGGGAAAAGTCAGATTTAAGCAAGGGGATGGAATTTTCTTTGAAATCTTTGTGCTCAGACGCTGCCTCTGGTGATCCAGGGTGCTGACCTGCAGCATCTCCAGCGCGGCACAGAGGCCAGCGAGTGTTGTGCTTCTATGACAACAGCCCCGCGCTCTGTGCAAGTATCATTTGATCTTATTTTCTGTGTTGTGCTTCTAAAAAAGCTGCTCGAGCTGGCCACACTCTGTAATTGCTTTCTTAACCGAGATCTGAAAGTCACATTCTTAGCCAGGTACACTTCTGATTAGAGCAATCTAGGGGGGTTGATAGAAGCAGCAGCGCTTCAGTTAAAAGATCAGCTTGGAGTGTGCGGATGGATTCTGTGAAAGCAGGGGTAGAAAGAAGATATTGATTCCTGTATGATTAGTGGAATACTTCTTTGTTAAAGGTCTGCCTCTGAAACTTTAAATGACCAGCCTTCAATTGATGAGGGCTTCTCTTTTTCAAGCCTCTCTAAGTGGAATGGAGAAGTAGAGATTTTTTTTTTCTTCTTCACTTGAGTGCATGAGTGTTCTCAATGGCATTTGTGTATGGGGAAGATAAATTACTCAAATGGACAACTTCTCACTGTCTTCCAGCTTGGTGATGGCACAAATCAACTAATCACCTGATGCATAATTTTTACAGCTGAGATTTCTAAGATAGAGGAGGCAGTGAGTGCATTGGCCTGAGTGTGTGCGTGGAAGTTAGCCAGATGTTGAATTCTTCATTTTAGAAATTCCTGTTAGGAACACAACACATGGGTGGAAGAGCTGTTTTCTGCTACACTGATGAGAAGAAAATTTGTTCCTGTGTTTTCTGGAGTGTTTCAAAGGACTGTGCAGTCCGACAGAATGGCAGGTGAAGTTCAGAAGAGAGTCTATCAGAATTGTTTTGTATCCTACAGAGAAACACTTGTGGGAAGATTTTATTGCATTCAGTGCAGCTGTTCACTATTGAGCTACTGATAAATTGCTTCAGAAACTTTCCTTGTTAATGCAATCTGTGAATGAAATGTCTGCTGCACCAGCCCTTCTCTGTGTGAGAAACTTGCATGTGGTTATTTAGAGATAAACAGTCCTGCATATTTTACTGAAGTTTAAACCGGGTTGGGTTTGGTTCGGTTCCCCTCTGTGGGGAATTTAAGTTAAACTATCACCCCTATTTAACTTGCCTTTGGACAGCATTTTGGTTTGTAGCTGTTTAACTATAGTGAATTTTGAACTGTTTGTTTTGGGGTTTGGTTTTTGTTTTGGGGTTTGGTTTTTGTTTTTGTTTGTTTGGTTTTTGTTTGTTTTATTGTCGTTGTTTTTTTTTTGTCAGTGAATGAGTGAAGTCCTTGTGTGCAGGTGAGATTTAGTTAAGAAGGAAAGTATTTGGGCATATGGTGAGAGTAGACATTGAATGGAGTTTTGTTCCCAGAGGTGCCTGTGAATTTGAGTTGAGGGGAAAATTAACTTATTTCCTTGGATGCTGGAGACAGATGAGTCTTGGGTCTCCACCCAGTGCTTTCTGACACTGCACACAAGTAGCACAGGTCCTGCTTTGGGGGAGTAGCTGCTGCTCAGACCTGTGCTGTCACTGCCCCAGTTTGCCAACCCTGTAACTTGTAATAAGAATCCAAGACCTTTGCTTGTTTGATGTGGGGTAGAGGTTGAAACAGCATGAGAGATTAAAAGTGTGGTATAGCTGGTAAAAGGTAAAGTTTCCTTTTCCTCCTCTGTAGTAATTTGGTCTGTGTAGTTGTGTTCTGTTCCGTAGAAACAGAGATGAAAAGTCAGGGCCTTGCCTTCTCCCATCAAGTATCTGAGCTGCACTCATTAAAGCAGCCAGGGTTGCTCAGTGAGTCCTGATATTTCAGATTCAGCTCTTGTTTTTTGGTCTCTGAATCCAGTTCAGGGTCACAAGGAAAGCAGGGATCTTTGAGCTGAAATTCCTGCTGTTTCATCTTATCCTATAGCCTTTTTTTTTTCTTTTGTAAATGTTGAGGACAGAACTTTTCTAAGGATAAAATGGTGGTGGTGCATGTGCTAGAAGTGCAGATTTTCCACAGAAGTCATAAAAGGAATTATTTGGGTTTATTTACCTTGGAGGCTGCTCGATGAGTTGCACAGTTGGCTGCACTGTCAAAGATTTTAGTTCTTGGTTGCAGTACTGCAGTTTATTGGAGCAACAGAAGTGGCACCCTGCCACAGGAGTAAAGAATGCTGTTTCCCCACGAGTATTTGAACAATCTGCAATATCCATCTGTTATTCTGTTCAACAGAAAGCAGTGCAACAGGTGTATTTGTTGGGTTTGGGAATCTTAGCAATAGAAAGGGAATAATAGACATTTAAAGGCAGGATTTAAAAGATTTCAAAGTGTGTTCCTCTTTACTCAGCAGATAGAGTGGTTATGACATTAGAAAGTAGAGAGGTAACCTAAACATATGGTACACAGTTAAGGAAAGCAAACGCGGAACTGCTCTTAAATCTGTTCTTTTTCTGTGTTTGTCACTGTCTTAGATGGCTTCAGTAACAGATGCCAGATACAGGCAGAAAGACACTTCGGACCAAAATTTTGATTACATGTTCAAGCTCCTGATCATTGGCAACAGCAGCGTGGGTAAAACGTCCTTCCTCTTCAGATACGCCGATGACACTTTCACACCAGCCTTCGTTAGCACAGTAGGGATTGACTTCAAAGTGAAAACCGTTTACAGGAATGACAAGCGGGTGAAGCTGCAGATTTGGGTAAGTGCCAGCATGTTCAAAAATGCTTTGTATTAATCCCAGCAAAGATGTGGTAAAAAAATAGCTGGTTTGGAAGTAGGTTTCTGAATTGCTATAGATTTTGGTTGTTCCTGAGTTCTGTGTGGCTGTATCTTTGTGTCCCTGCAGCGAGCTGAGTTCTCTGTATTGCTGGTCAGAGCTCTGGTGTGGTCTTAAGCAGCTGCTCTACAGTCTCAGGAGTCAGTGTCCTATTAAACTGCAGCAAACCCTATGCAGGTCTGGAGCCCTTTAGCAGCACTTTTGCAGTGAGCAGAAATTCAGTGAGTGCTCAGGGAGTGAACTCCACACATAACTTCTACTGTCCCTTTATGTCCTCTGCATAAGATACTTATATCTTCCTGCAACTCCTGTACCTGCTCAGCAGTGCCAAGCATTTCTACCCAAATCCTGCCCCAGTTAAGAGCTTAGTCTTCTAATTGATTTATATACGCTTGATTTATAATTAATCTTCAATAATTATATTTAAATGTAAAGTTGTAGTAATCACATGTGTGTTTTTTTATTTATTGTGGTGATCTCGGCTAGTCACAATAAACAGTGAGCACCTAAAATGAGGGGTTTTTTTAAACTACAACTGTATAAGTCATTTCATTTCTTTGTTGTTGGGTACAAGGTACAACAAATTACTTAATAAAAGATCATTTTTTGTGTTGTAAAATCCTGATGTTGAAACTAGTGCAGATAACCTGGCATGAAGCAGTTAGATTTAATTTAGGGTTTTGGTAATAAAAATGTTTGTACTTTAGGCCCTATAAGCAACTAAAGATGATTTTCATCCAGTTGGTCTTTCTTAATTTTGGAACGTGGAATTTTCTAATAAGTTGTGTAAAAGCAAGGCAGAAAGCATCATAAAATATTTGGGGTTTTTTCAAAGATACTGGGATTAAAGTGAATTAAACAATAGTCTTAATTAAATCTGTTTGAAGGCTTTGGTGGGGAAAAAGGCTTTAATAACCTTAAACTTCTTAGGGAAAGAGATGTCAGGTAGATCCCCCAGAGGGTGCTATCTATAGGACCTGTAAGGTTGGAGTTACCAACAACACTGTTGATTTAACACTTTACTTTTAATAAAAGGTTCATCTAAGTGTTTGACAGTTTCCACAGTAACTCATGTTTTGTTCTTCTCTCTTTCTGTGCTCATTGCATGGATCCTTTATGTGAGTTATGATTCAAGGACCTTAACAAAAACATCGTGTACCTCTATTAAAACCACAGTGTTTGACCTTGTTTATCTCCTGCCCATCCTGAGATTATACTTTTAATTTGAATGTGTTCTTCAGAGTACATGTAGTAATAGTGGGGTCTATTAACATAATAAAACTATGTGTTCCTAGATGTAGGAAGGAAGAGTTTTCTTACCAACCTGTCTTCCAATTACTTTCTAAAATTACTTACAGCTGCTACTGAGTTTCCTTGAGTGTGGGACTCTGTGGCCCCGGTAAACATTTTGCTTTGACCTACAATTTTCCAGTTATGTTGACTTGTTAAATTATGCTCCTCCTGAGCTTCATGTTAAGCCAGGTTTAATGTGAAACCAAGTGAAGAAGGAGAAGGTACAAGTGCTTAATTTAACCACTTCAATTGTCTTTATAGAATTCAGAGAGAAGCACTTCTAGGAACCTCTGGTGCTCTCTGTCTGCAAAGCCAGGTTGTTCTGAGTTCAGGGGTGCTTGTGGAGCTCTCGAGTGTGCACAGCTGTGGCAGACTTGAGGTGCTGAAGGGCTGTGCCAAATAACCTTGTTTTGTGCTCTGCAAATCTCAAGGTGAGGGGGAAATTGCTGCTGCTGTGCTGTGATCCAGAGAGATCAGTGATCAGTGGGACTTTCTACACTGACTGTTGCCTGTGTTGAACAGAAGAGTGTGTTGAATATTTGGGTGCAGTACTGCAGCTATAAACCGTTCCTTGGGTTTTCTTAAAGCTTAGAAAATTAAGTGCCTGACAGCTGTGTGTGAAGACTGACAGCTGTGTCAGTAAATATCTTCCTGGCCTGTCTCGAGCTTTTGTATCTCCAGCAGAAATTGATGAGCGTTTTACAGCCAGAGGTCCTGCGTCTGTGTTTGTGCTGGGTTTGAGGAAGTCTGTGTTTTGTGAATCAGGATTTGACAAGCTGTCAAATGTAATGGTCAAAAAAGAGTGCTCCTCCGTTTAATTTTGATGTCATTAGTGGGCCTCCTGCCTTGTTGACTTTAACGCCTCAATCGCCCAAATTGGTATTTTAATAAGAGTCCTATGCGTTGTGCCAGTGACCAAGCAGGCTGGGAAATGGTCTGCTTTGAAAGGAATATCTCTTTAGCTTGAGAGGAATGGCACATAGCAAAGATATTCATGGTGTTTTTAAGGTAGAATGACAGTGCTGCTACTAGAGAACCAAAGAGTAAAATGGTCCAGAGAGAGCTTACATGAAATAATGCTTTGCAGGCTTTTTTCCCCCTTTCTTTCTTTAAACAACTCCAAGATGAGTTGACTGTGTTTTAATTTCAAATATTTTCTGACTTGTTTAGAAGTGGTGGTGTTATACAAATTAACTTCATTGGGAAAGTTAATTTTGTAGTTGGATAAGATTTTATAATATTTAAAATATCAAATTGAAAAGATTAGTTACATAAATATATTAATATACTATTTAGATATTCTAATATCTACATAAATGTAATTTTGGATTAGATTTTCTTTATGCCACTGCCATCTGTAATAATACTTCCATATAAAGAATCTTCCTTATGATTGATTTGTAAGGAGCCAGTTTATAACATCCCTCTGCATTTGGAGTGTGCATGTAGGTTATTTCTTTCTTAACTAACAGTTTTGTATTCTCAGAGTTGCTAATTACTGAAGGAAAGCTATTATATTTTTAGCTAGGTATGGTTTAGTTATAAATAAACCTCAAAGGTAACATTATTATATTCTTAGCAAATGCAAACAGTTAATACTTAATGCAGAGTTCAGGTTGCCTAGCAGCTAGAGAGGGCCACTTTGTCCAGATCCAGATGGAAGCAGGGTGAATGAATAAAAGTGATTTCAGTTTTAGGTGAGAGCAAGGTGAAATTTCTTTTTTTTTTTTCCCCCCTTCTTCTGTGCATTTGTGTGTTTGTTGGTGGTATGTTTGTTGGTGGTAACTAATAATGGTGGTAGAAATAACAAGAGAACTCGTGAGCTGCACAGAACTGAGGTTAAATGCTGAGGGGCAAACTCTGGTCCTCTGCGCTGGCCCAGGCTGCATTAATGACGGGAACTCCTTACATAGTAACATAAAATAACTGATGGAAAGTCATGGGTGGTGTTCAGCCCCAAGCACTTGCACACCACACAACACATACTTTGTGCGAGGCATTTGATTACACTTCTTGAGTAATTTTGATTACACTTTTGTACAGCCCCCTGCACAAGGGACTCTCGGTTTTGCTGCACGTACTACACACAGCACATAACCACTTATGTGATTAATAATAAACAGAACCAAATACAGGGTTTGGCAGCTGATGTTATAGTTGAAATTACTTTCAACCCTCCCCCTTGTAGAAGGCAAATAGAATTAAATTCAACTTCAGCTAAAAAGGCTGTGATGTTCAGAGGCAGCATATTGAGACTTGCAGTATGATTTTTCTTTGAAGGTGCTACTTATCAGAATTACACTACTAGGATGAAGGTTTTTCGTTCCCATTAACAAAAATATTTCCATGTCTTAACTGCTGAAGCATGCTGGGGTGTGAGATTAGCTGCAGTGGATGTCTGGAACACTTGTTACAGCTCTCAGGCACAGCTGGGGAAAGGGTACAAAGCAAAGTCACTCTGGTTTTTCTGGATCCTTAAGAACCGAAATATGACAACTGCTAATTATGCTGAGTGGCAGTTACCATTACAAAACAGCAAAGTGTAAACCAAAATAAACCCCATGCTGTGTAGCTGTCCAGCAGGCACATATGGAATGTTTTTAAAAGCTTTTTGTATCAGTTGTCTCGTGGATGACAGGATGTTACTGAGCAGCTCATCTCATAAGAAGGGATTCACAGAAGTAACACTGGTAACTAAGTCTTTTTTTTTTTTAATCATTTACAGGAGGTAAAATTAGAACACCATCATATTTGATTGTAAATTTTAATGTTAATTGCACACTTAACCAAAAGCTAATCATGCATTTCAGATGAGAGAATCATCTATTCCCCAGGCATCCCATTCCCATCATGGTTTTGCTGAGTTCCTTGCAAGCACTGACTTAAAGCTTGAATGCTTGCACAAAACTTGTTTCTAAAAAAAGAGATAATAAGGTTCTGTAATTGAATGTATAGATGCAATAGCAATGGATGTCCCTAAGGATCTGACAGGCCTGATTCTGCTCAGTAAATTCACAGCTCTTGTCAAATCCTCTGATTTGCTGTTTAGACAAAGAACTAAAATGGAGGAATTTACGAGAGTGAAAAGAACAGGTTGATCCTTGTAAGAGAGTCAAGAATTACATTTTATTTGCAGCATTAAGGACTTACTGGGTCCCAGGAATGGGAATCACTGTGGTTGAGTGGACATAAAGCGCTACTTCTGACGCTAAAACACAATGCAGAATATTTGACTGAAGAAGAGATGCAATAACAGTGTCTGTAATTCAATTCCAAGGTCTTGGTTCCATCTCAAGTAATAATACCACTGCTTTGAGAAGAACTTGGTGCTCGTGCCACTCTGAATGGGCTTTAAGATTAGAGTTGCAGGAGTGATACAAGGGAAAAAAAGAAAAACTTAAAAAATAACCCCCTGAGTGGTTAGTTATCCTTCTCACCGCTGAATTTACTGAACAGCCTAAGCTTGCTGAGCAAGGCATTGCTGTGTTTGCAGTTAAACAGTTGACATGGAGGGTTTATTTCTGTTTATAGTTAATCACCTCAATCCCATTGTTATCTCATTATAACTCTGCATTATAGTGAAGGCCAAATTCAACTTCAGTCTAAGTTTTGTTACCACAGCAGTTATTCCTGCTGTCAATAGTGGATTTGCTCTCACTGCAAGGTGTAGTATCTCCTTCTGTGCTCCATCTTTGCGGAGTTACTGCACATATGGAGCAATTGCCCTTGCTTTGTGCATTTCAGTAAGATGAAAAAGGTACAAATTGTGTTCAGAGGTCCCAGGCTTGTATCCAGGAGCCATGTGGAGTGTGTTTGTGTTGTCTGATAAAGAGCTGTTGGTAGGTCAAAGGTTTGAACCTTTTCTAGAGAAAATGGGCCAATGTTAACACTTTGTCCAGTAGAGGAGAAGCTCTATGCGGGAAATTTCAAGGGAAATTACTCAGTTGATGCAGTAAGGCAGTTAATCTTTGAGAGGATAAATGGGTTGCTCTCCTCTTGATGTTTTGCATTTAATGCTTTTTTTTTTTTTCACCTGAAATTCAGAATAGATATTTTGTAATCATTTTACATAAGGTCCTAGACTCATGTGCCTCAAAACATTTTCCTGTTGTCCTTGTCTTATCAGAATCACCCTCATTATTATTTTCTTTCACAATGTTATCTTCTGCATAATGACTGGGTATATTCTATATTTAAATATGCTTGGTTACACTGTGATCAGTTATGAGATAACACAGTGGGTGGAATTTATGAGCTCTCATAGTATTTGTCTCAAGTGAGCACTACTTAAACTATGACACATTTGGTCAAAAGAGGCTGTGGGGCTTCACATTTATAACTTTCGTGCACTGTGTTGTGTGCTGCAGAGTCATGTTTATGCAACACTCAAGTATGCTGAACAGCTCATTTTAAAGCTAAAAACAGGAATCAACCCCCCCAAATTGTTTTCTGATGTGAGAGATTGTACCCTGCAGCACAACTGGACTACCTGGGAGTTTAGCAGTGGGTACTTTGTGATTTATTTTCTGTTGAGCAGCTACTCAACATCACCCTGATTCATTAAACAGCGTGAACTAAGCTCCCAGATGCTGAGCACTGACTCTCTGTATTTCTCTTGGCAAGGCTGTTTTCAGTTATATTGAGGGAAAGTCGTCTGAGTATCCCTGAAGCACAGTTTGATTTGTTAGAAAGGTGAATGAGTGATAATCCTCCCAGCACATGGAAAACGGTGGCGTTGGTTCCCTGTCTACAGTATAACACATCTGTGGTGTTGGGGTTTTTTTCCTTTAAATAACCAGGTCCCAAAAATTGCCTTTTTACCTGGTTATCTTGGTTAAGTGGTGCTGAAGCTGCAGTGTAACCACAGTGTGCTCAGACACCCAGCTGACTGTGTGTAGCTGTGTTGGACTTTGAAGACCTGTGTGGTGTTGACAGAGGGAAACACTGGTGAGAACTACCAGAAATAGGGCAAAAAAGCAGCACATTTCTGCACTATATAGAACTACGAGTCCTGTGGTTTGCTGGTCAGGTTCTCCCATCTGCAGAGCAATGTAAAGTTTACCAGGAGATACTGATCTCCACCTAGATTTTGTTGAGCTGTTCTGGCTGCCCAGCAAATACTAATGAGAGTAGGAAACATAAATCCTGTTGGCTGTTAGTTGTATCTTTCAGTAGCAGCTCAGCACCTTGAATTTTATGGTCGGGGCCACTGCAGCCCAAAAGCATACCCTAGGCATCCTAATGTATCCTGTGTTTGTGTCACAGGCTGAGCTCTGCAGCACTGCTAAGATGTTCTTCCATCTAAATGGAGCTGCCAGTCCTAAGTGTGTTGCTCAGCTCACACGTGGCATCCTGTGCCTCTGTTGTGCACTTGCGTCTTGTTTGAAAATTCCTCTGGTTTTGCCAGTTTGGCTTTGTATCCATTTCCTTGCTAATCAAATACTCGCTGCTTGGCTACTAATTTTATGTTAGAAACCGAAACAGGAGGTGGCAAGGGTGTTTGAAACTTGGGGGGAGCAGGTGTAAGTGGAGTAGATAAACACACTATGTTATGTAAGTGGAGTAGATAAACACACTATGTTATGAGCTGCTGTGCTTCATCTACTGAAGTACCTTCTCATGGTGCAAGACTCAAGTGATTAAACTTGTTTATTACTCAAAGGAGGCTCAAAGATGGTATTTTCTCAGCCAGATTCTGGCTGGCTGGTCTCTCTGACAAACTGATCCAGACATCTGTACCAGTGCTAGAGGGGAAAGTCATGGGGGGAGAAGAGCGTGTGTAGGTATGTGTGTGCACATAGGCTTCTCCTGTCTGCCAGGTCTGACTGCTGCTCTGCTTTTCTTGTAGTCAGAGCAATACAACAGAACATACAGGGGTCTCTGCATAGGATGTTTATGAGGCAGAATACTCACCCTACTGCTGAGTTTAGTTTTGGATGTGCTCATTCAAAGGTTCACCTGCTGCTTCCTCTCCTTTGGTCCCTCTGTCAGTGGTAGTGCTGTGGCAGTTGTGAAGTTGCTGCGTGTTCGAGTGCCATGGAAACTGCATCCCACTCCCCTGCCTGCCAGCAGGCATGGAGCCTTCCCAGTTGTGAGAGCAAGCAAGTGCTCCAAGTGCCAAATTGTGGTAGACTGGCATGAGTCAGCTTTGATTAGTCCATGGAAAGTCCTTTACCCAGGACTGCAGGTCTCTTTTTTCAAGGGAATTAAGAGAAATAACTCCCATCAAATGTGTTTTAGATTATTTTTTTAAACTTTAAGACTGTCCTACATTATTGAAAGGCTAAAAAATGCATTCCCATTGGAGTCACCACCAAATGCTAAATTGCTTCCTCAGTGTGCATTTTAGCCTCACACTGTACACGTTTCTGTAAGACTATGCCACTTTTCCTGTCCTTTTCTCTTGGCTTTGTGTCGTGAACCTTGGCTTGCTTGTGGTGAGGTCAGCACTGAGTGCTTTGTGAACCCTCTTACACTAACTGTAAGGATAGTTCTTGCAGAGTACTGTCATAGCAGCATTTCAAATCATGGAGTTGTGCTTAAGAGTTAACAAGAAGAGCTAGGGAAAAGAGAGGAAGTCAGTTTTTGGAGAAGAAATATTCTGACTGTAATAAAGCACGCAGGTGCATCATTTGATTACATGGCACAATAACACTGGAAGTTTACAGCCAGGCAAGGGTAATTAAGGAATGCATTTTTGAAGTCTTTTGTGTTTAAGAGTGGAATGATGGACCTTAACCTTTATGTTTTCTTACCCTCTTGTGGCCCTTGCTGGACTGCGGAACTACCAAAACTGTGAGTGAAGTGAAAACTGGTGTGAAACTGGAGCAGAACCAAAGCAGCCCCAGTTGCCTTTATTGATTACATCATTACAGTGGAAAACAGCACCAAAGAAGCAGTGCTGACAAACACTGCCTTGCTAAGCAAGCCCAGGGGGTCTGGGTTCTGCAGGGATGGAACTGCTGTAACAGAACTGTCGATCTGCATGAACACACATGGATTCCAGCCTTCCTGGGAGGTGGTTGGTGTCTGGGCTTAGTGCTTTCTGAGATGAAGAAGGTGGAATGCATTTGGCAAAGCTCTTCAGCCTGTTTTTACAAACCCTTCCTCACCAAACCCTCATCCTGGGTTGTTTTCCTAAGCGTGAGGCAGGGCGAGAAGCACAGAAGAGAACCAAATGGGTTGGGCAATTACAGGAACTCCAGATGAACATTATTTCTATACTGATGATCATTCCAAATGTTGTGTTATAATTATGCAACAGCTGCAACTCCGTACCTCTTTAGGGCTTCTTATCCTAGCAAAATGGATTTCCTTTTCTATAAGAATGCCCTTCATCTTGAAAATAGCATGCAGGGAGAGTCACTACTGCAAAGATATTTAATAAGGTAAATTTGTGAGAGCTTCTTGGTCTCCCTCGAGGCTTTGGGGTTGGAAGTGTAAAATTAATAGTTTCTTTTCACTTTTGCTGGTTAATGATTTTAGGGAAAAGCAAACTCTTCAAAGGGAAGAGTCCACATAAAGTTCTGCCTCTGTGATGTATTTGCAATTGTTCTGGAGTTGCACATGCTCCACTTTACAGTCACCTGTTCAAAGCTGTGGCCATCAGTCTCAATCTTGGACATATTTGAAATTGCTTCAGTTTTTCTGCTAAATGTCTGACATAAACATGCATAGAAACAACTCAGAATTCTATCAAGAGACTGCAAGAAATCTAAAGGGAACAAATTCAGCAGAAATCATCCACACCATTGTCATGGCAAAACTGTGATTTGAATAATCTTTCACCTAAATCTGGAAATGGCCTTTGTCTTCAGCCTGTTGTCTGTTTTGATGTGAAATTTCACCCAAATTGGCAGTACTTGCAGAATCTGGCTGTGACTTAGACACAACAGCATCACTGTGGTGTTGGCTCAGAGTCATTTGCCGTTTCTCCCCCTTGCAGCCTATGCTGTGGGGATCCTCTCCTCTCTGCACAGCCAGGAGGCTGGGAAGAGCAGTAGCTCCGGTCAAAAGCTGATGTTGCTAAGTGATGGCAGGGCAACCACCTGCCTGGCCATTTACAGAACCCAAGTGCTCAAACAGAAGGAAAGGAACAGCTTTATTTCCCACTGACTGCAGACAGGGTGTTTGTTCACTCCGGTGCTGGAAGTATCCAAACCCGCACATCCCTTTTACTCCGGCTGGGATCTTAAGAGTTTTGAAGTTCCTGGAAGGGCAGCCGTTTATCCTCCCTGAAAATGTATCCTCCAAACGTGTAACATTGTATTATCCTACAACTGTGAGAGCAGTGCAGTCAGTTTGATGATTCAACAACCACAGATTAAAAAAAAAAACAAACCCAAACCTACCCAAAAAAACCCAATGCAAAACCAAACTGCTTTTTATCACCTAATACAAAGGCAGAGAAGAGGTGGCATTTGTTTTGTTGGTTACATCAGAATGTGGTCCTCTTCTTTTTCTTTTTTTAACTGTAGTCTACGTGGCCAAGAGGTATTGTAGCATTGATTTCTTTTCTTAATGTATTTTTTTTTGTGCAGGAAGTAGAGAATAAACTCAGGCTATCATATTTGCTAACTACTCTGGGACTGTTATCAGGAAATAGGAGAAGTAGGATATTTTTCGCTTCTTGTATACTTCTTTTAGGGATATAAAAAAAAATTAATAAAGATTTAATTGCCCTCATGCCACAGGTGAGTCATGTGTGTTCTGTTAAAATCTGTCTGCTCAATAAGGTGCTTGTTCAAAATAGTCTCTCAAACGGAGATGCTGAGTGACTTTTGCAGTCATGACTCATTGGATCTCTATTCTTTTAAATGAAACGATTCCCAAGGCATATTAATTTTAAGATACCATCTATTAAATTCTTGATTATTAACAATAAGAATATTAATTTGACAGTGCATCAAGGCTTGAAAGATTCATATAACTGGTGTTCTCTTTTCAGAAAAGGGGCAATAGTTTATTTTTTTTCACAGAGAAGGACTTGCACAGACCCAGTTTTGGAAGTAGAGACCCTCCACCTGAGAGAATGGAATTTTTGGAGCAGGTTGTCTCCCTGTGAGGTGCAATCAGGAATCCATTTCCCCATCTGCACAGTCTTCCCTTCATCCAGATGATGTACAGCACCTGTGTGTCTGCAGAGGAAAGGTCAAAGATTTTCAGGAATGAAATCTGTGCTGGCATCTGTGATTACTTCCTACTCCTCAGAAATGAGCTCTTCTCAAGTTTTACACTTCTGCACAGCGCAGTTTGACTTTGGATTCAGGCTTTTAATTTGGAGCAGTTTTCAGCAGGGACTTCTGACTCTAGAGAAGCTTTCTCCTGGCGTCAGACATGTGTGTTCTGTGTAAAGGACTGTTCTCTGTTGGGGTGCTTGAGGCCTTGGTTTTCTCAGTTTTGGTCATTCCAAAGTATGGCTGAATTCTGACAGGTTGCTGCAAAATCCCACAGTGTAACATTGCTCTTATGACTGACCTCTTCATTCATTCTGAGTAATGAATGGAACAGAAAATTGTGTTTCTGTGTTTTATTGAGTAATGAAAATTGTGCTTCTTTTGCTAAACAATCCTTGCCAAAAATAGCACCTGACTATATTTTATCCGTCTCTTTTTCCTTACTATTATTTTACTATACTAAACACAATTTTTTTTTTTTCCCTTTGGATTTCTTTCCGTCTTTGTGCCCTGAAGCTTCAAAGACCAAATTTTGTGAGTCATATAAATGTTCCGAGACATCAAATTAAGTAGAAACTGGAGAATGAGTTCTCAAAAGGTTGTGAATGCTGCTGACGTCAATCTCAGATTGAAATAAGAAAGGAGATATGGCTGGTGGATCCTGTGAGCAAGACTGTAAGCACTTATGCTAATTCTGTTGTTGGAGAAGAAATTGTGTTTTTATAAATGAAGGCAATAGTCCCAACTGAAGATTTAACAGGCATTCATCTTAGTAACTAGATGATCTTGAGCTTTCATACTTTACGCTGAAATTTGCCTTTGGCGGATTCGAACGAAATTGCTTGGAAGTGACTGAAATGAATGGCAGCATGCTCTCTGCTTTTTCAGCTTGTAATATAATTCAGTTTTTCAGCTCTACTTCTGCAGAATTCCTTCTTCAAAGTAACATTGCAAAGTATGGGGTTTTTTTAACGATCAGAAGACTGTGAACATATTTAGAGATTTTTCTTGATTGTCTGTGGCAGAAAACAGAATTTTGAAAGCAGCAAGGAGTCATGAAATTCAATATGTCTTATGAATTATTTTGATAACATGAAACATTTATCTTGTAGAAAGGAGTTAGTAATACTGTGTTTGAAGTCAAGTGCCTGCAGATTGTGTATCCATATTGATTTGATGGTGCTGTTGAAACTTCCTGTAGGTGTAGTGAGAAGAGTGCAAAAAGTGACTAAAGGAAAGGGATGTTTTCCTTGTGGAAACCAGAAGGAATTAATTTGCTATTAGGTTATTAGTGTAGAATGTTTTTATGTGTGTGCATGTTTTGGCAGTTCAAAATTTATTAATAACTGATATACTTGTTGACTACTTTATCCTAGCTCCGTTCAGATGGTTCACTATAATCCTGCAACTAATTGTTAATTAATAGTGCTGCAGCGATCCCTCTGAGTCTAAATGTGTTTTGAGCAAAGGTATGTTTGCACTGGTGAAATAGAAGTTGAAGGTGTTCAGCCCTTTGTCAAATTGAACTCTATTTTGGAGAGGATCTTACAGCAACAGATACAATAGTGTCAAGTTCAGAGAGACCAAAGTGAATTGAAGTGAGCCCAGAGGTATTGAAGGAGCAAGGTAATGTGATTGCTGGTTAACTAGATCAGGACAGCAGAGGGAATGCCTTCATCAGATATCTGTATTGCTGGGCTCCGTTGCCTTCCCAATGCTGCAAAGACCTTTTGACAGATTTCTGTGGGAAGTCAGTTTACAGGCTGGTGGCACAGCACGTACCTGTGCATGAAATATCGCAGTAAAGGCCAGGATGAAAGTAAACAAGAAATATTCCTTCAAATTTAGAGATTAAATACAGGCTGGATTGTCCTGCAGGTAGCCAGCAGGAGCTCAGCAGCACAGGAGAGAAGCGGGGCTGTCTAGCTGAGTGCTCAGCATGAAATGTGTTTCTGCTGTGAAGCTGAGGAGAGTGCACGGGAAGAGGTTCTGGCTCTCGAAGCCTCTATATGGTATTGTGTAAAGAAGAGCAGTCCCAGGGGCTGCTGCTGCTGCCAGCTGCAGGGGACACCAAGGGAGCCATCCCAGAGCTCAGTCTCCAGCCACAGGCTCCTTCTGGGAGGGGGACCAAACCCCATGACTTTACAGTCCTTCTGCCATAACTCCTTTGGTTACCATTGAAAGGGAGAGGCAGGCAGTAATGATAGCTCATATGACTGAAAATTTATCAGCCACTGAGATGGGAGATAACTTGCCTGATGTATGTGATGGCTGTAGATTTCTAAGGCTTCTGAGCAAGAACGACCAGGGAGCATCTTCTCACAGTGTTGGGGGAATTTTGGAAAATACAGGCCATGAGATATTGTTACAGGCCCTTCTGCACAATCCTCTTCCCATGAA
>JAWWES010000006.1:6056262-6140755 GCA_035583135.1 Lophotriccus pileatus
GATCTTTGAATATGAGCACCAATGGGGAAAGGGTGGTGGGTGCCCCTTGGGCCAATGGTTTTGCTAGGGGATGATGTGTTGTACCCCTAAAAAGTGTATATAAGTGATGTGTTTCGTTAATAAAGAGAAGCACTGCGGATAACTTCTGTGAAGTATGTCAGTGTATTCCGAGCTCCTCCCACAACATCACAGTATAGTTTCATCAGTGAGGGAGGGACCTGTGAGGGGTGAAGACCTTCAAATTACAACTATAGGGCTAAGAAGAAGTTTTAAATTGAGAGCATCTCCATAAAAAGAGTTTGTGGAATTTGTCTGATTCTGCATGGAGAAGGAGGAGAGGTTTTAGTGTTTCAGTTATACTGGAATATTTTAGCACTGAAAAGGTGGTCCACCACAAGCTGGTTTATTGGTGATTGGCTTCTAAGAAGCTGTTCCTCTTGTTGGTAAAGTTTTACATAATTGTACTTCACTGCAATTTTGTATCTGTTCTAGAAGCATCCTTTTTCATCACTGGATCAGAAGCTTGTGCTGTTCATGACCAGATGCTGAAACACTTCAGCTGCTGATCTGAGCTGGCATGGTGATTTCTTTACCCCATGATGATTTCTCTACCCTATGGTGAATGAGCTCAGAGCCAGAGAAGCATTTTGGTTTTCTGAAGCTTCCTGTTTCTCATTAACTAGGATAAAAATGAGTATCTGCTGAATTGATGCTTATCAGAATTCCTAAACAACTCCTCTGCCTCCAGCAGTGACACTCGATTATGTTTCTCACTCCTAAGCCTCTTAGAGGTTTAGCATTTATGAATCCCTTCTAATACTTTGCTTGACACATTTGGTTAGGCATATGACAGTGATCAGTTGAGAGAAAAACAAGTCATCTCATCAAGTACAAATTGAGGCTTCTGGTAAGGAGAGTGGAGAGGCAAGGGATGGCTTCCTGCTGTTTGAAATCAGGTTAGAACAGGGTTGTTAAAGGAACTGTAATGCATTTAATATAAAAATAGGCTGTCTGTACACTTCCCAGCCAACGTTGGACAGTCCAGTACAGCTGGTTTTGTTAGCAGGAGCAGCAGGGAGGCTGAGGACTGAGTGCACTGTAGGGTGGTTCAGCTCTCCCCTGGTCCCTTGGGGTGCTGAGCGCTCTGGTGGTGTGTCATCTTACGCTTGATGTTAGTTCTGCAGCTAAACTCTGGGATAAAACCCAAACACAGGGCTGTGGAGGGCTGTCCACGCAGTGCCTTCTGGAATGCAAAGCAAATGGCCTAGTAGGGAGGTGGTGACCGTAGTGCTGACTGGGGTGGTGGTTCCTGCAGCCCCCTGGCTGTTGGTTGCTCGCTCCTGATCCTCCTGGACAGAGACAGGAGGTGCTGCTCAGCCAGCCTGAGTGACCTTTTAGCAGTGGCTTCATGATGGAGGGTCCTAAGCATTCTTGTAATACAAATGATGTTAAGAAGTAGTTGGTATTGTGAGCAGGTGCACTCCAGCTCGGCGCACCTCGAAAATCTGACAGCAGCCAGGTGTTTAACTGGGGAGAGTAAGTGATGACTTAAATACCATCATATAAATCTTGCAAATGCTACTGAAGCTGAGACTCCGGGTACGCCTCGTGAATTGTGATTCCTCAGAGGTCCCGTTTGATCAGAGAGTAAGTTCTTGTCTTTAACCCTTGATGGGACCCCACAGGGACAGCAGGTATTGTGATGCACCACCACTGACTAATTCCAGCAAGTCGGTTAATTAATCCTTTGGAGCTACATAAGGCTGGTTGAAAATAGTTAGAACAAAGGTTTTCTTAGAATTTTAATGGAAACTGACCCAGTGTTGCTGTGAGATGTAGCTGCAGAAAGAAGCTTCCTACAGCATGACAGTCTTGTTTTGATACACATTTCAGCCAGCATATGGTACACATTTTAACAGAGCACATGGAAAATTAGTTTGATTAAAGTTGATTGATTTTGATTACTGGCGTGAGGATATGCTAATGAGAAATGATCCAGTTTGTCTAAAAGACTGTTTCAGTTGCTAGCACAGCTGATACACGGTGCTTGTATCACATTCATGAAAACAACAGGAAAAATGTGTTGGACTATTCTGAAATTTTTCTCAGTGGTTACTCGTTGACGAACAGGAGGAGATGCATTATTCTAATTGCAGCTTGACAGCACATTCTTCTGTCAGTACAAATTAGGACACTGAATATTTCTAGCTAGGATAGATGTATTTTTTGCCTCAGGAAATGGGTAACATTGGTAGCTGTAAAAAAACCCCAACCCAACCCACCAAAAAAACCTGCTAACCAGACAGGACTGTGGAGTCTGGGGGCTTTGCACCCCAATGCCAAGGTGTGGAAAACCCCTTCAGCTGCCACACTTTGTGGTGGAAGAGAGCAACCTGGTGCCATTTTTTAGCAAAACTTCTGCCTGTGGATCTAAGGTGAATCTAAAAAGTTTCAAAAGGAGATTGTTGAAATGCAATGCTGAACTCCACCAGAGGTGTCTGAGGTCTAGGCCACCAGCTCAGAGAAGTGTCTTTGAAATTGGTCTGTTAGTTTTTAATTTACTGGAATCTGTTAGGTTTAGATGTTTGTGCACATGTTGCTTAGGAAAAAAAAGCATGATATCGTAGTGGAGAATTTTTAGAGAGAGGAGATTGTTGGATGCAACATCTCAAACCTGAGGCTAAAAACTTCTGCTTTTGAGCATTCACTTATGGGTAGGAATCCTTCCTGTTGTGTTGTGTGGGTATAAATCAAGCAAGGTATGAAGTGCTGCTCTTTGTAAAGAAGTGTAACTCTTCCCTTGATGTAGCTGTTCCTCCTGCACTCTCAAAAAGTCGTATCAACTTATCTGTGTTGTGATCCTGCAAATGCTGAGCTCTAAATACACACCTTAGAACAACCAGCTCCACCAGACTCACGAATAGGGATTGAAATAAAAATCTTTCCAAATGTCAGTAAATGGAGTAGTGTCATAGCAGGTCAGCAGCTCTCCTTATGGGAGACTTAGAATCATTGAGGTTGGAAAAGACTCCTAAGATCGAGTCCAACCGTTAATCCAGCACTGCCATGTTCATCAATAAACCACGTCCCCAAGTGCCACATCCACAGGTCTTTTAAATATCTTCAGAGATATTTAAAGTGATTCTGTCACTTCCCTGAACAGCCTGTTCCAATGCCTGACCACTCTTTCAGTGAAAAAATTTTCACTAATATCCAATCTGAACCTCTCCTGGCACAATTTGAGGCCATTTCCTCTTGTCCTGTCACTTGTTACGTGGGAGAAGAGATGGACCCCTACCCAGCTACAACCTCCTGTCGGGAGTTGTAGAGAGCAATAAGGTCCTCCCTGAGTCTCCTTTTCTCCAGGATAAACCACCCCTGCTCCCTCAGCTGCTCCTTGTGCTCCAGACCCTTCCCCAGCTCTGTTGCCCTTCTCTGGACACGACTGATGTCTAAGCCCCAGAGTGATTTCCACCTAGCCAAAAATACCCACTTCATCGAGGAGGTATAAAACCTTATTTGTATAAGAACATTAAATGATAATCCACCGCATAGTAATTGATAGCAACTGATCCGAGTGATTTATGCAAATAATCACTATAGACACAGCTGCTTCAGGAGGAGGAAAGAGAGTGGGGTGTTTTACAGCTATCTCTGTGTGGGGTTTCTCATGCAGAGCTTGAGTAACCACACTGCCTGTGCTGCCAGGGTGAGCCCTGTAAATAACATTGGTTTGAGGAGACCAAAGCCTGCCGTATTGAAAGGAAGCAGCAGGAGGGGAGCCCTGCTTCTCCCCCACCTCCCAAGGTTCCTTGGTGAGGTAGAACTTTGTGCTTGGGCAGGAAACTGTCTCCCATGGAGAAGAAACTCACAGGTAGGAGAAGCCCACATGTCAGAGCTGCAGCTGCTTTCTCCCCCCAGCAGCTCCAAGGTGATCACAGTGCCTGCTGCACTGCTGGCAGCACAGCTGGCAGTAGTGCCAGTCAGGTTGCTCTGAAGCTGAAAAAACTCTGGAGTTCTCTCACCTTTAGGCACTGTGATGTGTTGAGAGGAGGAGACAGCACCTCTGTGAAGCAGAAAGTCCCACTGATATATGAAGTGCTGTTCTGTAGCTAGGTGGGGTGTCCTCCTTGCGCACAGAACACAACCTGGCTTTTCTGCTTTCACCATATGTTTTGCAAGAGTGATTCATGGTTGCTAAGATCAGGAAGAGGTTTGCTGATATTTTATCTGCTCCTGTCAGGCAGCAGGTTGGTATCTCCTCCTGGATTTAGCAGATGACAGCCTTGATGTGTCTGTGAGGCAGTTTGTATATGATGTTTGGAAGGTATGGCTTGTGAGTTAACACCTGTATTCATTCAGGTGAGTAAGTGGAGAAAAGGCAAATGAAGTGTAGTCTTAATACACTGTGAAACTTAATTCTCTGTGGCCAAAACAACTTGTATTTCAATGTAAATGAATAGCTACCTCCAGTCTGTATTTCAGGATAAATGAATAGCTACGTCTAGACTGGTGTTTTTTTTCTTTTTTTTTTTTTCTTGTCTTTTATATATCAACTTTTCATTCCTTAGGAAGAACACAAACTAGTCCTGGACATGACTTTACCATACTCATGTCTATAGATGTCTGTCTCTCCCACGCCCCAAAAATTCAGGTCTTATCTGCAAGGCCAGTCTGGGATAGAAGTAGATCAAGGGCATTGGAAGTAGCCAGAAGTAATCAATGGAGGCAGAAAGGTGTTCGTGTAGTTGGGAGAAAAATACTTGCTAGTAAAAGGTCAGTGAAGAGAGAATTGCTCTCACAAAGACTCAGCAGGTCTCCTAAAAGGCCCTGGCAATGTGCCCTTGTCTCCCTTGCTTTAATACCCTGTGACACGCTTTCTCCTCTCATTTTCTGAGCTGCCCTTCTGGCACTGTCCATCTGGAGTGACAGGAGCATGCTCTGTAATTGGCAGGGCTTTGTTGCTGTTGAGCAAGTGAAGAAATGGAAGATCAGCTGCTAATCTCAGCTGAGATCAGACGAACCCAGAAAGCTCCAGCTTCTACAGCAGCGTACCCGAGAGCAAAATCTGGATCAGATGCTTTGTCTGAAGTTACACTGGAAAAGTGCATCCAGAATTTTTTTCCCTTTCAAATTGTAACTATAGTGAGTTATGAATAACAAGCTGGAGACTCCTGTGAACAAAGAAATTCTGAAAAATCCTGTGCTGGTTATTGCAGCTTCCCACAGAACAGGATGAATGAGTCTGCAGTGGGGAAGGTACAGCCCCGTGTTGCCTTTAAAGTGTTTAATTTTATGTTGAAAACGTGAAGCTGGAAGGAACAATGATACCCTGGTAACTTGTGATCTTAATCTCTCTTACAAGATTGTAAAACTGTTTACCTTGGCAGTATCAAGTTAATATAACACATTCTTTCTGAATTTCTTCTCTTCCCTTTTGTTATAATGGCGTGTTTGAAAACTCTCTGGTGCTCCATACTGCTATTGAAGCTTTGCAATCCCTTAAGTAAATCAGAGATGCTAATTACAAGCATTTCAACTGTGCCTAGTTGATTTTTTTTCCTTCAGAAGTTCATTTTCTTTGTTTTAACAGTCCTGTTAACACCTGAGAATTCTGACCTAAGCACAGTCTGAGACACCATGTGAAGCCTGTGATTGAGTTTCTGTTTTCATTAGATAATTTCATTAATTGTATTTCCATTCATTGCTCCTGAAATCTGAGAATGATGTCTGAGAAATGGCTTTTCACTACCCACATGGATGTAAAGGTGGTGAGAACTCTGCCTCTCCAGAGTGTGGTTATAATTCTTAGAGCATTCTATGGACTAAAATCTGCATTGCTGTGCTATGAACTTGTCAGACATTCAGATTACGGACACGAAATGGAAAAGCTTCAAGAGGAGGATGATGCTGCATGTTAGAAGCATATGTCACAAGGCATCAAATCCTGACCTGAGTCTCTTGGATGCAAACAGAGCATGAACAAAATGCATCTTTTACTTTGAATGTGTTAAGTTTTACCAGGTTTCTTCACAACTCTGTGGGTGCTGAGTTTGGCCAAACCCCTGGAAATGACAGAAGAAAATTTACACAAAGATGTAAAAATCAACCAAACAAAAACCCTGGCAACAAAAAGAACTCCAACCCACCAGCAGAAGCAGAAGTCTATGATTACCAAATAAAATAACTGATTGAAGAGTTTTCCTTCTCTATTAAAAATTTAATTGCTGAAATGGACACAAGTCCTGGACCCACTGAGATCAACGAGAGTTCTTTGGTCTTATTGAGTATGACAAGGATAATATCACTTTATCATCTGCAGTTTCTAATGTTCTGTGGGAATTGCAGAATCAGAGAGTCATTCAAGCTTGAAGGAGAGACCTCCTGAAGACCTGGTCCTGCTGATCTCTGTCAGAACTGAAGAGACCTGCCCCTGCCCAAAGAAGCTGCTTGTTCTGGCTTTTCTGAAACAAGCCTTGTAACATCCTGGGTTGTTCGTTGTACTTAACCCATCATTTTGCCTTTCCAATGGTTTATGATAAGCCAACCCATCTTTTCTGCTGGTCTTTTGGTTTATTTCAGTTTGTCCCCTTTTAGAGGGGTGTCTCACCTCACCATGAGGTCTATTTCCAGTATCATCCCTCCCGTTTTCTTTCATGGGCACAAATATGAACCTCTTTGTTTGCCAGATGCACCTTTAATACCTGTTGCTTTCTTCTTTTCACACAAAAAAGCCTCTTCCAGCTCTGAAGAGCAGACCAGTGGATATATCACTGAGGCAAGTGTGGGTGAGAGGTGGTTCCTGCAGCTCCTGTCAATAAGCTGGTTTGAAAGATGGGGCACATGTGGAGGTCATTTATGTTTACATCTCATTTCAAGAGCTAGACTGCAACTAGTCTGTTCACTAATTAAAAGGAAGCAAACATGTACCAGAATGTTGCCTGAGAGTTTTTATGTAACATTTGCTGTCTGTTGATGTAGCTCCTAATGAATGCAGGGCTGATTTGATATGATACCATTAGTGATGTGGAAGGACATTTTGAGATTAGAACACAGTGTTTATTCTTTATATCATCTAATACTTATTGTCTGACTGGTTGACTCCAGGAAGAGTACATACCAGGGATGAAATTTTGCAGCATATTTATTTATGCCCCACTTTATGAGGATAACTGGAACTAGGAAATCTTCAGTCACTAAGCATAAGGAAGGCTGGCACAAAGCACTGTTTAACTGTGGCAAAACCTCCTTGTTGAGGATTAGATCTCAGGATTCCCTTCTCTCAGCTGCAGGAGCTGGCAGCAGATGAGCTCTGATGTTACCACATGGCCTGCCAAGAGGGCCTGGCTAAGGTTGTCTGAGATTTATGGGAGCTTTCAGTTTGTCCTGGGATGACAGGGATGAAGTCTTCAGCTTTCCCTTCAGACTCCATACAAAGAACTAGCAAAAGAACACATATGAAGACATTTGGATATTGTTGTTGCTTTCATAATTTTTCAGCTGGCTCAGAAGATAGAAAACCTTTGGTAAAGGGAAATTACTTCCCTTTGGGACACTGGATGGAGAAAGTAGATCTGGGTGCCATGTGAAGAGAGAAGAGTTTTTTTTCCTTTCAGTTCTTTGTATTAATTTTATTAATGCTTTAAATGGGGATACGTTTTGTTCTCTGGACTCTGTTCTTCTGAGAGTGGTGTTTGTGGTATGAGTATAGCAGTGAAACAGGAACTGTTCCCTGCAAGAGCAGAAATCATTCTGTTCTGCAGATCCTGTCACTGCCTGGATCCTGGGATAAAGCATTAGGGTAAGCTGCAGCCAACACCAAAGCTTCCCCTGCTGCTCTACAGCTTCCAAAATTGGGCTGAGTTATAATTCTTTGATGTTGGAGTAAGGCAAAATAGCAGCAGGCAGAAAGCACAATTCATTTAATTGCAGTTTCACAATGTTCTGAAGCAGTTATGCTGTTGCTGAAATCATGCCCTCTTTTGTGAAAATGTCTTTAGCTCATTGGCAGATCTAATTCCACTCACTTATACCTTGTGCTTTGCTCCAAAGTTTGCTTTTCCACCCTTTCCATCAAGAGATGTGGTTTGTACTGGGCTGGGACTGAGAAAAAAGTCCTAAGAGCCTCCTTTTTGTCTCTGTCACAGTAAATAACTTGTATTCCTCAAAACATCAACTTGTTGCACCCTTCTCCAGGCAAATCCCATAGATACACGTAAGAGCAGGGGAGCTCAGCCTGCCCAGAGGTTTGTCCTTGCCAAGGAAGCTGCTTTCATTTGATAAATATTTCAGTATGTGTTTTCCCCAGTGTAACATGACAAATTCACTGCTAAGCTGGGAAGTGTCTGTAGAGGAGCAACAGTAATGGAGTGTAGAATTGCCCTTTGCTGAACTGAGCTGGTGGTCCAGAGAGCCTGTTGTCAATTTTCTGCTGGCAGAGGGCCTGAGTGATTTGGGAAGCAGCATAATGCATGAACTTGTGCTTGGATTGTGCCTGATACTGTGATTGCTTCAATTACAGATTTGTTGATACACCTTTGCTTGCTTTGGGTGATGCTGTGCAGTCTCCCTACTTTATGAAGCTGTATTAATATCAAATTGCTAGAATATAATGAAGAATGATGCCACCCATATTTCTGTTGATCTGTACAGCATCACACACGTTTAGTGTTCTGGACAAATATGATCTCATGCTGTCCCTGTTGCACACACAGGATTTTTATTAGCTTTAAATAAGTCAGTTTGGAATTGTCATAAACAGCTCTTTTTACAGCCTTTTTTCCTCGGGCTGGGGTTTGTGTTTCAAGAAACAGACCATGTGGAAAAATGCTGTGTCTTCTTTTCCTCTTATCTGAAAATTTACTCTGATTTGAGAGGAGTCAGGACCTCTGCCTATGCAGGATTCTTCACTGAGGTCATTGGATGCAGGCAGGACCTTACAAATCAGGACTTATTTGATATATCAAAGTTCAATCACCAAGTGGCATCTCCCCAAACCTGGGTTGAACTGTAAGTACAAGCAGTAGGCTGTGCTTGGGACCCTGACCAAAGTCCCACTGGGTGGTGAATGGCAGGGGCCAGGCGACCCTGGAGGTGTGCAGCAGCATATTTACTTTTTTACAATGCCAGTAACACATTTTCTGCAGCTGGAAGATCTGCTGTGATTTTCTTCTGTCTTTCTAAAAAGGTAGATATGAAGATGTGCAAAAGCACAAAAAGATTTGAGCCACTCAGGCCCTGGATGTGTCCACTGGCCAGAGGCAGCTGATGGCTCAGACAGAGCAGGGAGTTGTCGTGGTGATGAAGTGATTACTAAAAATAAAACAGTAAAAATACCAAACAGTAAAGCATCTCAGACATATGCCAAGGATCATTTGCTCATGACTCTCTTTCCAAATGGAAAGGAGGAGACATCACCACAGAGGTGGGTGAACTTAAAATAGTGTGGAAAAGGACCTCACACCTTGAAAGGCATCGGCTGTAACCACATCAGCCCTGAGGACACCCCAGAACTGCTCTCTGAGCTGCCTCAGGATCCCTCTGCGGCTGCTGCTCAATGAAATTCCGAGCTTAACATCTGGTCTGTGTGGTTATGATAGAAAACACTGTGGGAAATGGTAGGAGATTATTTTCTTTGTCTTGTGCTATTACTGAGCATTGCCATGCGGGTACTCTTGTGGCTGACAAAGCCTGTATTTTAAGATGCTTAGGGCTCCTCCAAAATAGCTGTTCTTTAGCTGAAAGGCTTCCTTTACATTCTCAGCAGAGAAGTGGGTTTACTTGGAGAGTTTCAAATTCCATTTGATTTTTTTTTTAAATGTTTTTTGTGAATTTAAACAAACCCTCTTCATGTCACCAGTGTATCAGATCTATTTATTAGATTGCTTTTCAAAGTATGTGCCTATTTTTGTCAAATAAAAACATATGAGATAGAGGAATATGTTATTGCAAATTCCAGCATTCAGAAAATGTATTTCAAACTCCACTGAAGTGAGTACTTTTTTCATTCCCTTTTTATTTGCCTTCTGATTTATGAGTTCAAATTGTTCTTGGGTTTTGTTGTCTTTTAGCTTTCATTCTACCTTCTTGACTTCTAGAACCTTCAATGTCTTTATATTTTTGTTTAATGCTCTTCTGAATTCAGCAGTGGGGTTTTTTTTCCTAATTTGGGAGGTAGTAAATTGAAAATTGCCTGATCAACTCATCACTTCCACCAAATCTTGAAAAATTACACATTAGGATTTTAAAGACCTTAAAACAATATTGTATTTTATTTTTATTGGCATGTTGTTCTTAATATAAATTAAGCTTGGTTATTTTATTTTTGTCTTGCTGCTACCCTTCAATTTAAAGTACATGTTCTTGCCTCATGGTTGTAATTCAATTTGGTGTTTTGATCTCAAAGATATCGTAAACAGCTTCCCAGAATTTCTGAGCACTTTGTCTTAGAATTGACCCCCTTGACATAATATCTCTAGGGGGTTCTTGTGAAGTATGAGGCTCGGATTTAGCCCTAATCCACAACTAAATAAGCTGAAATCTTCCCTTGATAAGAACCAGCCCTAGGAGGGATGTTCCTAGCAGAGCACCAAGTTTGGTTTTTTTGGTTTTTTTTGGTTTTTTGGTTTTTTTTCAATTAGGAGTTCCAGCAGACGTTCCAGTAACAAAGTCATTAATTTTTGTAGACACTGAAATATTTGCTTTGTAAATGAGCTTAAGTGAAGATCTTGCCCAGAGCCGGGAGCCGGGGGCGGGTCTGGGTACCATCATCGGGTACCATCGCCGGGTACCATCAGCGGGTACCACCGCCGGGAGCCGCCGCGCTGCCCACCCTTGGGCGGAGCTGGCTCCGCGAACAGCCCCAATCGCTGCCTGGCTCTCGCACTGGTTACCATGACATTTGATCACCCAGAAACAGGCTCCGGGAAGTCTGTCTCAGTCTTGTTCGGCTGCACTCAGAGCGGGGAGAGAGCTTTGCTCCGTTTTGCCTGCGTGCCTCGGGGTGGGAGGGAGGCCGGGAGCACCGCGATGCTGATTCCCTTCGCCTGCCCTTGTTCTTTTCCAGATCAAAGAACCAGGCTACCGAATTCAGACAGATTTGTACCGCAGATCACTTAACTTCCTCCTCACAGATTGTGCACTTGTTCTTTTGGCAGCTGATTCATAATGTATTGAGATTTCCCTTCCTGCTCCGCGTCTCTCGGGTGAGCAGAGTGCTGCTGCGACCCACGCGGTGGGAGCTGCACTGGAGCACGTCAATCCTCTGCCCTGCAGGACCATTTAGGATGTCCACGGTGGTGCATTCTCAGGAGCCTGGTGCTGCTTCTGAAGTACTCTGGCTGTGATTAATTTATCTGCTTCTCAAGAGCAGCTAATTAATAATGCTTATGGTGCCTAACATTGCTCAGACATCTGTGTGCTGTACAGCTGTTCTTACAGTTCTGATTAACAGAATTAAAGGATATACGTGGGACAACTCAAAAGATCTGGCCAAAGCAGCAATATATTCTGTGATAACAATGCATTCAGTGCCCAGAAAGCTTCTTATTCTAGGATCTCAGCCTCTTAACATTTTCTTAAACGTTTTGGGGTTTTTTTTTTAACATGTCATTGCCCACAGTGGATGGGCTTTCAAATGCATCATATACCTCTTGAACTTTGTTTGCTGTTTATTTGCAGTAAAGAAATGGAAGTTGAAGTAAGTATGTGGTATGGATGCTACAGATATATGTTACTGCTAGTTCTTTATTTTTCTGTCAAGGTAAGTGGATCAGGAAGAATCAAAAATATAAGATTGATCGCATATTAATTCCAAGTCATGAAAAAATAATACTTTTCACGACTCCGAATTTAAGAAATCTGCACAATCTACTTAATCTTTGTGTGTACCTCTTAATGTGATTTCACCTTTGCAGGCACTGGCTTTTAAATACTCTAATAGAAAACCTACAAAAAGATGAGAAGAGCAGATAATGTTTATAAGCAAGCAGCCCTATTCCAGTCCTCCTTACCCTCTGACAGATCGGGAAGGGCAACTGCTGCTAATCTCCCCTACAATCTCAAGGCACCTGGGAAAATGGAAATAATATTTTTAACACCTTAGCAGGTCATGAGCAGTAGTGCCAATCACAGTACCTTGGCCTTATTCCAGCGTGGGAATTGCACTCTGCTGAGCAAATGCAGCCTGTTGCGTTTTCAGTGATTCACCTTTTCTTTTACACGGTGTGGAGTTGCTGAGAAAAGTTAAAAGAGCTGTTGCTTCCCTACCACCATAAATGTTTTAATGGTGGATTAGGTCAACCTACATAACCTTTCCTTCAGGTCCATCAGCTTCTTTTACAAAAGTACTTGGAAAGGTAAGTTCAGGGCCTCACCTGAAGGGACACTCAGCCCATGAGTTACAGGCAACAACTTCAAAGGTGTGTGTGTTGGGCATGACCAGTGATGGTCCTGATGCTGGTGAGCTCTTGTAGACTCTGCATGTATTAAGAGTCTCTTTTCAAAAAAATTCTCTCTCTCTGGTGAGAGCAGTTTGTGTGGGAATGTTAGAGAAGACAGGGAGGCTGCTGGTTTTACTGCTTCTAAAGAGTAGAAGTGAAAATAGCCATAATGGGGGAATGTTTAAAAAGCACTTTGCAAGGATGGAGCCTTTTGTCAAAAAAGACAGGGGTTTTCACATCAGAAATGCTTTCCTGCATATTGCTTAAATGAAACTGGCTCTCAAGGTGGCTAAATATGTCTGAGAAGGTTCCAGTGACTTTTGGGCAATGGGAGAACTCAATAATGAGAGAAAAAAACCAAACCACATGCTTAATGTGATCTGTTGAACTGGAGCATTTTAATCAGAGCTGAGTTCTGAAGGAACCAGGTGTTATTTTGCTCCTGGCAGCAATTGAAACTTCACAGGTTTTTCATGACATCACATCTTCTCCATGTCTTAACCAGTGACTCATCTTGCTTGCCTGTTTGTTCCTATTTCTAGCTGCCAGCAGGAACACTAAGCTAAACGTTAACATTCTCTTATTAATGACACATCCTAGTCTGTCCAAGGTTACTCTCCCTTGTGGTACCTCGTGGGTGGGTTGGTTTTTTTTCCCCTTCCTCTTTCTCAAGGTGACTTTTGTTTATCTGATTCTGGCGGCTTCCACTCAAAAAATCTCCTTTTGCAAAGGAAATGTGTTTGTGGGAACGTAACACCCAGGAGCTTGGATGGCAGAACAGATCCTTTCTGTAGTCAGTCCCAGATGTCTGAAATGCATGTCCTGACAGGAGAGCAGTGGGATGGGGACACACCAGCCACCTGGCAACAGACATCAGCAACACTGACCAAAACAATTAGGTTTGCTGGAGGTAGTGAGAACTTTAGCACTTCACATTGCAGCAGATGTTCGCTGACACTTTGATGTCTAACAACTTGTTGCCCCTATAACTATAGGGCTGGGAAGTAGATTATCCTGTCTCCAAGGCTGACCAAACTCCAAACAAGGTAAAAAAGGTGCAAACCCCTACAGTGTAGGTGTTACCATGTGACACTGAACAGCAGGGAAGAAGAAGCTCCTTCACCACAACTGATGAAGCCCCAGATTGCGCTGGTGCTGGTTATTGGAGTGCACGTGGCCTCTATTCTCTATTCTAAGTGATGGTGCTAAGCACATGCATCTAGTAAATGTTGCCAACTAGCTGGACAGAAAGCAACTCTTACTCTTGAGTTTTATTCTTCTTTTAAAAAAAAAAACCCAAACCCCATGAAAATCAAACCATAATCCTTTAAAAAAATGGAAAGGTTTATTTCTTCAGAGGCTATTTGTCACATACACTGCTAGAAAAGCCATGGTGCTAAGGGGATTAAATTCAGTACAGATTAGATGTTTCAGTGACATTTTATTTGGAACAAAGAACTTGTAGCTGGAAATCTTTACTGGAAGAAGGATGGTTCAGAATCACGGATTCTGATTTTTCAGACCTGCAGCAAAGGGCATCTGTCATAATTTAAAAACTCAAATATGTTTTCTATGTAAATACCTTGCAGTTTCTGCTGAGACAGCCAAGTAAATTTAAGAAAAGCTGGCTGTGCTTCTATTGTGAATGTTTATGTGATGCATCTCGTGACTGGAGGGCATCTGCACACAATGCTAATGCATTTAGGTCTTTTTCTCCTCTGAATAAACACTGAATTTTGATTGCTCATTAATGCAAAACCTTCAAATTTTTGTTTCAAGCTCCCAACTAATGGTCTTGTGGGTGTTTTTAATTGTATCAAAGACAGGCACACACGTAAGCTACAGAAGAACAGAGCTGTTAGCACACTGGTGTAAATATACCTCACAGAGACCCTTCTGTGCTTGGTTACAGCCAAGCTCTGATTCCTCATCAGGGACAGCCTAGCAGGCTCCTGGATGCTGAAGGCTCAGCCTCTTCTTCCCAGGCATTTGGCTAGACTGTTAATTAGTGCTACATCACCTCTCTGTTGATCCCTGCCTGTGCCTCATCTACTTGTCTTCTAATGAGTTTGTGGTCTACCTGGAAATCTTGCAAACAACTTGGCGGGTGGGGGGGGAGCAATCTCTGTCAGTTATTTTCTCCTTCATTGGATAAACAACTTGAACGTAAAAAACCTGAAATGCCTAATTAGCTAAGGAGTGTGGGGGCTTAAACTGAAGTAAGGACAATTATTGTAAATGCTGAAGAAAGTGAGCTCGGGTTTTGCAGTTTATTTTATTTTATTTCAGTCGAGGCATCTGTGTGTGTGTGTGTGTGTGGGGCGGGTGCTCAGGGTGTGAGCTGAGAAAATTAAGCCAATTTATCGCTGTCTAAAGCTAATGTAACCCGAGGAAAAAGGGAATTTCAGGGTGATATAACAACAATTCAAATGCATTTGGAGAAATGCAACTGCAAACCTGTAAGGGGAGATGACATGCTCTGTACCTGTACAGTAAAACAGAGCGAGGAAGGCATCAGTGACTCACGTAGAGATGAATCACATCTCTGCATTCTACCACATGGCTGCCAGGGCAAGGTTATCAATAAACTTTACGTGCCATGGAATATAGGATGCCTTTCCCTCACAGCACACACCTTTTGATAACCTGAGAAGGCAGGCACCTGAATGTATGAATATGCAAATTACCTTTCTAATGAGTTAAGTGCAGTGTCCACCAGAGAATGGGTTATGACTATGTAAATGCATGCAGACCTTTGGGGTTCTGTACCTCCTGCAGCCCCATCTCTCACTGATGTATAAATTGGGGCCCTGCCCCCCACACAGGGGGGGTCACAGGCAGAATACTGCAATCCACAAACCAGATTGGCTAAATTCCAGAGCTTTCAGGCAATACTTTGCCTTTATCACAGATGGGTCCGATTCCTCACTGAGCTGAGGCACTGAGGTGGTATCAGGACAGGTTTTGGAAGTCACCCTCAGCATCCCTTTGGGGCTGCTTCCCAGGACAGCCTGGACATACGTCCCCAGAGCTAAGTCCTTGCTCTGAGCCACTGTCAAATTTAATTTCTTTCTGAATTATTCCACATGTAGCCAGACAATGTGTCTTGCAGTTGCTTACTGCCCAGTTACAGCCTCATGCCCTAACCCAAAATGAGCACTGGTGAAACACAGAGGAGGAAATACTAGGTGAGATTTGGGAGAGAGAAGGACCTGGATGTAAAACAACAACACTGTGATCATGAGAACTGAAGAAGCCAGACTTCCTATGGATTTGTTTGGTTTTGTTGGTTACAGAATCTGTGAAGTTACTAGTATTGATTTAGGGCTTTCTCCTAATGAGGCACAAAGAGAGCCTCTCTCCTGCTGGTGTTGGAAGAAGATCATTGCACTTAAGCTTTCTTCCCAGCTAAGGTATGCTTAAGGTCTCTCTTCACCTTACCAGCTATTTTTTGTGACATGTGCAAGGAATGTCTGAGAGCATTTCCCCTCGGTTAAATTTGATCAAATGTGTGGACACTGATGATTTAATAAGCCTCATGTCTTTATAAAATCAGGCCAAAAATAAAGCAACTATTATGTCTCTCTGAATAAAGGAACAATACTATTGCCACTGAGACCTTCCTGCTTGAAGAAGTATGGCTAGGATCTAGTTGTCATGGCCAGTTTAGTTGTTCAGCAGCCAAGTCAGGGTGTGCTGTCAGGCACTACGAGAGTGCTCTGTGGTGGATTTATCACTGGCAGGAGAGGAAAATGTCACTCAGGCTGCAAGGTGTAGTCCACCTCATTCTGGTACCTCTTGTCAAGAGGAAATAGGAAGACTCTTTCTCAGGCAGTGTATGATGCTTCATCATGATCCGCCAGTGGACTACCCCCCCTTGAAATAAATGCACCAGTGTAAAGGACAAAATCCCTTCTTTTTTTTCTGAGAATTGGTGGAGAAATGGCAAGATACATGCTGCACAGTCTCTCCACTGGGAAATGCACAGTGTGTTACAGCTGTGGATAGTCTCACAGTAGTGCAATAGGCAGAGCCTTTTAAGCAAGCTGTCAGGAGTTTATTTACAAGCACTCTCCTCCTACAGAGAGGCTCTGTGATATTCTGTGCAGAACAGCAGGCAATCCCAGACGGGCTGGTGTGTTTTCTAGAAGGGCCAACACTGCCTCTTGCATGCAGCAAAAACAAAGCTGCATGTCTGGGAATGATGGGCAAGATGATTCTAAAGCTGAGTAGTTTCCCACCCACCGTCTCCTGGGGTTGTGGTGATGTGCTGTGTCTGATCTCTGTACTCCTGCAACAGTGCTCTACATGGATTTATTTTACTCTTCCAAGTAGTTACATGGCTAATAAGTCCTTTAGGATCTTTTTCTCCAGAGAAAAGAACTTTAATCACATTTTAAACCAGTGGCAGCAGATGCTTTCTTCACGTGGGTTTTGGGGGACTAAAGGATTGCTCATTTCAGAACTGCTAAACCAGCACTGTAACTAGCAGTCAACACCTCATACTGAGCACCTGCTTTGAAGGTAAGGCCTTTTGCCTCCCTGCAGCTGTTCACAGAGCTGCCATTTGCCAAAAAAAATGGATAAAATATGTTTGTTCAATTGATAGGTATCTCCTGAACGAGAGATATGTTCAGCACACAACTTCCCTCCTTTTTCCAGAGGGAATGGATTGGCTGCAGAATAGCTGATTTGGAGTAGAAATATCCCTCAGTTTAAAAGCAGGCAAAATGTGAAGAATAAATGTTATTGGCATCCAACAGATGCTGGTTGACATGTTTTCTAGCTGTCACGAGTCTTTCAGAATTTTTTCTGTTGTATATGCCAGAGTTTCACCTTTGTGCTGCCAGGCTGAACACAGAAATGACAAACACAGGTAGAGGTACTCTGCAGGGCTCTATAGGTGAAGAGAATTAAGCTGAACCAGCAGAAGACGATTAGTAACTCTCAAATTAAGATGTGCACCTCAGACATTGTGATTCCACATTAAATTCGCTTTGTGTAGTAAAGTTCATTGCATCAGGTCTTTAATCATTGTCTCTAATCTGAGGTAAGAACTGAGTCACCCCAGCATCTCTCTCAAGGACATTTTCCTGACCGTGACACTGAATTGCAACACATAAATGTCTTTTGCCTGGTACAGTCCTGGACTCTCTTGTTTTCCTATGCTTTGAAGTGTCAGCTTTCAGTGAACTCTGGTAACGTTTTATTATTGCATTGAGGCAGAGGCAGAGAAGAGCAATTAAAGAGTTGACATCTTTGGTATTTTTTTTTAATTGTACATGTGTCAAAATGCATTTAACAAATCATGGTTGATGCAAAAGCCTAATTAATGCTAAAATGTAAGTAGAGTTCATTTCAGTTGGGAGCAAATGGGAATTTTAAAATGTATAATAGCAAAAAGTGTTTGCCTTATTTTAGATATAGGACCTAGCTACAACTCCTTCTTCTGAGAACTGAAGTCTTATAGCCTAAATATTCCTTTGTGTTCCAGGACACAGCTGGACAAGAAAGATACAGGACCATCACTACAGCCTACTACCGAGGAGCCATGGGCTTTGTGCTCATGTATGATATCACCAGTGAAGACTCCTTTAATGCAGTGCAGGACTGGTATGAAACCCAACTCTTTTTATTGGGTTTGTTTGGGTTTTGGTCAATTCTCTCCTCACAGTTGTGTGTTGAGAACATGAGCCATCCCACCCTCTATAGTGCTTTGCATCACCGTATTCTTTCCTCTTCATCTAAACTCTGGGATAAGTAATTTGATTTATAAACTTTCCTTAAAAAAAGTTCTACAGCTTCACTTTAATAAAAGAATTATAATTAAAATATTGTAGCATACTATAGAACTTGTTGCTTTTAAAAGTTTAAATTTATGGTAAAGAAATTAATCCTTTAATGCATTATTTGGGCTTATGAGGTTTCTGGCTACGCTGCTAAAACAATTCACTTTAACAGTGGTTGTTCGCTTCGAATGTCAGGGATTTGGGGGAAGGTTGCGTTTATTCTCAGAAATAGTAGCCCTGTGAGTTCTCTCAATCATTTCTGCCTGTAACCTGGTTGCTGTGTACTGCAGATAAGTGGTCAGGGTGCAAAGAAAGGCGGTGCAGTGGTTAATGGGATCTCCCAAGTCTGATGGATTTGCAGTGATCTGGGTGACCTCCTGGAAGAATGTGACGTGCTGGCTGTGGCTCTGAGCATCCAGCTCAGCCTGGCTGGCTGTTGATCACTTATTCTCTACCCTCTAATCTAGGCTGTAACTCAGAAGCTGCAACAACATGGTTTGTTGTTTCTTGCCCCTCCTCTGGGCTGCCCATGTTTTGCTCTTGCTGTCCACTGAAAGAGTTGGTCGTGATCATCAGGACCAAAGATGTAGTCTCCACTTTCACCCCCTCTCAGTACCATGACACCAGGCTGCAGAAGGTGTGCAGCAGCATCCTAAGCTGTCCTTCAGCAGCTGGTGGTAGAGGAATAATTTTTTTCTTTGTTGGAAACACAAACCGAAAGGTTTTGCCAAAACCACTTTCCTCTGTGTGGCACACCCTCCACCAAGCTCAGATGAAGCTTCTTCTGCAAGTGTGTGCAGGGGGATGTTTTCCATAGGAGTGCAGGCACGTGTGTTAGGGCTATCTTTCACTAAATTATAAATGTTTTCAGCTTGGTTCCCTGGTGAAACAAGATATATATGACCACACAGCTCGTCTACCTGTCTGAATGTTGGTTCTGCTCTAGGAAGTTTTACTTATCAGCCTTAATTTAGCCAAAAAAATACCAAATCTCAATCTTTGACCTGCTACTATTTTGAAGTTTGGACAGGTGAGGTTTAACCTGAAGCTTTGTATTGCAAGTGGTCTAAGGTCTGTTCCACCAAAGGCAGTGATGCAAGAGTAAGATTTGGGAAAGGTCAGTTTTGTCAGTTTGACTTCACGTCTTCCAGTGCCACGGGATCTGCAGGAGTATCTCTGCTAGGAGCACCTTGTCAGCCAAAGGACAGAGGTGAACCATCAGTGCATTTTTACTCTGTGTGTCAGGAATCTTTCTAACCAGTTTTAAGATTCTGAGCACAAATGATGTAGTGGGGAGGATAAAATCGGCCCATTCCTTTCCTTCCTGAAGCTGGTCCGCTGAAGAGGACATGAGGACTGTAACAATGCTGGGCCAGCAGAGTCCTCTAGTGGCCGTGCGGCTGAGAGATGATTTTTCCCAGCCTGCAAAATCGCTTTCTAAATTTCTGAAGGCACAAGAAATGGAAACAAAAGCTTTTATCTGTGGCTGTTCTGTCAGCTTCTGCCATTTTCTAGCGCAGCAAATAGGTAGGATTTTTGGTGGGTTTTATTCCCCACAATGCTGCATGATATGGTTATGCTTAAAAAAAGCTGATTACACTGGATCTGGTCTTCAGTCAGGAACTGTATTCTCCATGGAAAATTAAGGTGTCTCCTATTTGAGCTCCTTTAGCTCAGAGCCTTTGTCTTTTGTTCATTGGTACACGAGTTTTGAGAGCCTCCTGATCGGGCTTCACCTGCCCACAAGGGAAATGAGAGTATCTCTTCCAGTCTGCCGTATGATTTCTTCCTTGGGAGATCATTTTACCTCACCCCTCTTATGGGTAGATATCCTAACGAGGATCCTGGTTTGCTTTGTGTCACTCATACCTCTCCTAAACCAAGTGAAGTCACCCTTTCTCCTGAATGAGGAGGATTGTGGCTGTATATCAGGTACTTAGACAAGCTCTCCAGGTAGCATATGAATGTGAAGTAGACTCTTTCCTTCATTCACATCAGTCACCCCAATTAATGGTGATTTTCTTAAGGCTGCTGAGAAAGATAAACAATTTAATGCATTTGGGAATACCTGGAATGTGATTTGTTCTCCTGTTCGCTGGAAAAACTAAAACATGTATGAGAAGCCTTAAAATATTAAGCCTGAGTGATTTTCCTTACTGCAGTGTGGCAAGAGTTCAGTCAGACTATTTTACAAGAAAAAGCATAAATGGGCAAATGTAAAGATGGGGTTTACCTGGTATTTGAAAATAAGTAATTATTTTTGTTTGAATATAAGATGTGTTTCCTGTAAGGGTGTGTGAATGGGTTAAATAGCTTTCGTGGCTTTCAGCTCAGTTTCTAGAATTTGTGTTTAGTAGTCTCCTTTGATAGCTGTTATTTGACGCTGGGTTGATAGTTCTGTGTGTAGATAAATCAGTGGTTTATGCCTCATTTCAAACTGTACTGGAACTAGAATATATTCAGTATTTGAAAATGGAAAGTAAATAGAAAATATTATGGAAGTTCTGCTTTGGACAATCTAGACAATTTCATAGAAGGAAAATAAAAATTGGTAAAATTTAACTTATATCTAAGTGACAGCTGGGTTCACAAATCATCAGCTTTATTTATCTTTAAAGCTGATCTCTAAATTGGGTTGTTAATATCTCCTGTTGTAACTGTGAACCTGAGACTATTTTTCTTCTAAGTGTGAAGCACAAAAAACGTGTTTTATTGTTAATTTGGGGAATTCAGCACAAACAAGGCACAGCATTTTTATTGGGTCACAGAAATACCTTTCTCCCACTGTGTATATTGGGCCACCCTCATAGTTGTTGAAACATCTCAATTGGACAAGCCTTTTCATTTAGTTATTTGTCTTTCCAAAAGCTTCTGGAAATTTGCTGCCATTTTTTTGTATGGCCCTCACAGTATCTTTTCTTATGTTCTTCATAACTTCATAACTTTTTTTGGTTGGTTGATCTTTATTCCTAATAAATGTTGGTGTTCTGTAAGAGGTTTCTCACTAGCTTGTACAAAACAAGAAGGATGTGTTTCTGTGGGGGATCCTTCATGCTGTTTGCTTCTTTTTCACAAGTAATTCTGTTTAAATAGTTTAGATTTGGCAGTGTGTCCCCATCCAATGCCAGGGGCTGAAATGAATCCAGAGGTGGAACTGGGAGTCAGAAGAAGAACCTGTTTATAGTTGTTTTAAACTGAAGACTCTATTTCTCTCTATTGCTTATGGAGGGAGACTGGAGAGATTTCATCTTCCTGGGCTTTTGGCTCATTTCTTCATTCACCCCTTCTGTGATGAGCCTTGAGCAACCCCAGAGTCCCACATAAACTCATCATAGACTTGTATTAGCACCCATGGGGCTTGTCTACATGGAGTTACTCCAAAGGGTGAAAACTGGAGGAGCCAAAATTGGGATGGGAGAGAGTGCCTTTCCAGGAGGGCACTAGGAAGAGGAAAAGGTTTCATTGCACACTCTGTTTATTTTTGGGTGTTGCACTAAGGGTCTGGGCTTGTGCAGAGAGCCTGGGCTAGGTTTACATTTTCCAGTGCAATCCAAACAGGCTGCTGCTTCTTCAAGGCAAGTTGCAGACTGAAATGACCCCCTTTTCCATAGTTATCTGTGAAGTAACACCACTGGCTTCTTTCCGTGGAATAGGCAAGTAAGCAACTCAAACTAATTAAAAATTGTCATTAGTAGATCAGAGCTGGAGGCTCCTGCTAATTCAAAGGAGAAGGAATCAAGTGCTTTATTGTTAAGGGAGTTCAAGCAAACTTAAACAGAAGTAAAAATCTGGCTCTCCTGGGAAATGGCAGGTTTGCCTGAAAGTGCAGTGTCCAGTCTGGAGTGGTGGTTAATTAGAAGGTGAGTTAGGGACTGGAGGAGGGCTGGAGGTAGGAGGGAGTGTATTGCTTCTGGCAGAGCAGCCTAATTACCTTTGGGAAGGAGGGAGTCTTAAAAGATAGAGCTGACTTGGTGAAGATAAAACAGATTGAGCTGGTCTGAAAAAATGGATGAAAGTGAACATCACCAAGCTCCTGCTGTTCTGCTGCTGGCTCTGGGGCACCTCACTGAGGGTGGTGGGAGAGGACTGGCCCTCAGGATAAATAGGAAGAAAATCTTCAGTTTCATCATGGAAAAACTATAAAGAGACCAACTTGGGATCCACAGTAGCTCCACTACAGTCTCTAAGTTCAGCTGAGGGCTCCTTCCTAAGCCCCCATGCACTGCACCCTCTGCCACTGAAGTCAGCGTTGGCCTGGTGCTTGCTGTCTGTCACTGCATCTGCTGTTCCCTGCCTTAGCTATCACTTCATCCTGCTGGGTTCAAATATGAGCTCACAGAGCCTTGCCTTGTTCTCATATTTTCCTAATTGGGTACATTTCTGTTTCTCTTTAGCAACATATTTATGCAGTTTTCAGCCTCCATGATCCCCTTTTCCTGGTCAAGCAAAGATGACTTGATCCTTCCACCTGTACTTACAGTGTTCCTAAAACCCTACAGCAAATATGCTGCAGCAAATGAGCATCTTTTGTTGTCTGCTCTAAATTATTGTTGTTCTGTCTTTTATAAGAAGTTGTAAATCCAGCATGAAGTGTGCTCTCTCTATGGGACAATTATCCTGAAGAGCTGTAATTGATTGCCATTCCTCTGACAGATGACAGCTGAAGGAGAACAACCTGTTTTGTCCCTACACTTCAAAAATTCTTCACTTCAGCTTTTTATCTGAATCTCATGATCTTTGTAACACTCCCAAAGTCTTAACAAGAAACTTTATTGTCACACTGAATTAAGGAGTAGTAAAACAGAATGGTGCTGTGAGCTACAGAGTCTGCATCCTTGCTTTATGTGTAAGCCAGGTTATCTGTCTTTGAGGTAGTGATGTTGTCATTAATGGTACTTGTTTTCATATTTAACATATGATTATTTTGGCACAGCTGATGGAATGTAACAATCTTTTCTGACCTGCTGCAGGGCCACACAAATCAAGACTTACTCGTGGGACAATGCACAAGTGATCCTGGTTGGAAACAAGTGTGACATGGAGGATGACAGGATTGTTCCTGTGGAGAAGGGGAAACACCTGGCAGATCAGCTGGGTGCGTGGAAAACTTTTCTTTCTGCCTCTTTTTCCCTCTGTTACTTTATGCTGCGTTCCTTTTACTTTGCACAACAAAAAGTCCCCCCAGGAGTAATACTTCAATAATGGTCTCACAACTAAGAAATATTCCAGATCCACATTTTACTTGCTTCATGCTCAGTGGGCCAAGATGTGCTTGGTAGAATACTTGTAGTGTTGCTGTATCTGTAAAGGTAATGTCTGAGGATGGAAGGAAGATAAAGTTGGTCTGAACAGAAAAGCTTTTATTAGCTCAGCAGAATGAAAAGAGAAAAGGTTTTCATAAACACGGTTCTGTCTCCAAGTCCCATGTACTCATTGCAAATCAATGCAAACATTGATTTTTGTTGAAGAATTTCTTTTTTTAACAAAACAATGGAAAAAAAAAAGGAGTTTATACATGAGAACTGTAGAACTGAGTAAAACATACTTGAAAAAGTACTAAGCTGCTTTATTCAGATAAGGAAATGACATTAAGTTATTGATGTGGGATAGAAAAAGCAAAACAGTTCCACTGAGAGGGAATTGGGATTGCAATGAAAATTTTAGAATGAAGTACAAAATAAGCTTATACTAGTTTATAATTTATTTATCATTTTTCATTACCTAGTATAGCATATATGGTATTTTTGATATGGAATCAGGGCTCTGTGTTAAGATTTAACTATACTGCTGCCTTCTGTTAAAAAATTAATTTAAATTCAAACAAAAAGATGGTCACTGTTCCAAAGAGTTAAGAGCAATCAGGTTATTTTTTCATGTTTCATGTGGGAAAAAAAAAAGGCATGTCTGCAAAATCCTACAGGTTTAGAGCTTTGGAGTGTGAATTCTACATATGGTAAGCACAAAGGGGTCCTATTTGTGACTTGAGCCTTGAGGCACTGCCATCATAAAGAAATAATGAGCAAATATCAAACTAAACCCATCAGTATTGTTATTGTAATAATACATCTTTACGTGTAGGATTAGCAAAGCAAACAGAGACATGGTTAGTTTACAAAATCAGTTATGGGCTCTTTTTCACCCATCAGAATTTAATCTGCTTTTGAAACTATCAGTGTGAATGAACTTGATTCCTGGCTTGCAGACTCTCAAAAAGGTCGTGCATGCAAGTGTGTCCACATATTTTGCAGGAATAATTACACTGTTAGTAGTTGAATATTTGTCCAGAGCAATGTAACACCAAATAGAAAGTTTTATGTGAACTCCCACTCCAATTTGGACATCTGATGGTTTTTTCTCCCCCCCAAATTCATCTGTTTGTTTGACTACAAACTTGGCATCTAGAATCTGAATCCTTTATGTATGGGACACTTCAAAACACACACACACACAGTTACCATAGCAACTGAATCCATCAGTGGGAAACTGTTTTGCTGAGGAATCCCCAGTTCTGCCCCTGACCTGTCCTCGTGTCTGTCCAGCTCACCCCAGTGCAGAGCAACCCAAAAGTTAATCAATCCTTTGGGAAGTGCTGTCTCAGCCCTGCTCTTCTGTAGCTTCCCAAAATACTAGACACTTTTTAAAAGGGCTGAAAAATAGATCTGATTTTATCAGTCAGCTTTTCCTTATAGTAACTACGTTAATGTGTACAGCATTATCTGAAATTATTTTGTGTGTTAGGTGGGAGGAATCTCTTTAATTGGCTATTGACTGCTTAAACTGCTACAGTTCATCATAATGATTCAAATATAGGTTATCCTTCAGCATGTTGATCCAAATGTGTATAGTAACATTACCATCACTGAAATAATTCTCTAATCAGATTAAGAAATTGCTATTGGTCTGAGCGTGAACTGAACCAAAAGAGATGTCAGTGTTGGGCTGACCGATGTCTAAGTGCAGTTCTCTGATTTCCTGTGCTTTTTATATACGTTTTTATTCACCATCAAAGACAGCAAGAGGGGCAGACACAACACTCTGTGCAGGAAAGCCATCCCTGTTTGGTTAGGAGGCAAACAGCTCCACCATCACTTCACTTCACTGGTTGTCCCATGAATTTTAAAAAGGGTTTCAATGGGGTGGATACCGACTTATCTCACATATCGAGGTGACTCAGCCCACCGGCAGTGGCAGACTAATCAGTTAAGACAAATTATCTTTCCTTTTGTTTGTAGCAGAATAAAAGGAAATTGATGCAATGCGGAACATCCCCAAAACGGCAGCACAACAGAATGCAGCTTATTGCAAAAGAAACTCTCCGTGGTGCCTCAGCTCTTGCTGCTGGCAATTTAATAACCTGGTAGAACAGCAGCAACAGCCACTGTAAGCACTGGTTGGCCCTCGAGGCCCCTGGAGTTGGAAAGATAAGGAAATGCTTCACAGTTCAGCACATTCCTGCTGCTGGGGCAGGCTTTGGGCTGTCTGTGGGAGGCTGGTTCTCCCAGAGCACCGGGTGCCAGCGGGAAGCAGCAGGAAGAGCTGTCTGTGCCATCCCCTCCTTGGCATAACTCCAGCCTTGCTGTTTTTTTTAATCAGAAAGGGTCGGTGTTTGAGGATCTGTGCCCATCACTGCAGTGAGGAGCCGGTGACTGGACACTGGAGTTAAAGTTGAGTGTAGTTCGGTGGTGCTGACCCTCCTGTCAGGACAGTGCTCTGTGCTGTGTGAGAATCGATCATCCTGAACAGCTTTCCATCTAGACAAAAATGGGAAGGAACAGGACCAAAGTCATGGAGAATTTCTCTCTTGAGCGCAGAAGTTGGTCAGCAGAAGGAATGAAACCACAATCTTCCTCCTCCTTCTGGCCTCTGCTCTTGCCAGGTTGCAGCAGGGGTTGGTAGAGCCAGCCTGGCCCTGGGCAGGGGTGTGTGGAGCCTAGGAAGGTTCCTCGCACCTTGCTGGGGGTGGCACTCACCAGCTGCAGCCCAGGGGACCTTCACTGAGGGAAGGGGGAGAATCCGACTCCTTTGTCCTGGGTTTATTCAAATCTGTATCATCTGCAGATGTGCTTACTGATAGTAAGGATCCATTTATCTCACTGATGCTTGCTAAATTTTAGAAGAATTTCTGCTCGCTATTCCGAGACTGTGGGAATCAACTGAGCTTAAGAGTTATCTAATATCTTGTTTCCTTAATGTGTATTCTGAAAAAAATGGTGGTATTTTAAAAACCATCCTCAGCAGCCCCTATTGATACTCTCTGCTCACTTTTTCCCCAGGTTTTGACTATTTTGAAGCCAGTGCCAAGGAAAACATCAACGTGAGGCAGGTGTTTGAGCGTCTCGTGGATATAATCTGTGAAAAGATGTCGGAGAGTGTAGAATCAGACAACTCCAGGGGCACTTCTGGAAGGAGCATGAGACTCACAGACAACCCACCTCCTTCGCAGCAGAACTGCTCGTGCTAGTGACCCTTCACTCTGAGGAATGTCCTTCTCCCTTCCTGACTAAGTTTTACCCTTTCATTTGTGGTGGTGCGTGATCATGTAGTCCAAAGGCAGAAGTCTCTGTTGTAGGAAAGTGGTATGTTTGTTTAATGTGCTGGAGTGTTAATATTATGTATTTCCCCATCCAATAATTTAAAAATCTGAAAAAAAAAAAAATTGTAAGTGCACCTTGTGTGAATGTGAGTTCCACTGAAGAAAACTAATTGTGTGGTGTTTCAAATGTCATTTCCACAGAGAATGCTGCATTTTTAATTATAGATTCCTCTATTGCAGAGGTTTTTTTGTCAAGAACAGCGGAAAGCACAAAAACCAATTAAGAGGGACCAGGTCTAAAAGAAAACAGGGGAAAATCTTTTATAAGCAATGTTTTTTTAACATAAAACAACAACAACAACAAAAAAATCAATCCCCAGGTATTTTGAGAGTCGTCACCGCTGTCCTAAAGACACGGGCCTCAGTTTTCCTGCACGGTGGAGCAGAAAGCAGAGCATGTCTGTCTGACAGCGTGAGGAGCTCCAGGGAGCAGAGAGGAAAGGGGGTGGATTTTGTGTCAAGTCTGTAAATAGAGGAAGAACACGGGGAGGAATCAAATCTTCCAGGCAGGAGAAGAGGAGGAGGCCTTACAGCCACACCTGCGTTACGCCGTGCTTGGCTGGGGCTGGGTGAAGGAGTGCCCTGCCCTTGCCTCCAGACTTCTCCCCCATCCCCAGTGACAGCTTTCAGGGTGCTGGGGGTGCTGCTTTGTTTGGCACCTTCTTGTCCCTAAAATGTTCTGTTTCTAGAATCCCAAGAGCTGACTGTCCTGCAGCCTTTCCCCTGCATCCTGTAATTTTACCTCTCCAGGTCTGATCTACTCTCATCAACTCCCTGCTGGTGGATCTGTTGCAGGACGAAGGAAAAGAGGAATTGGCTGCTCCCTGCTTAGTTGGAGGCAAAATCTGACTTCTGAGACTTGGAATAGCACTGTCTCAGAGAGATAAAAATACCAGGAGCCAAGTATGAGTCTTTACAGATACTAGTGCCAATATTATGAGATTTTCTCTCTGCATTTGCTGTTGATTTATGTTTTAAACTTTGTGACAGGTGGATGTGTGTGTGGGGATAGTTATTCTGGTTTCAGATTCAAATACCATGAAGTATAACATTTTTAAAAAAGGAAGGTTGACTAATAAAACACAACTGTGAATTAAAAATGGCAAAGACATCCTGTTAAGAGTTATTCTACAAACTTTTTGTTGCTGCATTCTTTGAAGGGAGGAAAATTTTTTTAATTAAGTGGATGTAGAGAGAAGTTTAAGGTGAAAATTCTGGAAAGTTTTATGGCTTTACCTTTGGCCTGTGAATTTCTGTGACTGAGGGGACTTTCTGATGTCAGGAACCAGAGTGGAGTACCTGTAATGTGCTGGATCATGACACTAGTAAGTGCTTTTGTAATTTTGTTCTGTTCTGTCTCAAAGTGTAACAGCTCTAAGAAAAAAAGCACAAAATTCTGGACAAAACTGCAACTACTTTGGGGTAGTTTGAGCTCATTGTGCTGCAGGTTTCATCCCTCTGTTTGTGTGTGGCTTTTGGAAATCTTTACTGTGATGTGTTTTGGGTGTGTGTGATTTAGTCCTGAACGTGTGATTCGTGCAGTGCTGGGATTGTGGTTGTTGTATCTAAACCCCTGAAACTGCAAAATAAAGAGAAATGAAGTCACTGGGTGTGGCCAGAGAGCTTGTGTCAGCTGCATCACTTGCGTTAGGCAATCCTGGGCAAGTGTAAAGAAGAAATCCTTTTAATGCTCTAAAATTACGTCAAACTACATTGATCTTTGTGCAATCTGGAATCACTATGTAGGTTTAAAGCAGAGTGAAGATCAGAGGGATTATCTGGCCAATAAATGGGCAATTCTGTGTTCTAATGGTAGAAGCAGAAGGTTTTAGGGCAACTTGGATAACTAGCAAAAACAAATACAAAAAATCCACAGTAGATAGATCTGTGCAGATATAACTGAGTGCCTTAGAGCAAATAATGATTTGTCAGCTCAGCAAGTCAACGGTAACAGAAAATACATTCAACAGAAATTGAATTTTTGTCTTTTATTTAGTTGGTTTTTTTCCCTGGCAAAAAGGACCTTTCCCTATCCTACCCAGTATATATTTGTGTTTCACTGTGTTCCAGTCAAGTCAGATGGGTTTTTTTAAAGAACACAACTACATTCCAGGCCCTTCAAGCTCAGATGGGCAGAATTGTTTTTCACAAGCAGTCCGAAGAACTGGAAAAGAACAGGAATTCTATCCTGGACTACATTGCATACAAAGAAAAACCTAGTATTTGGTGCAGAAATCCTGCAGAGTTTATTTCAAATAAGGAATCAAATCATCACAGGCAACTTGCATATCTCTGCATTAATATGTGTTTTGTGTATCTCATCATGTTACATGTGCTGTGAAGGAATACAGGGAAAGCCTTTTGCCTTAAATGGCCTGCAGCTGATTTCAGTATCAGCAGTGAGTCAGTAGGAATTGTTACTTGAGTTAACTTGTAAGAGGTAATGGCAGAAGGTGAGACAGGGATTTGTTGGGGCAGGGGAAGTAACAGACCTGCTTGTACTGAACCAAAACCTGCACAAAAACCTGCTTGTACTGAAGACAAACACAGAATTTGTGATGTGGTTTTGTATGGAGCCTTCCATTTGAATGGCAGCGGCCCAGGATAGCAAGTGTTGGTAAACCAGCATGGCTACAAGATAAAAAGGGGTACTGGAATGTGAAAAACAAGAGGTGACTGCTCTTCACAAGCACCTCTTTGGCTTGTACGGTACAGCAAGAGACATAGGGAAAGCTTGGGATTAAAGATGGGTCTTGGCTTCCATCTTGTGGAGAAATAAAGCTCTGAAGTATCATGTGGACATCCAGCCTGAATTATCACCCCTGTACCTCAGACAGCCCTCATTTGTTGGCCTCTGATGCCTTTTCCTTGGCGTTCACCATCCCCTGTGCAGCCAACACCGGGAAACCCGGTGTTAGAAGGAAGCACAGCTGGGCAGATGTGCAGCGATGGTGCAGAAGGGGGAGAACGATACCTCCCGAGACCTGCTGAAGTGGCCACGTGAAGAATGGAGCTTTATTCTATGGAGCAGGCACGGGTACAGACGCTGAGCTGTCCGGGATACCCCACAATGTGTACACACCGAGAACACAACGTGTACACACCGAGGGCACAGAGCACCGACCACCCGCACCCGGCGCGTCCCGGCGTGCTCTGAGCCCAACCCTGCCCCGCCCCTGGGCCAGCTGATTGGTCCTGCCAGAGTGAGTGACAGCTGATCAGACCAATCGACGAAGGCAACGACAGGAGGCGGACGGCTCCCACCAGCCAGCTGTTGGACCATTCCAACTCCAGAGCGGGGGGGGGAGCCAGCTCAGCCGGCGGGAGGGCGCACATGCGGGAACGCGACGGCGCAGCGAGCAGCCCCCGCCATGTTCCTCCGTCCTCCCACCTCGCCCTCGCCGCTCTGATTTCTCCGCGCGCTCTGCCCGATTCCTGAACGGGGCCGTGCGTCACCCCCCGCTCCTCTCCCCCCTCCGTGGATTCCCTCAGCCCCTGACGCTGGGCAGCCGCCTCTGCGCCAATCGGAGCGCGCCGCGGCCATGCGCGTGCGCAGTCTGGCGGCCGCCCTCGCTCGGAGCGGGCGGGCGGCGGCCGGGGGTCCCCGCGGGCGGGCGGGGGGCGGGCGCCCGGCTCGGGCCGTTGTGCGGCCGCTGTGGGGCAGCGGCATCGCCGCCGCCGCCATGCCCGGCAGGAACAAGGCGACGTGCAGCTACGGCAGCCCCGAGCTGGCCGTGGGACAGCAGCAGGCCGCGGAGGGCGGCCGCGACGCCGGGGGCCGCTCGCCTCACGGGGACGAGGAAGAGGAGCGCGGGGCGGGCGGCCCCGGCAACAACCTGGGCGACCCCGACATCGTCAAGTCCCCCAGTGACCCCAAGCAGTACCGGTGAGGGCGGCGGGGGAGGAGAAGGCTCGGGGGGGCGGGCCGTGGTCTGCCCCGTGTCCCGGGCACCGCTGGACCTCGGGCTGGTGCCGGTGCCGGGGGGAGCGGGGGCCTGTCTGGTTAAAGGAGGCTGGGGCTTCGCGGTGTGCTCCTGCTCGGCGTGGGCTGTGCGGGAGCGGGGCTGGGGCCGGCACAGGCCGGAGGCATCGGCTCCTGTGCGGGGAGGGGGGGCCGGTTCGCCAGGCACAGCAATTCCCAATTAATTGTTAGTTCACAGCCCCTCACCGAAAGTTCAGGTGCAGTGCAAGGTGCGGTTGAAGTATTTTCAGAGCAGATCTCAACTTTTAAACAACCTCTGAAACTCTTGCTGTTTTAGATGAGCTTCCAAGTTTTAACACAGACATATATCTGCGAATTGAGGCAAAGTGCTTTTAGGCTGGTGTTTTGCTTATGTTTTTATTTTAATATATCCGAGTAATACCCCAGGAAGTGATGAAAAGGATCACCTTCCCTGAGCACAGGCACAACGTCCGTGGCCCAGACACAGCGAGGGACTGGGACAAGAACTCCAGTAGAGATTGAGCTCTTTGGATGCTGTAAAACAGTTTATTCTTGAAGGGACACTGATAACTTCTTCCTGTTAGGCAGATGATGATCCAGCCCTTGTTAAAGTTGCCCTATTTTTTTTTGAAATCTTTACTTTTCCTCATGTCTGATCTGTATAGCCAGTGGAGGATATGCTGCCTAAGCCTGGAACTGAGTTTTGGATTTGCAGTGACATTGGTTGACAGTGAAATTCCCTGCTGGCTGCCTGAAGAGGACTTATGCCCATTGGCTTAGGGAGAAACTTGCTCCCTCCCTTCTTGCCCTACTTCCTTGCTGCTTGCTCTGAATCGCTGCCTGCCTCTCCTGATGGCGTTCTTACCCGTGCTACTTTGTGGCAGGCTGTCTGCCTGCAAAACTCACAGCTACAGATGCTGTCAGCTCAGGGAACTTCTGCCTTTGCTACCTGAAGCAGCACACAGCTGAATGAAGCTTGGGAAATCCATTGATGGGCTGTCACTACCCTTTCTGAGGCTCAGGAACCTTCTCTGCACATAGAGAATTGGAGTGTGTGTTTGCCTGTAAGACAAGGATGACGTCAGCCTTAACTTAGTGAAAAATGTCATGTTTTACCTCCTCACATACAGTGATCACAAACCCCAAAAGAGCTCTGACAGATTGCAGGATGTATTTTCAGTAGTGAGTTCGTTGGGACAAAATAATCATCGTAATGAGAGTTGGGTTTGCTCATTAGAGCTGTAACTGGGGAGTATTTACCAGAGATGTATGTTTTATTTAAATTCATCCATATATGGAATTTCGTGGGCTTGTATTGCTTGTAATTTGGGAAATTACAACATTTCTCAGTGTTTACCATATACTGGTATGTATTTAAATCTTGACTTTTAAACAATTGTCATTAATGTAAGAAAAATTGTTGTGTGAGAACAATCCTGTTTGAACTTACCCGGGATGTTTAAAGAGTGCTTTTGAGAATTTGAATTTTATTTTATATGTAAGCCTTATTTGCATCAGTGCCTGTATAGTCCTTCAAAAAAGCAATTGGACTGTGCTTACTTCTGTTTCTACCTTATGTGATTGTATTTTTTGCATACTAATGGATACTTATGTATTGGTTACATTTGTCCTTTTCCATCGGACTGAAACATGGAAAAAGTAAAGAACACCTATGTCAGTGGTGCCTCTGCTCAGTATGACCTAAACTGTTCTAGATTGTCCTGGAGTGAAATCTGAGAGGCTCCACCACCAGCTGGCTCAGTCCTGTCCTTGCTGCTGGTGCTTTCTGTCCTGTGTGCAACACCCACGAGCCTCCAGATGAGTAATGTCAAATTAGGATAATCTGCTCCATGAGCTTAAAGGGGGTATGTGGAAAGGATCAAAGAGAGCTCCTGGATACACCTGGCTGAGCAGCTTGATGGCACACTGTTCCTCTGGGAGAATAGCCCCGTTCTGTTCTCGGCTTTCTGTGACTGATCCCTGGGAGGCCGGTGTTCTCCGTGGGACAACCTGAGGAGGAGAGTTGTTGTGGAGGAGAAGGAGATGCTGATTGTGCTGGAAGATGCTGCAGCCTTAGCTTGTCACTGTCTGGGGCACTGGCTCTGAGCTGCTCAGAGTGTACAGTGTGTATTTTAGGCCCCTTTGTACATTCAGGAGTGTGAGATATGGGCGTGATGGAAATGGTTAGCAAACAGGCTTTCACAATGCATGGGGGATTAACTTTGCTCCTGGACCTTAGCATGGATGTGCCCTGTCTGTGCCTCCTGCAGTTGGTCAGAGCACCTCTGCAGGTTGCAGGTTGCTGCAGTTTGAACGAGCCAGAGAGCACTTGTGCCTTGGATTGGAGCAGATTTGTCCTGCTCAGCAGTCCTGCAGCAAACTGGGTGTGTTCCTGCTGGCCCAGAGCAGGCGCCGGCACTTCCCCTTGGAGACCGGTCATGATTCATGAACTTTACACAACTGTTAAACATTTGTTCATTAGCTTTTTCCACAGACTCAGTAGTCCAAGAGCTGTAGTAGTCCACATTGCAAAGTTCTGATCTGACATAAACTCGAGGGCTGGACTAGATGACCTCAGAAACCCCCTTTCAAAACAAACTAGTCTGTGATTCTGTGCTCTGTAACTCAGATTTTTCTGTGAGTGTGGGATGTGACCATGGGTTTTATTTTTTATTTGTTTGTTGAGTTTGGAGGCTTTGTTTTGGGGCTTTTTTTGGTAAGTTGGGTTGTTGTTTTTTTTTTTTCTGGATCAGATACCACTTTTCTATATCACTTAGTTGAGAGGATGGATGAAGTATTTCTTGAATCTAGCATTCCTTCCGTTCTGCACTTGGTGTACGAGACAGTGCAAGCTCCTGGAGGGGGTGCTCTGGCTAATTTGAGCAGTTGTGACTGTCAGCTCCAGATCTGATGGGAAATGAATACTGCTGAGGGCTCTTGTAGTGCAAAGCATTGGAACTTGCAGTCCCCAGTATGAAAAGCTGTAGAACAGTGCACAGAGGGCTTGTGGGGTTTTATTTATGTATGTATGCACACACATATATAAAAAATTCAGTGTAAACACACACACAGAGAACTCCTTATTGCTTCCTGATAACCCAGCCAACCCCCTGTGACTTGTTTGATGGAGCCTGCAGAGGAACTCTCTCCTTTCTAACATGTGCCTGCTACGTCTGTGGACCCCATTTGATACAAACACTGATCAAATCAAATCAAATGGAGTCTCTGGGGCCTATTTAGAGGCAAAGACTAAGATCTTTATTCTGTCATGTAATATTTGTTTCCGAGAGCCTGACAAGCGTAACAAGAGTACTGAAGTTTGGGTTTGCCTGTTCTGAGTACATGAAGTGAGTGCTAGTAGCTTAAATGTTTCACAAAGAAAGAAAAAACAAAGCCAAAATTAGTGTGTTTGACCTTATGGGGAGAAGGGCTTCTGCTGCTGCCCTGAACTACTCTCATTCTTACAGCTGTTGAATAGCAGAAGAGTTTTTTGTTTTCCTGCCATAAAACTGCTCACAGTCTTAGCTACCCTTAGATTTTCGTTAGGAAATCACTCTCAATTAAAGAGCACAGAAGTGTTGTAGGAAGTGATGACATTTTCGTGATTCTGAAAATTCAGATTTAGGAGATTAACGTATTCATTGTAAATAATTATTCTTTCAGGTATATCAAGCTGCAGAATGGCTTATGTGCACTTTTGATTTCCGATTTGAATTACTTGGACGGTGCCCCAACATCTTCAGAGGAGGAGGAGGACAATGATGATGATGAGGGTGAATCTGAAGAGGGAAGTGATGAATATGATGATTCCGGAGCTGAGATCGAAGATGGTAGAGAAGGTTTTGATGATGAGGACTGTGATGAGGCAGATGAGACTGAGGACAGTAATGGAGATAATGAGGATTTCAATGGTTCTGATGACAGTGAATTAGAAGAGCTGACTGAAAAGGAAGAGACAAGAAAGAGAGGCTGTTCAGAGAAGCAGGTACGTACTTAAAGCTGTAGGCTGAAAAAATATATTGTGAGCTTTCCTGAGGTCTGAAGCCTTGTGATTAGGCATTCAGACTAGACCTTTTTATTGTGCCTGTCCTGATTGATTTGCCTTATACTTCTGTCATTTTCCTGAAGTGTTCTTGAAGCTGCTTTTACTGAGAGTGTTGTATTTTCTCTAGTCTGCAGCAGCCCTCTGTGTTGCTGTTGGCAGCTTCTCTGATCCTGAAGATCTGCCTGGATTAGCACACTTCCTGGAACATAGTATGTATCTGCTCCTATTTCATCTTCCTCAGCTTCAGTGCTAAATGAGTGCTGTGTAGCTTAGGATGTCTGTAATATTTAATATTATATATAATTTCCTATTTTGACTATTTGAGAATTTATTTTCATGAGTGTGTGATTTTATGAAAATACTGGCTTAGTAAGGAACTCTCAATATGGGAGAAGATGTCTCGTACCCTTTGGCAAGCCATGCATTAGCTTATATGAAGATTCTTTGTTATACATTAAAATTCAGAGGAAGCATGTTACCCATGGCTTTACAAACCAGGTTGGAGCTACAGACCTTTATCTCCCTAGTCAAAAGTGATGGATTAGTAATATGGGCATGTAAAGTTTCTGTCCAGATGTGTCACAAAATGCTGTCCTTGCCTGACTGAGGCCAGGCACGCCCAGGAAGGCACAGTTAAGAGGCAGGGTACAGCATTTCCCGGGCTGTTGGTATTTGGTAGTTACCCTCTGTGTGTGAGTTGTGGGTCAGTTGTCAGTAACACTGTGCTGAGGAGGGGTTGCCATGGCTGCAGTTAGGAACAACCAATTAATGTCACGTGGGAAATGTTGCTGATTTGTGTTGCAGTGGTTTTCATGGGCAGTTTGAAGTACCCCGACGAGAACGGGTTCGATGCGTTCCTGAAGAAACACGGGGGCGGTGACAACGCTTCGACTGACTGCGAGCGCACTGTCTTCCAGTTTGATGTGCAGAGGAAGTACTTCAAAGAAGCCCTGGACAGGTAACTTTGTATAAATGGTGATTAGGTGTTGGTTAATGTTTGTATGTGCCTCAGGAGCGTGGGTGAAGCGTTTCAGTTCTTCGTTTTGGGGTGATCGAGGCTGTTGGTGAGCTTCCAGAGGTACCTGCACTACAACAGTGATACAGAATATGTGGAAATACAATTTCCCATAGGGTGTGTTGCTGTTTTTTGAGGTAATGCTGATGTAGCCACTGTGGGATTATGTAGAATCCATGTGTTAAGTCTTCATGCATACAGCTTTTTGGCTGTTTTGGCACCCTTAAACTGGTAGCATTGCTGACAGAAGAAATGTTATGCAACGTGACAACTGATCAGAGGGGAAGTGCTCCCAGAATCCCAGTGACTCATCCTTTGAAATATCTGTCCTGATTAGTTACTATTTTTTCGTATTTTGTTACTTTGTTTCCAAGTGTAACCCATTGGGATGGGTGGGATGGCAGCCTTTAAAGTAAGGGTACAATGTGTGCCTGAAAAGGAGACTATTTACCCCAAGCCAGGTTATTCACTGCTGTTTGTGTCTTTTGTCAGAAAGTGTTTAACTTGCTCTTCTGTGCTGTGGGATATGTTGGGACAGCAGAGCTCCACATGGTTTTCTTGGCATGGTTTCCTTCAGTGAGAGGAATTATTTATTCATGGGGGCACAGCTAAGTGTTCTTGATGCCATAAATTGTCTCAAGAGGAGAGCAGACTCCACTGCAAGTTTTGATCAAAAAACATTCCTGTGATGACACCAAGAGCACGTGTCTGCACATTTTACCAAGTATTATTTAAATTTCTTATTTTATTATTTAACTGGTGTGATAGTTCTTAGGGTGTGAAGGCAGATAATCCTGCACCCATTAGTGTCATATACTACTGTATCCAACCAATTCAGTCCCACTCTATGGAGCCTGGAAGCCCTGCCCTTTGGTTTTTCATGGCATCACAAAATGGGCTTTTATCTTTCTTTAAGACCGTACAGTCAAGAAGTAAGACCAGCAACTTTATAAACCAAAATAGTAGATGTTGGGTTTAATTGCTGGGGGCTTTGCCCATGCCTAATAGAAACTGAAGAAAAGTATATGAATTTTTCTGTTCCATAGGTGGGCACAGTTCTTTATTCACCCACTAATGATCAGGGATGCAATAGATCGAGAAGTGGAGGCTGTAGACAGTGGTAAGTAAGAGAATCTTTTCCTTTGTGTTTAGCCCATCTTCTTAAAACCTACTTTGTAACACTGTTTATTGGTTTCTCTGTTGGACTACCCTTTTGAGCACTTCAGTTGGGTTCACCTAACTTGTCAGAGAGGTTAAACTCTTCAGCTGAAGTTCTGTGGGCATCAGTGTATGTTAGAGGAGAAAGACTGAACGTAGTGCCATCACTGTGAGAGTTTACTCTCTCATTTCTTGACCTAGAAATTAATAATTTGAAGTGGTTTGGCAGTAACTGGCAGGGCAGTTACATGAGCATTTGGATGCTCTGCAGTGAACAACGTGTCTTTAGCTCCAGCACAGCCCCAGTGCTCTCTCCAGTCCTGTGTGGAGTTATTACAATAAGTTGAGGTGATTTTACTGATTTCCTTATTCTGATGCCTGAATAACTACAAAATTGCTTCCCAGAAGGAAATTAAACCAGGCAGAGAAGTGAGTAGAGTGTTGATTTTCTCACATGTGATGAATACTCCCAGATTGCCTGTAGAACTTCAATGTTTTAAGAAAAAAAAGTGTTATTGGCAGGTATACCAGCTGGTTCAAATATTTATTCCAAGTCATCTTCTTCATCTATCTTCTGGCAAGATAAAATGGGCAATTTGATCTTTAAATTTAGGTGTCAGTGTAAACAAGGACATGCCTTTGAGTTGAGGTGTGGTTCTTCAACGGCTTAAGCCAATTTACGCCTTCACGGTGCAAAACCTGTCCTTCCCTTGGACTGACACTGGTAATGTGCTGCCCAGGGATGGTGTCAGCTCCTGAACTGCCTGCAGGATAACCCAGCCAGAAGAATTAGTGTTCAGCTCTGCTCTGCATGTTCCTTATTACCAGCAAAAACAGCAACAGCAAAATGCAGTTCAGGAGGGTGAATTCTTGACTTTGGCAGAGTCCCATGTTTAGATTAGTGTAAACTGAGAGGAAAACTGCATTTTTGGAGAGGATCTTGCTCAGCTTTCAATTTTGTTTTTCATTATCAGGCTAGAGGTTGTTCTGTGTGATGCATGGTAGAAGCAAGTTTGTAATTGTTCTCTGGCTCTTGCTGCAGGGCCTGATCTTTTATAATATTTCTGGTCTTTTGTCTCCCTTCAATTTAACATATTGAGAGTATTCAGACAGGACAAGCTGGGGCTTTACATGCACTTCCTTCTTACCCTTTTTGTTCTTCTCAGCAATGAGCTATGTTTTTCCTTTTCTCTTATAGTCATTACTGCTAGCAAGTCCTGTTTTTAGCCTGTTTCACTCCTTCATCATACATTAAAACAAATTCCAGGCTGCCTCTCTGTGGTGTATCTGCTTATTAGTTTGGCTGGGATTTTTGCTCTGTTCTGGGGGAACGTGACCTGAAATGATGTGTGTCACTGCAAATTCTTTAAATTAACAGAGTATCAACTAGCAAGGCCGTCTGATGCAAACAGAAAAGAGATGTTATTTGGGAGTCTTGCCAGGCCTGGACATCCTATGAAAAAATTTTTTTGGGGTAAGTCCTGTATTTATGTTATGAAGTGGTGATAAACTTTTAACCACTTAAAAGTTTGAGTGGTTAGATGCACTAACGTGAGCTGTCTTATCACAGCAAACACTAGCCTTGCTGAGATGTATCAGAGCAATTATCCATTTTACAGTAAAATGGTTGGGAATGAAAGCAGCTGTCTCCTTTTTAAGATACTTTTCATTCTGATGCTACTTTTTGCTGATGTTAAAGCTGGGTTGCCCGAAGGGTATAATCATGTAACTTTCTGTTAACATAAAAGGTGGTGCTCTCTGAGTCATCTCCATCTTGCTTAGGCTTGGTTTTTTACTATTAAAATTTTCTGGAAAGATAAATTATTTCTGGATATGTGTCTAAAGAGGCTTTACAGAATAAGTAATTCACTGTTGAACTTGCAGAAGTTAGACCTTCACAGCCATGTGAGGGGAGCAGAAGGGAAATATGTCCCTCCTCTCTGGGACAGTACAGTCCCAGCTCCCTCAGCCTCATGGTGCTGTGCCTGTAGATTGCTGTGTGATGGGTATTAGAGTTGGCCAGCTTTGAAATGTAGATAATTTTTATAAATTTCCATACTGACATGGACTGAACATCATATTTCCCCCTCTTTTTCCCTCTGCTGTTCTGCAAGTTCCATTGTTGCCAGGGAATAGCTGGCAACAACCAGGGGGTGATCTGATAATGTAAGAGGACTCTGTCCTTCCTTGCCATGGAAATACCAACTGTCTTTACAGTAAGAACTAGAAATTGGAAGGTATTGAATTTCAATTAACATTCCTTTAACTCTAGATTTCTACTAGGTATTTTTACTGTGCTTTACCATGACTCAGAGGAGGAAATAATTTCTTGATATGTCTGGTCTTAGATAACTAACTACCTACCTTTTAATGTTTCCAGGTAATGCAGATACACTCAAACATGAGCCCAAAAAGAAAAATATTGATACCTACACCAGACTGAGGGAATTCTGGCAGCGCCATTACTCCGCTCACTACATGACCTTAGTTGTCCAGTCTAAAGGTAACTTCAGCTGCTCCTTAAAAAACAGCCTCATTGCTGCTGCTGTTGTGCTTTTGGAAGCAGTTCAGCTGCAGCCCAAGCCATTCTAGTGGATTGTCCAGTCCTGCAGAGGGTATTTATATGCAGATTTTAGCCTGATTTCCAAATGAAGCAAGTCTTGAGCAATTGTGCTGTGTTATTGTCATCCTGCCACTTCTTGAGAGTCCTTTAACTGAAGGTCTCGAGTAGTTCCACATTAACATCGAAGGTAGAATCTCAAAGATAGTGTTTCAAAAATAATCTGGTAGCAGTGAAGAGTGAGATCAGTTAAATTAATTAATGCTGCTGATTTCTCTGCCATCAACAGTAAACCTCCACAGTAAGTGATGAGAGACTGAGACTCTGTCTTCCAGTTGTCTTGTTTCTCTAGGAGGAATAGAGATTCTCATTTTTTCCCCCATAGACTGAAAAATTGTATGCAAATGGATTTGAGTTTCATTTCAGCAAAGAACTTCAGACCTGTGGGGTTTTGCTGCTGAGAACAGAAGAATTTCTGAGAAGTTATTCAAGTTAGGCTTGTGCTTAGGGAGGGGTTTTGTTGAATGCTAAAACTGATTGCAATTCCCATCTGTAAAATGGAGTTGGTAATAATAAGGGTAGGATTTCTTTTCTTCTCCTTTGCTTTTGATTTTCTGTCTAGACAGCAAACTACTTAGGGCATTGATGAATAATCATTAACCTAGTGATGCTCTGCAGTGTTTCTTCTGGTGGTTGGGAGGAAAATGGTGGTTTTTTATTTTAAACCCCCTTAAACTTCTGGTTATTGACTCAGTTCTTCTAAGAAAGAGGATGGGGAGAAGAAAACCTTAGCACTGCAGGACTGCATTTGAGTGGGAGAATTGCTGTGTATAATCTGGAGAGTGGCGGAACAATTTGCAAGTGCTGGTGATTTTGTAGATCCCTAAGACAGTAATTCCTCTTCACTGGCACTCCAGACACCACTGAACTTTAAATCCCAGTTGTATCAGCCTGGGATTTCAGCCTTATGTACAAACCCAAAGCTGTCACCACAGATACAGCTCAGTGAATATTAAGAATTGGCTCTAACCAACAGCTTTGAAGTTTATGATTTAGAACTTTGCAATTTTCAAACACTTGCGGCCTCTTTAAAATAACTGAACTGGTGAGATAATTTGTCTTAGATCTTCAGGAAATTGCATTTCTGTTTTTCTTTTTTTTCTCTTCTTCTTAGAAACACTGGATACATTGGAAAAGTGGGTGACAGAAATCTTCTCTGAGATCCCAAATAAGTAAGATTCTTTTGATGCATAAAGACATTACAGATGATAAAATTATCTGTTCTTAAAATGACATTGGAAAAAATCCCTTACTGGAGAAACTAAGAAAATGGCTACTTGTTAATTAACATTCTTATCTGGGGAAAAAAAAAAAAAAAGAGGCAACTTTGTAAATTAAAGACCAGAGTGAATTGTTCCAGGAAGACTTTGTCTCTGCTTAACAATTGTTTAGGCTATGAGCTGTATGGTGCTTAACTTGAAGCAGAGTTTGCTTAATATGTGCTGATACCTTGCTTTAATGATAAGGCATTCAAACCTAGATTATCATTTTACATTGCTTGTCTTTGCTTTGTGTCAAAAATAATTCAAAACAAAATTAATTAACACTGTATCTGGAATTTCAGTGTCATCCTTAGGGTGGCAATGGGTTAGAAGTTAATCTTTTTTTTTTAGTGTGCTGTCTAAAAGAGGAGGTTGTGGAAAACCTTTGCTAACTTGAAAAGCATTTTATTTCCCCTTGCATTTCCTGCTTTTGCAAGATGTTTGTTTCTGTGGTGCCTTATGAAAGCTTCATACCACACAGAGACACATTTGTCTCTCCTGACCACCCCTGTCCTCATTCCTCCTTCCCTACGAGACAATCCATCAGGATTCTTCGAATCCAGGGGGAACTCAGGAAGTTGTTTCCTGTACTAGGCTTTCCAAAAGGAAGTTTTTTGCTGGTGCTGCCTTGTCCAGAAGGAAAGGGAGGTGTTGATGTGGTACCCAAACCTGGTTATGACTCTGCTGTGTGGGCAGTGCAAGTGAGGCCAGGTTGCCTCCACTGCAGGGTGGATCCTGGGCTGCACCCTTGGTTAAGGGCCATTTTCAGGCTCTCTGGTGTCCTGTCAGAGCTGTGGTGCTTGTGTCTTTGAATATCTCAGTGCAGCCTTGAATCCTTGCCAGTAACATCACCCTTCAATTTTGCTTTTAAGTGGTTTACCCAAACCCAGCTTTGGCCACCTGACTCAGCCTTTCGACACCCCAGAATTTCACAAGCTTTACAGAGGTAAGTTGAAATAGATTTAAATGTTTTGAATACCTGACTTCAGATTTTCTCTGAGTGATCCAGATACTTTGTATAATAATTCTGTGTGGATTTGAATAACTTTTAACTATTCTTTTTGCATTGTGTAAAATTTCTTATCTCTGTCTGCTCGTGTATATTTATATTCAATCCATTCATTTGTGTTCAGTTGTTCCAATCAGGAAAGTTCATTCATTGACCATCACTTGGGCACTTCCCCCACAAGAACAGTATTACAGGTATGCTGCTGCTGCATTTTGTTTCTACCATGTTTATGCTGTGAATAATTTGTTGACTTTCCCAACAAACCAAAGAATCTCATTTACTTGCGTAACAGATTACTTTGGTTCAGCTGGGGGGAGCATTTTAAAAATGAATTAAAGATAGAGTGGAACTTGTACATGGCTGATTTTAACATCATTCCTCACTGACTCAGATCAGTCATTATGTTCTGAACTCCCACATTTTTAGCTTTATTATCCTAATGCTGCCTGAAAATGCAAAATTTGCCATGAGGAGAGAGACAGTGCATATTTTAGTCATTAGCCTGGTGATTTGAATTCATTCTGGGAAATGTGTCACCTCCTGGCATCTAATCTCCTTCAAACTTTATTTTAGGGTGAAACCTCTTCATTACATTTCCTGGCTGGTGGCACATGAAGGCAAAGGCAGTGTTCTTTCTTTCCTTAGGAAAAAGTATGTAATTTTAAAGCATGGTTGTTAAATGCTTTGCTATCATTAAAATACAGATAAACTCTGTTTTGAGTGTGTATATATATATATATGTGTATTTTCTATAGATATAAAAGCAGCCTTTTTGTATCAGTGTTTTGTAGTGATATTCTGGTAGTTGATAATAGACCCAAGTATAAAATGTGTGAATTTTTTCTGTAATCCATGGTTCAGCAGTATCTGTGACTGATCTTTGAGATCTCCAGAAGGTAGCTTAGCTTTTTCACTGTTTTTCTTTAATTCTGTATCCTGAGGTTCACATCTTTGTGTTGGAAGACCTTTGTGTAAAGTGCAGATGGATTGAAAACCGCTGAAGTAAAGCTATGATATGCTAGTTGTAACTAAGCTCAAATAAAGCTGAAATGATTAATTAATAAATACCTTTAACTCTTCCATAGATTCTGGGCTCTTGCATTATATGGAGGAAATGGAGAGACAGGATTTGAACAGAACTCCACTTACTCCATCTTCAGCGTCTCTGTGACCTTGACTGATGAAGGTTACAAGCACTTCTATGAGGTATGGTTCACTGCAAGTTGGTTTTCTTACTGCTCTCCTAATGTCTGGGAAAATGACCCTGTTCCTCTCTGTCTGCAGGTGGCCCATGTTGTATTTCAGTACGTGAAGATGCTGCAGAAGAGGGGGCCAGATAAAAGGCAAGGCTTTGCCACTACCTCAGATATTTGTGACATTGCCCTTCTCCACTAGTCTGCTCTTTGTAGTGTTTGCACTTTTTCTAGAGTTACTAGAGCATAGACATCCATAGTAAAGCTTGTCCTTGGGGGAAAATATGTCAGTTTTAAAGTTTAAAAAGGAATTCTCTAAATGTTTATGCTTATTTCTTGGTACTTTTAGTTTGACTTATTGTGATCTGATTTCTGATGTTAGGAAGCTGAACTAGCTGAACTGCACCAGATTAGGTGCAGTTTTGTCTTTGTGTTTTTAAATTTGTTGAGCCACATCTGTGGAAACCAGGACTGTGGCGTTCTGATGTTAACCTTTATGTTAATTTGGTGTCAGATTTTGACTCTTTGTAGTTAACTTTCTTCCTCTTCGGAAAACAGCCAGTTGAGAAAGGCCATTTTGGAGGGAAGGAAATTACATTTAATACTGGCTCCTGTGTCTTGTACCTGAATGAATCACTGAACTCACCTTTAATGCCTTTCCTAGAAAACTGCTATTTTTCTGATTCTTGATAAATGTTGTGGAACAATGGAGAAAATCCACTTTTATTCTCTTCTTCCTCCTTTGCAGAGTATGGGAAGAAATACAGAAGATTGAAGCTAATGAATTTCACTACCAGGAACAGGTATTTATCCAGTTTTGTGCTGCTATAGGTAAACCATGAAAAAGATTTAGTTTTCATTTTGAAACGCATTTTCAAAGTTCTGTTCCACCAGAAATAAATTTTGCACTTAATGAGGCTGTATTTTACTGAAAGAATATGTATTGTAGGCAGAGAAGTACTGTGACTTTTTCCCTAACAGAATTAAGTGTTGCTTTTTCATTCCCTACCTGCTAAGTAGGCTCTTTCTCAGTTTTAGTCATTAGGCTCTTGTGTATGAAGTTCTGTGCCCATTAATAGTGCTCTGCAAATTGTTCAGGGCTTGTCAGTATCTTTTTCCTAATTTCACTTTTTTTAAGCTGTAATCTTAAAGAAGAGAACACGGTGTAGACCATTTGAGAAGCCTCACTTCATTGACTTTAGTCACTCCAGGACTTGTCAATAACTGTTAGAAACCATGAAATGCATTGAGTTCAACAGGAAAGTAAGAGCAACCCTAAAGAATAATGGTCACAGAGCCATGGGTTTGGGACAAGCAGTGCCCCAGGAGAGGATTAATGTTTCCTGAGGTGTACAGCATCTTAAGAAATCCCTGGTCATTTTTTCCACTGTGTTTACGAGACACAGATATGTCACACTCCCCTCTTTTCAGGCAGATTATGGGCTGTATCTGACCCACAGTCTTTACAGTGTGGTGCTGGCTGGTGCAAAAATCCCAAAGGCGCTGAGCAAGGAGCTGAGCAGCCTTACCCTCTTTAAAGGCAATGTGTGTTCCATGTCCAAAAAGGAGAACCTCTTCCTCCTCCCACTGTGCATCATGGCAGAGAACTTGGGACGGGAGCAGAATCAGAGATACTCCTGCAGCAGCAGCAGCAGCAATTTCCTTGCCTCACACTTCCCAGGCTCCAGGTCACTTTACATCTGGAATTGCAGGACTCTGCTTGTGTTCCCTGGAGGCAAGGAGTGCATTCTTCTGGGTCTTTAACCTAGTAGATTCCATGACTGTAAACTGCATAATCAAGGTTTTTCCTACACAGATGATGTGTCTGATTCTCAAAGGAGACGAAGCATTAGATACGGTTATGAAATACATTTAATTCAATAACTGAAACTAAATGCCATAACAAGCACAGCATCCAACTCATGCTCAACATCTCTGACTAGTCAAGCTCTTCTCAGAACAGAAAATTGATATTTTGGTTTTCTAATTATGTGACAAATAGCTTTATTTATTTGCTTACAGTCAGATCCTGTTGACTATGTGGAAAACCTTTGTGAGAACATGCAGTTGTTTCAGAAGGAGGATTTTCTGACAGGAGACCAGCTCTTGTTTGAATACAAGCCTGAGGTAAATATGCTTTGAACTCTGATTATATGTTTTGATGTAAGGAAAATATAGGCATACTGTATATAATGTGTATAGGCATTTGTAATTAAGCATAGTGCAGGCACGGGTTGTGTGTTAATTGAAACACTTTTTGTATTCAGAAAGCAAATCTCCTGTTTGGTAAGCTTGTTATGTTCCTGTTCTTCCTTCGTTTCTACTGAGAAGTCTTTTCTGGGTCAGGCGGAGCCAGAGCTGTATTTGAACTGCAATATTGTCTTGAACTTGCAGATCATTGCTGCTGCCCTGGAGCAGCTCAGCCCTCAGAGAGCCAACCTGGTTTTGTTGTCTGCTGCCAACGAAGGCCAGTGTCACCTCAGAGAGAAGTGGTTTGGAACACAGTACAGCGTGGAAGGTAAAACAGCAGCAGAAACTCAGGCAGTGCCTGATTCGCGCAGTAGAGACAGTAAAAGGGTGGTAACACAACATACAAGTGCATGGAAGCAGGGAAATGAATCCTCAGTGCTTTAGTGAGCCCACCACTAGTCAAATATTCCGTGCCACTCAGTAATTGTTCTTTGTTTTCTGGCAGTTGATTCCCACTCCCTAATCTGCAGTTGTTTTTGGAGGCAGAGGTCCCAGTGAGCCCTCCAAGCGTTCCACTTGGCTGCCACTGGAGTCCTGAACAGGGGAAAGAACCCCAACAAAGAAGCACAGGGTGTGGTGGTAGCTGGGTTGCTAATGCAGGCAGGCTTGGTTTGCTTTTTAATAGGACTCTTTTGGTCCTGTTCCAGAAGATCTTGTAGGAATGGATTTAGAAGGAGTCATGACAAGCCAGGTGACATTAAGAAACTCCCATCATATTGCAAATCTTCGTGGAGATAGCAAAGAGATGAGATGACTGGCCTAGGAAATTGGATAGCATTGCCTGCTTGTTGAACTGAATGCATTTCTTGTTTTTAATAGATATTGACAAGTACTGGAGTGATTTATGGGCCAGTGACTTTGAGTTAAATCAGGATTTACACCTTCCAGAAGAAAACAAATATATTGGTAAGGCACCTGAACATGAATGAAATCTTCCCTAATAATTTGAGAATTTGCTGTTGTTTAGAAACAATCTTGATTTCCATGTGAACATTAACCTGGTTTTCCAAATTAAAAAAACATGATCACTCTGTTCATATGGATTTTATTTCATATTCTTGTGTTTATAAGCCTGAGAACTGAATTTTTCTAAGGTATACAATTAGAGGTGATATATCCATAACAGCAGGCCTTGAAAGTTAACAAAGAGCTCCAGATACCTTAGAAGAGCAATTTTATTTGCTAAATCCTGCTGGTTTTGAAAGCATCTAAATACCATCTGGCTTTGTTGCCAAAACCAAATGAAATGAAACCCCGAACTTGTGTCCTGGATGAAGTATCACCACTCCTGCACTGCTTCTGAGCCTCTCTTCTGATGTGGAACTGAAAATGGGTGTTCTTTGAGTCCAGGAAAGCGTTATCACAAATATTTTAGAAATCTGGAGGGGGAAAAGGGTATTTTTTGATAATTTCTAAGACTTTGGTGCATTTTTGATTGTGTGTGAAACCCACTAACCCACCTTGGTTTGGTTTTTCTTTTTGTTAGCCACCGACTTTGCTTTGAAAGTTGCTGACTGCCCTGAGACAGAATATCCAGTCAAAACACTCAGCACCCAACAAGGCTGTCTCTGGTACAGAAAGGATGATAAATTCAAAATCCCAAAAGGTAAATGCTTGAGGGCTTTCTGAATAGCAAGTCCCTGTTTTTACCAGCTGGAATTTATTTGAAGGCAAATCACCCTTTAAGCTAAGTGCTTGCTGTCAGCTCTCCCGTGGTCCTTTTGATATGTTTATTAGCTACAATAAAAGAGAAGCAGGTAAAGTATCTGCAACAAAGGAACCCTGCTAATACCTCAGGTTGAAAAGTGGAATTGCTGAAATACACTGATTGTGAACAGGATTGGGCAGACAGAATGTGGTGCTGAGACAAGGGCTTGAGAAGGAAGGAACACATGAAAATAAATATAATATAAAAATATAGCCTGCATCTGAGACCAGAGTAAATACATTGATGCTTTCAAGCAGAATCTCACCATTTTTAGTGTCTCTTAACCAGAAGTTTTGTGGAGCTTTTATATTGGTCATGCCACATGAATTAGTGTTCTGCAAAGCACAGCTTGTTTTCCTAATATTTGGTGTTTTTAAGGGAAGATTTCTGGAGTGAGAGACAGGAGATGTTTAATGATGACAATATTTAAGAAAAAACAATTCTTACAGCTGAATGACTGTTCTCATTGGACTCAAATACATTTGGCTTTAGAAAGCTGTCACTTTTTATTACACAAGTTGCTCATTTAAGTTTCTTTTTCCACCCCAGGTTATGTTCGATTCCATCTGATCTCTCCATTGATACAGCAATCTGCAGAGAAGTGAGGATTATATTATTTATGCTTATCTTGCAGAGTAACTAAATTACCATACCTAGTGAAAAACCATGAAGAGACATTAATTTTAAGCAGGAATAGAATAAGGTGTCCTTTTCTCGTGTTCTTACAGTTTCCTTGTGGTTTTATCTGCGGTTTGGTGAGGGTGGTTCTGCAGCAGGTCCTGTCTGTAGCAAACCATGGCCATTTGGACCCAATTTCAGAGTGCTTTTGTCAGAAGCCTGCCAAGACCTGCCACAACTCAGGTTTTGGGAAAGCCTTTATAAAATCTGTTTTCATGGGGCTTTGTTAGTTTGAACTTTGAATTGCAATCCAGGCATTAGCAAAAACCTGGGAGCAGGGACGGCAATTTCAATGCTGTGTAGCCTGATTTGCTCTAGACTATTTGTTATCTTGACGGATAAAAAAATTACCTCATTACTCAAGTCTTCAGCATAACTGAGTCCATCTGCTCCCCATTCCTTTACACAAAGTACAATAATTTCATTTTCTGTGATTATTCAGTGTTTTGAGCATTGGCACATTACAATGTGCATTCCTACCTTGAAGAAATCTTAAACCTTTTGAAGCTGGAATCTTATACATTGCAAAGAACAGCTGAATGTCCAAATAATTTTTAAATAGTGCTATGTGCTTTCTGGACAAAGAGGAAACATGCATTTTGTTTCTGGGTTTGTTTAAAACATCTTTTTGAATCTCATTTTGCTCAAGTAGCCATTGGAGAACTCATTGTGTGTACCATCAAACTCATTGAGCTTGACTTTTATCTTTATTCCACCCTTTATTTCTTTCTTATTAACTCTCTGCCCTCTTCTCCCTCCAGCATAGTTTTGTTTGATACTTTTGTGAACATCCTTTCCCACAACCTTGGAGAACCAGCCTATGAAGCAGACGTGGCTCAGTTGGAATACAAGCTGGTGGCTGGAGAGTTCGGCTTAGCCATCCGGGTGAAAGGCTTCAATCACAAACTACCTGTAAGTTCTGCTCTTCTTCTCAGTACTTTTGTGCCTTTTATGCCTTCTGCTTTGCAGTGTGTGTGCATTTTCTCCGAGCAGCTGGAGCTTTCAGTGCTTAGATATGGGGTGTTTTAAATAGGAAAACTTGTGTCTCTGTTAAGGGTGATGCAGCAAATGTGCTGCTTTTTCTTGTGCTTACGTGTATAAATTCACTTACACAAGCTCAAATTACTGATCTTTGGCTGACTTAAGAGAAATCTTCCTTTAATTAATGACTGTTTCTCTGTTAACACTTCTAACAGCTTTTCTTATAAAAAGAGCTTTGAGTCTTCCATGTGCATAGAGAGTGTTAGAGCCTCTCCATCTCTAACCTGTGGTTGTTTGCTGTCTGAGAAGGGTGTCTGAAAACAGGTTTTGTTTACAAGTTGACTTTGGAGATCCGGCTTCTGAATATACTCATTTAGGGTGCAGATTTTGTTTGTTGGCTTGCTAAGAGGATTGTGGGATCCCTGTTCCCATTCCCTAAATGCTGGCCATGTAAGATGTGGGAAGATGTAGTGGTTGAGAGGAGACAACCACCAACTTTCATTGCAAGAGCTTGACTGGAGCTTTAATAAGACTGTCAATGGTCTGTCAGACCTATTAATGTGAGGCTTAACAGAAAAAGCCAAATAGGCAAACAGCAGGGACTGAATATTCTCTTTTTTAATCCTGAATGTGTCTCTGTTGTGATGTCACTGTGCTAGTCAGCTGTCAAAGGAAAAACTGGAATATCGAATACAGAAATGTTGGAGCGGGTTCCAGGCTATGTTTGTTCCAATAGAATGTGGAAACTGCTATTGATTTGGGATATTGAGCTTATTTACTGTGTAAAAATGCTGTCCTGAAACTGACTGTCATTTGGGACAGAACTGTTCAGTGAAGAACATCTGGCAGAATGTGCTTTAGTGACATTGAATGTCTCTTATGCTGACCAAATAAGGATGATTTTATATTATTACGTAGGATAAAGCTGAAATTGCTTCTTAAAAAAAACAAACAAACAAACAAAAAAAAACCAACAAAAAAACCCAAGAAGCCTCAACTTAAAATCTTTCTTTTACAGCTTCTATTTCAGCTCATCATTGATTACCTGTCTGACTTCAGCTTTACCCCAGCAGTTTTTGAAATGATAACAGAGCAGCTGAAGAAAACATACTTCAACATCCTCATCAAACCTGAGACTCTGGCCAAGTGAGTTCTGGGAGAGGGCAGACAGTGGCTGCACAGCAAGCGTTGAGGTTGAGCTGAAGAGTTCAGCAATCCCTGCTCTGTGCTCACATGGGCTTGTTCCAGGGTTTTCTTGTAGCTCCAGGAGTGTATCAGACATGGGGCAGGTTGAACCCCCGGGGAGCTGCTGTTCTGAAGTGACCTGGAGCCAGCAGCGGGTGCTGAGGGAGGGCACCTGGGGACCCTCAGTCAGAAATGGGATCTCTGGCATCGAAGAGCTCTTGACATCCCGTGGTTCTGTTTTCCTTCCTGCCCTGCAGGGACGTGCGTCTCCTGATCCTGGAGCACGGCCGGTGGTCCATGATCGACAAGTACCAGACGCTGATGAACGGCCTCTCCATCGAGTCTCTCTCCAACTTCGTCAGGGCTTTCAAGTCCCAGCTCTTTGTGGAGGGTCTCGTACAAGGGAACTTCACCAGCAGAGTAAGCACAGCAGCTGTGCACTCACTGGTGCTTGAAGTGTGCTGTAACACACCCACCTCACCCCCAGATGGTTGCCGCTTCTCTCCTGACGGTCTGGAGTTCTTGTGGGGGCAGGGCAGTTTCTCCTCTAGCACTTCAGGAGTTCTCGTATGGATAGGCCAGGGGGCAGTCCATAGTTGTCAGCTTGAACAGAAGTTTCCAGGAATTTGGATTTAAACTGTATAGAGGGAAAAATATAGTAGATATATGCCTGTGATCTGTTTCTCCTGTTGCCACCATTTTTTATATTTTTTGGTGTATGGATACATTTGATACTGAGAAATTTCCACAGTGGTGCCCCAGGAAGAGGCTTCCCTCAAAGTGCATTTATCCTGGAAATTGGATTGTGCCTGCACAGTTTGGTCAAACCTCACTGAGTTCCAGTCATCGTCAGCCTTGACCTGCAATATTCATGGAAGACTTCTACCCTGGGACTAGGGCACACATAGGCCTGTCAGGCTTTATAAAACAGGCTGGAATGGGGCTTAGCTCCCTGTATCCAGTGTCATTGTGTGCCAGTGTGTGTGGCATGGGAGAGAAACCCGCAATTACAATGTATGCCAGGAGGTTTGTGCCAGCTGGTGGCGTTTGTCCTTGAGCTGTCCAAAGTCTCCTGAAGAAAATCTGCTGTTGTCCTTTGGCAGTTCGGATTCCTGTAGTGTTCCCTTCCCTGAAGTGCTGCACTGGGGTGTGAGGTTGTAAATTGGGGTGATAGTTCTTTCCTAAATAAAATTTATGTCTTTGTTTTCTCCCCTAGGAAGCAAAGGATTTTCTGAATTATGTTGTTCAGTGAGTATCTCTTGACTCTTGAATTGCTTGGTATGTGGAAACTTTTCCGGAGGATGGAGTGATGCAGAAACTCCCTTCTTCCCTCCAGTATTCATGGGAGGTGATTGTTGACCATGGCAGTTTAAGCAGACATAGTTCTGCTTTGGGGAAGGGGAAAATAGGTCAGACCAAGTGTGGAAGTGTCTGGGTGTACTGTTGGTTTTGGCCAAGAGCGGGTGTTTGACACTTTGCTGTTTGTGCTCCCTCAGAAAACTCCAGTTCGCTCCCCTGGCCCATCCCTGCCCTGTCCAGTTCCGGGTGGTGGATTTGCCAAATACCCACCTGCTGTGTAAGGTGAAAACCCTCAACAAAGGTGATGCCAACTCTGAGGTGACAGTCTATTACCAGGTAAGTGTGTTTGGGCTGTGCTGGCCCATTCCCTCTGGCAGCTGCGGGCCGGGATGTTACAGAGGGGACGCAGACACCTGATGGCAGCACAGCCCCTTTCCCCTGAGGCCAAACCCAGGGGGGCTCTCACAGAGTGTGGTTCCCTGAAACCAGCACCTTCCCCTCCCAGGCTGTGCCAGTGCCCATAGCTGGGTTAGTGCTGGGTTAGTGCTGTGGTGACTTCCTGGTGTCCCCACCTCTGATCTCTTGGCCTGGGCCCCTCCCCTCTCTCCTGAGGCCCTGGGGAAACCAGAATTTCCCATTTGTCCCTGCTGTCACTCAGTGCTGCAGGTCAGGCTGAGACGTGTGGCACAGCTGTCACCTTGGCCTGAACTATGGCATTTAAATCCATGAAATCACCCTAAATTCTTCATTGTCTTTCTAGTCAGGTGCCAGGAACCTGAGGGAATACACCCTTATGGAGCTGCTTGTGGTAAGTTAGTGTTTGTGTGTCCTAACTCTTCCCTGAAAACAGTGCTTGGAGCCAAGGCCATGTGGCTGAAAGGTCCCGAGGGGACAGTGTGTACCTATTGCTGCCTCTGACTGAGCTCTGAGTGTTCGGGTTGGGGTCCCTGAACTGTGCAGTGATGGGACTGTTCTCTGAGCTACCCCAGCCCGTGCTGAGCCCTCTCAGTTCAGTGTTGTGGCTGCCCAGGCAGCACTTGTTGCGCTCCGGGTTCCGTGTGGAGCCCATGAGGGGCCTCAGGGGAGCGTCACTTCTGTAACAAACTTTGTGCTGTTCCAGATGCACATGGAGGAGCCTTGCTTTGACTTCCTGAGGACCAAGCAGACCCTCGGGTGAGCTCACTGGGGAGGAATCCTCCTGCACCTCCTCCTACACTCTTGCTTTTACTGTTCCCTAATATTTTATTTTTACTCTGGAAATCCGTTCTGCACAGTGGCTAATTCCTGAATTATTGTAATGGAAACAGCAACATAAACACCTCAAAACTAGGAGCATCCATCAATACAAGATGCAAGCCAAATTGCTTTTGATTCCTGCAAAAATTGCATTTATTACCAGTGGGTTAACTTGGAATTATTCAGTGTAAAGTTGTTCCTTCCACTTCCACGATCAGCCTCCCCTGCCCCAGGGCTGTTTTCACAGTGGCTCTGTGGTGCAGAGCAGCCTCCCTGGAGGCACCCTACTACCTCAGGAAACTGGAACAGGCTTTTCACAGCTATAGATCTGTCACTCTGCTTGAATTAAGTTTGCAGGAACACAAATACTCTGCCAAGCTTAATAGGATTTCCTAAAGATGGGAAAACACTGAAGTGCAGTGATGCAGAAAATTTAGATTTGAGATTTTTCTGTCCAAAGTACCAACATTATTTGAACTTGTAGCTTTTCCTGTAAATGAAAAGTTAATTGTGCTTGTGGAATGACTTTATTGTTTTATCCTTTCTTTTAAGCTACCACGTGTACCCCACCTGCAGGAACACTTCTGGGATCCTTGGCTTCTCTGTCACAGTAGCAACCCAGGCAACTAAATACAAGTAAGTGCTCTGTGGTGAATGTTCATCACTCCAGCCCTGGCAGTCACACCTGCTCTCATTTCAGAGCTGGCCTGTTCCAGGCCAGGGAGGCTTTTCTTAATTCTATGAGGGGAGTTAGGTCAGAGCCCAAAGGGAATGTCAGAAGGGACACTGCTGACAGTTACAACATCCTGTCAAAGCAAACACCTGAATAAAGGAGTAGCCTTAAGGTTCTGGAAACTGCAGCGGTCCTGACTTGAATAGGGAAAGGTAATCCAAGACTCAGTAAAATATCCCAGTGCCCTGTGGAAGCCATCCTGCCAGGAGAGCTCAATCCTGTAAATCCTGCCTAGCTGTTCTTGTGGCTCACTTTCAGCAGACACAGCACTATTATGGCTTTGTTGAAAGCTGGGGTGAATTACTGGTGTTTATTTGACCTGCCAGAGGTGAAGGGTTATTTGGAAGGTATGCAACTTGTGGAAAATAATGCTGTGTCAGTGAAAGTTTAATTAGCACAGAGGATGCTGCCTCTAATTCCATTGCTGAGATCTGTGTCATTAGGGAAGGTTTTAATGTGTCAGAGACCTCGGGATCCATCCCATCACATTGTCTTTCATTCTTTTAGCCCTAATCCAAGGGATTGTGAGTAATGTGCAGGCTCAGGGCTGCACTTGGGGATACCACAGCATGGTCCCCTTCAGCATCTCCTCTGGCTGCCTGGTTACCTGAAGCCCCTGTTTGAACAATACTTAACACAGCAAAAAAATCAGAGCACTGGCTTATTCCCTGATACTGGGGAAAACTGAACAGCAGGTTTTCTCAGCTTTTCAAGGGACAAGGGAAGAAAACTTGTCCCAAACTTTCCCCTGCTGTGTGGGGGCTGTTATGCTACTTTACTCCCCAGGATTGTTTTGGTGGTGGTAGTTTTTTGCTTTTGTTTTTTTCCCCTCCTAATTTAATTATTTAACTCTCTTTTAGTTCTGAATTGGTTGACAGGAAAATAGAGGAGTTTCTTTCTTGCTTTGAAAAGAAAATCAAGGATTTAACTGAAGAGGCTTTTAACACCCAGGTAAAACTTCATCTTGAAAAGCTCTTCTTTGAACTGCAAGATTCAGTTACAACTATCTGGCAATTTTCTGAGGTTTTTCTGGACAAACGCCTCACTTGTAAATCCTGCCTCTTTCTCTGTTCTGCAGTTGTTCTCTAAACATTCATTCTCTGGCCATTTACTTTCAAGTTTGAAACTAATGAACTACCTTGTTAATGTAATTTGGCTTTTCTTCTAACTACAGTGAAGGTGATGGTAAATGAAAGTAGTTTTAAAACCTTTTGAAACTAATTGTGTGGCCTTTTTCCAATGTAGGTTACAGCTTTGATAAAACTGAAGGAATGTGAAGACTCCCACCTTGGAGAAGAAGTGGACAGGAACTGGAATGAAGTGGTGACCCAGCAGTACCTGTTTGACAGGCTGGCCCGTGAGGTGGGTGGCCAGGGTTGTGTTAAGTGATGCCAAATGGACCACAGAAAGCATGTTGTTTTTCTGCAGCAGTTTCAAATGTAAAGCATAAATTGTATTTATGCTGCTTTGACACACTGATTCTAAAACTGCATGTTGTTTTAAAAAGGTTTTTCTAACCAATAGAGTTGGTAAAGAAACCATTGTTATGTTTAAAATGACTTGAATCACCACTGTGCTACTAAAACCTCATTCCTGTGGGTTTCAGATTGAAGCTCTCAAGTCTGTTACACAATCAGACCTGGTCAGCTGGTTCCAAGCTCACAGAAGCAACCAGAGGAAAGTGCTCAGTGTACACGTGAGTGTTTGTCAGCTCTGTGCTGCCAACTTCTGGAAGGCCAAACTGTGACAATTTCAGAGTGAGGGTATGGGAGGGAAGATCTGTAATATAACTTCTGTTATAGTGGTTATCCACATTTTCTACATTTCCAATTATTTGAATTACATTTCAGTATCTGAATTTAATTTGAACATTGAATGAGATCCAAATTTTTCTTTTGGTAACTTTTTTCCAGGTGATTGGATATGGAAAACACGAAGGGGACTCAGAGGTTACAGCTGTCTCAGGACAGAATTCTTCATCTGGTGAAATACCTCATCTTACTTTATTGCCCCCCTCTTCTTTGATGAGCGATGTTACTTCCATCAAGGACATCAAAGCCTACACATCAACTCTGAATGTTCTCCCTTACCATAAAATATTAAAATAAAACTGACATCATGCCCTGCACTGCTGTGTAATACAGGTGCTTTCTGCAACTTAAAACATTACAAACCTGTTTTTATTAAACCAGGGCTGTAGTGGTAGCTGGGATGAAGATGCCCATTCAGAAACGTCCCTCAAGTAAGTTTCCAGCCAAGCTCTCTCATCAATTTCCCAAGTTCACTAAGAATAGGCCCCGACTTCCACACGGATCCACTTCCTCCTCTCCAGCTGTCCGGAGCCGGGGGCTGTGCCTTTGTGTTCAGACTGGCTGGTGCATCATCCCTGCAGTGCTGCAGCAGTGACAGCTCCTCAGGAAAGAAGCCACCCAGGACAGTGGCTGGGAGGGGAAGAAAAGCCTCAGGCTTCCATCTCACACTGCTTTTTTAGTTTTTCTGTATGTCTGACATGACAAAATTGAGATAAAATAAAAACTAGATGTAATTGTGGAGAGAACAGTAGTTTGATTGCTACATGTAGCTACTTACTCAACTAACTGTAGGCAAAAGCACAGCAGTGCAGAGGTTCCTGAAGTGTTGGCAAGGCTGGATGTAGAGTCCAGAAAAATTCTCCTGTGGATGCTGCAAGTTGTGTTCCTTTTGCTCATTCATTAACTACTTTAAGAAGCAGGTTTAGCTGTAAGGATTATTCCAGTGGGGAAAAAAAACAAACAAACATTTCACATAAATCAATTTATCGTGACTCAGCTGAAAAACAGTCTTGCTGCAAAGGTTTATTATGAAATAAATAAAAAGTCCATAAGAGAAGTTTGAAAAATCTATTTTATGAAGCTTTAAGATGCATTGGGTAGAATTACCTATGGTTACATTTCAATTTCAAAATAACAAAGTTATTTTGGGCAAGACACTGAAATGCCGAAAGATTTGATTATCATACAGGTGGAAGATAACATTTACGTAGCATTTTCTAACAAACTGTCCCATCAGAGGAATCCTCATATTTACACATTGCAAACATCAGCGAGATTTAAATGACGTCTTGCATTTTGCTTCTTGCTTCTTAAATATGTAGGACCCAGGAATATTATGCAACTGATACCAAAGCCGTGGCCTTCACAGTGGTTATACAGTGTCTGTGCTCCACGGCCCAGCCTCTCCCTGCTCTGGAAGTGCTGGGAGCAGGGCCAGAGCCTGGATACGCTGCCAGTATAGCGAGTCCCTGCACGGAGCTGCACAGCCAAGACACTTCCCGTTTTATTAATTGCTTCTCTGCATCAGTAAGTCCAGTATCCCTGAGATAGGAACCACTGCAGCTGGAGGGGTCAGGCTCTCCCATCGGTACGTACATGATAACTGATGACTGTCTCGGTATCAGGTGTAAACTTTGCTAAGCCAAGGCCTGAATGTTTTCTGGCTTTAGAACCCACTCAGTGCTTACTGGCAGCGAGTCGCTTCAACAGCGGCTCGTCGTAAACCCAGCACTCTCCGTCTTCGTGGAATAGCTAAGGAGAAAGGAATAACCACACGTAAGCTTTTCGTGACTCGGGTGGAAAGGAACAAGTGCCGTTGGAATAAAGCTCACCCGTGTTTCCCAGGAGGTCTCGCTCTCCTTCCTGGCCCTGGCCTCAGCTCTCTGCCGCTCCTCAAGCGCGTGCTTGGCAGCCGTGGCCGCGTCGATGTCTCGGATTTTTAGGTTGTAGGTTACATCTTTCCATAAGCTTAAAAAAAAAGGGATTGGAAAGGAGACTGCTTTACAGGAGCAGAGTGCTGCAGGTTGTACAAACATAGCAATGACTAAGAGCCAGTATTTGTTTGAGTGAGGGTAGGTCTCACTTCAGAGAAAGAGCAGAAAAGCCCCCAATTATATATTAAACCACAACTGTGCTGTTACTGCAGGAGTGAGGAGGCCGTGGTGGAGCTCTCTGGACCTCCCTGAACATTTGGTCCTAATAAGGATGTGACTGAGAACTCCAGGTCTCCGCTTCCCCCTGAACTCCCCAGCCTGTCTGTACTTGGCTCTGTGCAGCAAAGGCTCAGGGAGCGCAGAGCTGGCCCTGGACTGACTGCAGTCAGTGCACCCTTAGTCTGTACTGCAAACTGGATCTAAAATAAAACCTTAATTTGCCCAGTTAACTGAAGTTCTTACCAGCGAGACTCAAAGTCGTCTTGGTCCTCCAATTTCCTTACCTTCTTCTTAATTGTAGGCATTTTCTTGGTATCTATAAAGACAGCATTCTCCTAGAGTGGGAGATAAAAAAAAAAAAAAAACAAAAACCATTCAGTTCTTTATCAAACTTTAAATTTATATACCCTCCCAGTCCAGTACACTGGTTGGCAGGAAATACATGAAAAGCAGCAATTCTTTAGATTCTGTTTTCGTATAAAAGTCAAGTTTCCTTAAGAATAAATGAACAAAGTAACTTCAATTATCCTGCATTCAGCGTTCTTTTGGGCAGCCTCATGGGAGTTCCCAACTATTAATGTTTGTCAAGAAAAAAAAAAACCAAACCACAAAACAAGGAAAAAATAAAACCAAACCTACAAACACAAAAAAAAGTCAAACACTCCCCCTCTCCCCCCTCAAGCCTTTTAAAGCACAATATTCCTTTCTGATGAAAAGGGAAAGAACAAAGCAATAAGGCTGTGTTACCCCTGTGGAGTATTTTGCATACATGACCCCGTTCCATTCTCCTTCAATGGAGCAGAAGGGCTTCTTGTCATTCGGAGAACTAAAGAGAAACAAACAGTCATTTCTCAGCTGTAGTACAGGAACTGAAAGATCCTAAAGGATCAGAACTTTACCCCAGTTGCTGTTCAGTCTGGTTTTTAGCAGCCCTTGAAGCATCCATCACCACTACAGAAGAGATGAGGGTTCTGGAGCAATTTGCCATGAATTAATTGGATAAACCTTAACAGGAAGCACTGATAAGGGTAAGACAGGCCTTGCCCAAAGGCTGGGTCTGCATCTGCAGTTAGGAAACCAATTACAGGCCTTCCAAACAGATTTAGGGTAATAAGTTTAAGTTTAAAAACGTTTTGCAATCTCAGCTACTTCCCCAGACCACTGGGAAACACAGACACCAGTTCTCATATGGAATCTCTCAATGTGTCAAAAGTGATTTAAAACCCAGTTATAAACCTCATTGTGTGAGCACCCACTTACTGACATCACAGCACATCTCCAAGTACGATGGGAATCTCCACTGAATTCTCTGCCCTGGGTGTGTGCACAGGGACTGACCAAGTCCACCAGACCACAGGTACAGACAAGTATTTCAAAGCCTGCAGCAGAGCTGTGACTGACACACTGTGAACAGCAGCACTCCAAGGCTTGCTGCAGTATTGGAGTTTTAGGAGAGGCAGTGATGAAGACGTTTTTGATAACTCAGGAGAGATAAGTTCTCTCTGGCAATCAGCTGAGGATGTTTTTGAGCAGGACAAGGCAGCACACAGGCCTGTGAAGGCCTCCTCTCACAAATTCGGCTAGAAAACAGCACCCATGACAGGTGATCATGAGGTAAGTTATTGTGTGTTGTATTCAGTATTCTACACTCCTGACTGTCCTGGAAAAAACCCCAGAATTTAAGGAGGAAAAAAAAGTGAGATGAAGAAACCTGCTTACAAAATTTCAGCTGTAATTCTGTGCTTCTTTCCTCCATAAAAGGGTTTTGTGTGGAAGACGATGGAAGCATTGTAACCTGTCTTGGAGCAACTAATACTGCACTCTCCACCAAGTTCTATCCATGGCACAGTGAGAATAGACCTGCAATTGGAAGTGTGTGTACATAGTTATAAACTCTTGACTGATAAATATTAAGCATGAAATATCACAAGGCGTTAAAAATTAAGACACCAAACAGAGCATTTACTTGCCTTCCATAGCCATTAGGAAAGGTCAAAATATAGTGTTCATCATGATCTAGGCATGTGACACATCCTAGTAGAGAAAAATAAAAGTAGATTTAAAAACCATTCAGCAAAACCTCTACAAAACTTTTCATAGTGATATCCTGAAATAATTCATTAAAAACAGGTACCATGAAAAGGGAAGGTGAAGAGCTTTATTTTACATGGATGCTGAGAATGCCCAGCTCCTGGAGAAGGCAGAGATGGCTGTATTTGTGGGAAAAATTGTGAGTTCAGCACACAAGAGCGTGTGGAAGGAATCTCTGATTCCCAGACACATAAGCTCTAGTTGCATAAATGCAACCATTCCTTACATTTAATACGACTTTAAACAATTCACGTACATTATTCTATGAAAAATTCTAGTTGCAGAATGTAAATCTACTGTTAAATTTACACACACATACCTTGCCCTATGTTATGAACCCCAATAGACATTCCTAGGAATTTTGACTTGGTCCATATGTGAGCATTGAACTGTATCCTCTTGCTAAAACACTCGGCGTAAAATGCTGAAACTGAAGGAAAAGAGATTAAAAACAGCAGCACAAGACATGGATACTATTGTTTCCAAATCATTCATCAGAAAATATGTCCAACTGCCTCATACTTGAGTGGCAACAGTTTGCAATTAGTTTCTCATAAAAACAATTTACGTAAGAGATAACCTTCAGCTTTTAAATTTGGAGAGAAAATGAAAATCTCAGATTTAAACCAAGAGCTGATTTTACCGGATCCATCTCTACTGACAAAGTCACTGTCAACTTACTTGGAGGATGGTGAGAGACCTGCTCTGCCACAAAGGTTACGTTGCTTTTACTGACCCAAGGGACTGGTCCTTCCGAAACCGGCTCCTGGGGGACAGGACAGAGGATTTCCATCACTGACCGTGGTTACAAACACTGGATGCTTCCAAGAGAAGTTGCTTCCATGTTTAAAAGCTTCTAAAAATGTACTGCAGTGATTTTGATGTATTGGTCAGTTTGCTGATGGGGAATAACCCCTTAGTCCTGAAATTATGATGCTTTCTAAAGAATAGTGTTTCTATTCTCTTGTTTTTAAGCATAAATATATTTATTTGTCCTCAAATAAAACAGTTAAACTGATTCATGTATAAACCCAACTACAAAATAATATTTAAGTGGCAGAAAGAGTTTTTCTTTTTGCTTCTGAGCAAGTGTGATCTGCATATTAATCATGATCAGATTGTACGTACCATGAAACCATAAACCAACATTCATTTCCTGTGGCAAAGAATGCAAGGTGTAATTCACAGAAGCAATGGAAGCACAAATACAACACTGCCTTTATGCCAGGAAATTGGAGTGCAAACATTTGCCTCAGGAATTAGGAAGATTTGAGCAAATGAACTGGTGGGAAGCAAATTAAATGAAAAAAAATACATGGTTTATATCTGAACAATGACATACTTAGATAGATATACTACACTGAAGCTACATGAAGTATCTCACAACATCATCATTTACAACTTCCCAAGGTGAGAATCCTAAATGAGGAGTCAAAAAACAACAACAAAAAACGACAACAAAAAACCCCACCGGGCTGCACTGATTTAAAAAATAAAATTAAAAAGGAAATAATCAGAACTTTGGAAAGAAAAGAATTCACAATCAGTGCTATGAAACAGCTCGGGAAAGAGAATATTTTCAATATTTAAGTAGTTCTTTAAAAACCAATAAATTTTGTTATGCAAGATATTTGAAATTTCTGTCCAAAGAAAACAAGGAAGGAGGGGGGAGAATTGTTCAGAAATTGCCATAGTTTGTTGACTTGCTACTTAAAACACAGCACAGGCCATTTCAGGGAGGAAGTTAACAAAGCTGTGGGAATTGCACAAAACATACCACAAGGAACTAACCATGTCATCTTCACCTTCGGAGCCTGGCAACACCCAGTGACATCGGAAGATCTCGCCCAGAATGGGGTTGTAAGGCTTTTTAGCAACTGACCCTTTTCTTCCTGCATGAAAAGCTGAGAGGTACCATTTAACCACCTGAACCATCCGCTCCTTTGGGTCCTTCTGGTCACTGATGCTACAGGGGCCAAAGGGAGAGAAAACAAGGACAGGCAAAATGAAACAGAAGCAGGTACCTTGGACACAGGAAAGCTTTCTGGATGCTTGGCTGTTTCATAACTAGGAGTTTGCCTGCTTTGACCATTTTTCAAGTTTATATCAAAACCCAAGCAATATTCTTCAAAACTATCAACTTCCTTTGACAGCCCACAGGGGCCATAAACAATACCAGAACCAGTTAATGCTTTATTTAAAAGTCAAATACCTGACAAACAAGTCCGGGTGTGCAAAGAAGTCAGCATACATTTCCAACAGTGACCTTCTTTCCAGAATAAAAGTTGGAAGAACAACCTGAGTGCAGAAAAACAAGTCTTACAGATGAAGGTATTTGAACATCCTGCACAAAAGCCAACTGTCCTCACTGTAAATAGCAAACAGCCCCCATGGCTCTGTGTGCCCTAAGCTGATTGTGAGCTCGAGCTTAGCAATGAGTTCTGACATATGCAGGTCAGTTGGCATTTTCTATGGAATCCAAGATTTAAGAGGAACTGTTGTTTTACATGTATTCTAGTCCCACAGAGAACATAGCCAGCTGCGTGGCTGAGCTTATCAAAAGCTGTTCTTAATTACAGTATCACTGATTATTTCATTTCATCTACATGTCCACTGTCAATTTTCAGTTACAGTCAAAATCTCTCTCATGCAGTCACATCCTGTTATGTGTCTCTTATCAAGATGAAGGTTAATCTCTTCCCTATTACCTCCCAAAGGCACGGCAGGTTCTGCTCCTGTGGATCTGCTGCCTGCCTCAGTGTGATGCAGACCACTGCTGAAAGCAGTGCTGATTGCTGTTGCTGACAAGGTTCATGCTTCTTGGCAGCTTGAGATCAGTAATTTTCAGTTATTCCAGGAATTCCCAAAACAGACACAATTTGGATCAACTCCTATTCAGAACTGGCAGCAACTTTCTGCAGTTTGCTCGTGAGCTGCTGGCTGTTTCCCCAGAAAAGTTTTATCTTTATATCATCTACTGTGTGTTCCAGACTGGACAGTTCAAGTCACCCCCCTGAAGGAAACTAATGAGAGGACTGATCTCTACCACCCTTTTTCAGCCAGGAATTGGTTAAATTTAACCAAGCTGCCTAGGAAGACCAGCACGTTCAGAATGCTGTTCATTCAGCCTTCAGACAGACACCAGCATGAATCTCATTCATGAAAAAATCCAACCCTTTACTTGCCACATCTACATGTAGCCTTTCAAAAGACCAAGGCAACTTATTTACTCATTAAGGTCCCAATTAAGGAAAGCATTTCACTGTGTGGTTGCTTCCCCCTTCTATTTATGCTTTGTTGAATGTCACCATACTCTGGGATCTTGTAGGTCCTTGCTAAAGGCAGGAGTTACATTACTACTGCACACAGCAATCCTCTTATCCCAGCTTCACAGGCACTCCAAGAATTAGGTTCAAAGAGAACAAACTGCCACTTTCCATAGCAAACTACTTTTCCAAACAGATTTTAACAGCTGGATATATTTATTCTGCATTTATTTTTCCCCTTCCAGTAAGAACTCCCATTAAAAAATACCACGTTAGAGACATTACAGCTTAACTAGCTCTTAGAACAAATATGCAGTTAAATTGTCATGTAACAGTGAACTGACTGACAAAGAACTTGGGGTTTACTCTCCCTCTCTCCCCCATGAACACCCAGCCAGTTTACCTTGGTTAGATCCATCCCTAATCTAACTTGTGACAGGAGGTGCATGATAACACTCTTGTGTTCTTCCACCGATTCTCCTTCCCCATCATCTTCTCGATCATCGGGAGGATCGAAGAGGTCTAGAAAGAACAAATTGCTTTTGTTTCTCTCTAAACCTTCTAAGACACACTGTATTTAATTAGCAGATATATAGCTGTCAAAAACGAAGGTTTTTAAATCCTACAATTCAGCAATCTTCCGCTAGCAAAGAAACAGTCGATAAATCGTTTCCCACAAGTACCCTGTCACACATACATGATCATTCATATACTGACACAGCTCACACATGGATTAACAATCAGTATCTCCTCACTGGAAGTTCACATAGGCCACTTACCAGTATCATTGGTGCCGTTGGACATGGAAGAATTGAGGGACTCTGTGGTATCTGGACGTTTCATGCTGCTGCCTGTGCTGCTCCGAGTCAGGACTGCAGCAGGCCCTGAAGATCTAAGGAAGAGTAATACATTCTCACAATTCATAATTAACCAATTCAGACCAAATTATTATAATTTGAAATTCATAGACAAGGAGTTTAGTGATAGACATTAATATATGTGGAGTGACAGACATTAATATGTGTGCTGCATGCTAATTCCCAGATAGCTTAGAATGGACTGCAGCTGAAGGACTGGGAAAGCCTTCAGCCTCAGCTAACAACACCTGAAGGCAGAAAACATGACTAATCCCTCTTTGAAATGTGTAGCATCTCTTAAAATTAGTTTTCCAATTCACAGGAAAAGAAGAGTAAATAGAGATTTTTGAGGACAGGGTGTCACCTTCAAAAATGTCTTCCAGTGAATGTGAGGGGGAATTGGCCATTTACCAAGGGCTGCACCAAAAGCATGTGAAATGCACCTGGTCTCAGATTACAGCTCTGAGCTGGTGGCTTCCCAAATTTGGTTTATGTTAGAGTTTGTCAATATTTATACCTGATGGAATGTGAAGGAGCAGAGGAGGAAACTGCTTCCCTCACAGACAGCTGTCTGTGGCTGAGGGAGGGGGTACTCTCACTGTTACACAAAGTGGCTTTTTTGCCTCCCCTTTTATTTTTTTAAAGCCAGTCGGGGTTAATTGCTTATTTAGCTTCTACAAGCAGACAAGCCCTGCCCTTGTAGATGAAAACTGCTCTCAGCACACACTGCACACAGTCAGCTACTTACTCCAGACATCGCTTTGGGGAAGAACTGCTCTGGTAGAATTCATCAGCATCATAGAACTCATCCTCACTGCTTGAATAAGAAAAATCTGGGACTGTATTTGGAGATAGGTTGACATGGCTTGGAGAGGTGAGACTGCTGCTTGGTGCTGATTGCCCACTTCCTGTGGAGTGTTAAAAATTACAAACTTTACACAAATTCTTTCAAAATCCACCAGTAACTTACAAATAGGACTGTTCAAATCAGTAATAACTGATGTGAACTCAGAAGAGGAACTTAAAAAATTAGAAGCAATAATTATCAGGTTCATACTGAGTTGCACTTAACAGATAACAAAAGGAAGGTCACAAGACAAACGAAGAGCACAAAACACCAGTAAAGTTTAAGGACATGGTTTCCCTGATTACTGCAAGATTGCAATGCTGGAGACATGAAGGGAAGCTGGTAACACTCATATGTATTGTGTGTACATGGCAGGGAGAAAGAGCAAGACAACTGATTTTAACACACCACTGAAACAGGTGTTGTTTAAAAGCAGGATGTAGGCCAACAAAAAGTTGTCTTAATAACGAATTACAGGCAGCACATATTCAGGGGTTGTTTCTTGTACTTCAGTAAGACAGTTACACAGAACTGTACCTGTACTATTTGGTGTCGGAGTCTGATTTCCAAGCGATGCTACTACAGGTCCCACTGGCAAAGAGGAGGGTCGCTGCTCTGACTTGCACAGCTGAGCAGGTTCTAGGGCACAGTTTGATATGTTAAACCCAAAATTCAGAAGGAAAACTCCACATTATTTCACCTCACCTCCAAAAATTAAATCCTTTTCTATAAAAACCACTTGGACAGAAAAATATGTTTCCATCACTTTTTATCTTGCTCCTGTTTTTATTAAGGTGGTATTTAAAAAAAAGCAGTTATTTAGCTAAAAAGCGTTTATATTTCTGAGAAGCATGTTTTCATTTATTCTAAAACAGTATGTTAGAAATGTAACTCAGAGCAAGAGAAATACATCAGCTTATCCGCAGAACTAGAGGCAGATCTCCTCGACGGCCGAGGAAGCTCCGCATCCCTCCCGCTCCTTCCCCTTCCTCCGCCCCGCTGAGGGGAGCCTGCAGCACCGACACCCTCTCTGTCTGGATTGTAGTTACACCTGCTCTCCTCACAAATATCTGCCCTGGGGTTGTTCCTGCCTTCCCCCCCCTACCTGGAGGTATGACTGCTTGGGAAGGCATCGCGCTGATCGCCGACGGCTCCAAGGGGCTGGGCTGATAAACCGCGTCCACCGGGTTGATGGTGCTCTGGGGCAACAGAAAGTAAAGCACTTCTTTTTTTTTTTTTTCCACCCCCTCTCAATTAAAACAAATAAAATAAAGCACAGACAGCAAGAACATTGTGAGCACAAGGAATGCCCAAATGCAAGAATAGCGAATTCCTGAGAGAGAGAGCAAAACAAAAAACTGACAGTTGAGGACATGAGAAATACTTTCAAAGCGGTAATATTTTGATTCTTCGCACGGATTTGACAGTAAATTGAGCTTGCTACAGATTTGAAGCGTCCTATAAAGAATTCTTGTTTCAAGTTCTAGCTTCTGGTACGCCTTCCAACGGCCATTAATAAATATTGCATGCAAAGAGTGGGAAATTAGATGCAAATTATCTGGCAAAAATTAGGACAGGTAATCTGCATTTTTAAAACAATCTGTTCCCCCAAAATTAATTTGTCCAGACCACAGTAAATCAGCCCATAAATCAAAACAAGAATCATCAGCATGCTTACAGCCACGAAATGGCTTTGTTGACAAAATTCTTCCCAAAGCAAGCTCAGAGTGTTCAGTGCAGCTTCACAGAGGACATTTCAATTCATTTCTGAATGTGGGCACTTGGAAAATGAAGCACCAGGTCAACTCAACACTCAGAAGTCACTGACTTCAGTGTATGGTCTGGGGTTTTATTCAATGAGCCCCCTGGAAATCTGAATTGTGACGTCTTTTAATCCATCATCTAAACATTATTTGTTATATATGTTTACACACAACAACCAGAACTTCTGGGTTGTTAACTGGACAAAAGGTACATAAAACCCTTTTCCAAACTCTCCATCTATGTCAGAACTATTAAAATCTCTGCCTCAGTTTGCTAGGAAATTTAGTCAGTATGTTTATCTCCATCCTCTTTTTCAGATCAATATTTAAAACAGAAGAGCATCTACAACTGTTCTTCCCTCCTTTTAGTCTTCAATTTCTATCTGCATTCAGACTGAGGGAAATGGGCTCATTTTAACCTTCCTCCTCCCATTTTCCTACAAAAGGCAGACTTCGTTTTTGCCTCCTTTCCTGGTTAACTGTAATTCTGAACTTCATCCTACATTTGGACAACGCTCCCGGACACATGGTGTGATTTTTGGGGCTGTTCTGTGCAGAGCCAGGAGTTGGGACTCAGTGATCCTCATGAGCCCCTTCCAACTCAGGATATTCTATGATTCTAAAAGTCAGTGAAGAGTTTGTTTGTTTGTTTTGTTTTTTAAATAGCACAGAATTTATTTAACTGAAAACAAACCCTGTTTATCTCTACAAAAGCTCCATTAAAAAAAGGCATAAAAACAGCTTTCTGCATTTTCATCGGTGTTACTAACCAATATACAACTAATCTTGTACATATACTGATACTCCACTGTATTCCAGCATAAAATCAACGTCACTTAAACATTACTTCACCTGCTTGTGGAATGATGCATGCAACACAGGTCCCTGTCCCACAGAGTTCATAGTTTAAAACCATGATCACATCTTCAGAGTCAAGACTCAAAAATCAAGACTGTCCTGTGAAACACAGGATGCTATTGCTATCTCTGCCTTTTTAGGGAAACTAATAATCCATCACTGGTGTGATAGAGGAAAGAAAGAACCAAGTAGCACTGATTTTGTATGCAGGATTGTAACCTTATCCTTTTCCCCATACTGCAACATGAACTGGAATTTCTTGCTGGATATTTTGGGGGATGCCTTCGTGGGTTAGAAGCAGATGAAGGCAGATCTGAAAGTTTCCTACTCTGAGTCTAAGAACAGCTTAACAACCACACAGAAACAAGACTGTCATCCCACCATGGTATCAAACATAGATCACGTTTCTGCCTCAGTTTAAAGTGAGATCCTTTAGCCCAATAAATGTCAACAGCACTGACATTTTAGTCTTCACCATCACTGATGCATCAGTTAATATATTCTTACAGAAATATTTTTTTTCTCCCCAGAATAAGCCAACCCACAGATAATGAGATTAGTGGCTAATCAAATTCAGACCACATTAAGTTGTAGTATCTGTATGAAATTTCTGAGTTGCAGGCCATCTCTGCCTGTGGAAGTGTCTACCTGCACAACTTCTCCTTCCCAGGGCACATCACAGAACCTGTGCCCTTACATGAAGACCTGAATTTTGGGACTATCCACAGGGTAGGTAGGTAATCATCTTATTTACAATAAGCATGAAACCAAAATATGTATGTGCATCTTTACTCCAAAGTTCATATCAGAAAACCCTACTGCTAAAGCTGTTTGCAATGGAAAGACAAGGAAAGCCTGGGAATTACTGTCAGCTGTAATGAAAACACACTGATTTTTAGAGTTATGTTTTACTGAAACCAATCTCCTATTAAAAGTATCTGAAATGTACTCAAGTGACAAAAAGAGAATGAAGGAAGAGAAATAACATGTGACCAAAATAAAAAATGACAGAAGTTACACTAAAAATGCAGAAGTTCTACTGAAGAAGAAACACTGCTTAGACAAAACACAACTCTGCATCAAAGGAGCAGCACTGTAGAAAACACAAACTACTCGAAGCACACGGAGAACACATCTATTTCCTACACAAAGATACTTCAGATGGAACACAAAACTATTTCTATCTCAGAAATGCCCTTTCATCTGTTCACATGGCAGATTTTTATCTAAGTGTTCAGTCACAACATTGCCATTTAAGACACTCCATACACAACTGACCACTCTATTTTCTAAAGACAAGGGTGTTAGCCAACCTCGGGAGCTAAGGACTCAACAGGAATTTTAACAAGACACTTGAAGCAGTAAATTAGAGAAAGGAAGAAGCATGTTGCAAAGTGAGTGGAAATTCAGGTCTCTGTTCACATGTTCTGCAGAATTAAAGGGAGATAGAGATTAGATTTAAACTTACTATAAGTCCATCTGCGTGCTTCTCCTCATTATTTTGGTCCTTAAGGAAAGAATGTTAAAAATATCAACATAACAATCTTGCATGACTTATCAGTTCTGTGTTTAGCGAGAACAGCGAGTTTCTCTCAGGAATGTTTACATTTTCAGCCATAAAATGTTCCTCATCATGTGATCCAGGAACTAAACTTCAAAGACACAACTCACACGTAGTCCCTGCACCTCTGAAGATCAGCATTTTCTGAGGGTCTGTCCACAGAAATATCCATTCTCCACTGCAGAGCACAATTATGCTTTACAACGTGGGTTCTTCCCAAACAGCTAAAAGTTCCCCCAAATATGGTCTGCAGCACCAATGAGTCCCTGAAACATGAAGTTCTAGTGCTGTGATTAGGAAACCGATCAAGTTTTCAAAAGCTCTTCTTGCTTTAGAAAGGCAGATGTGCCCTTGTAAGTGAGAAGCTTTTAACTTTTGATTTTTGGCAGATTTTAAAATGTTACTAGTTTACTTAAAATCCCAGATTCTGGAGTTTTCCCATGCCTAGAAGCATATGTTAAAGAGCAGGCAATGTATGGAAAACACCTGTCATCAGGGGAAATTATGTAAGTAGCAACCAAGTTACAACCAGCATAGTTTTAACACTGTAGCAGCAACAGGATAAATTTTACTGAACACTAAGCCACATCTCTTCCCTCCTGCTGCAAAGGCCATATTAGTAAGTGTATCAGTCCATAACTTCGCCCAGTGTAAACCTTAAGACTCGTCTGCAGAATATTTCCCTGGATTTCCAGTTGTTAAAGTTAAGAGGAATAAGAGAGAATAAAAAAAGCTGTAAACAGTATTAGGAATTTTGGCACATATTTCTGCTTTGATACTTAATACCTTATTTCTTAGCATATACAGCTGGCTCTAGGCTGTTCAAATTCCATGTCTGCTAGCTGACATTTCTTAAGGAAGGCTTCCCATGATAAAAATGACACCATGGGCAAAGAGTTCCACTGGGCTGCAAATTTACACACAAGGAAGGAAGAATAACACTGGATTCAAAACACATGTTTTGGGTTTTTTTCCAACACATAAAATTTCCATGTTGTGTTATCATCTCTAAGACCTACGAAACAAACCTTGAAGATGCTGCACTGGTACTGACACCTGCTATCCCATCTCAGTAAGGCACCATCAGCAGGATGAGAAAGGTAAGGAAGGCAGAGATGCTACAAAACTAGGCAGGCACGACTGCCAGAAATGATGGAGTGGGAAAGAGAAGGCACATAAGCCAAACTAAACATCTAAATTAGAGAAGCTGCTTCATAAAACACATATATTTCTAAGACAGGTTTACCACATCACTGGCAGAACATTACATGCATTTTGCAGCACACACATCAGCAAAGCTGGACACCTTCAAGTGCCACACACACAAAAGGGGACAACACAAGGCAAATGCTCCACCTGTCCATCCCACTTGGGCTGTTTTGATTGCTTTTTGAAAAGCAATGTATGCATTATAACATATTCCTAATTGGCTGGTATTTCCTCCTTTACTTTGAAAATGTCGTGAGGCACCTCAGTACACGTGGCATCATCACATACTTGGTTCACCACTAAGTTTAATGAAAATTTAACTGTTCAAATCCTGAGGCAGGCTTGTTTCACAGTCCATGAAACAGATCAACTTCACACACAATTAAAAAGAAGAAACAAAACAGAAATCAAACCACAAAAAATCCAGCTTTGACTCAATATACCAAAATAATCCAAACAAATAATGGCTGCATGTTTGGAACAGAGAAGTGTTATGAGTATATAGAGAAGTGGTAACAATATCAAGGTACACAGGCAACCAAGGTAATTGTCAAGTCTGTCTCCTAATGAGAAAGGCACTGTAGAAGTAAAAATGGGGTGCAGGGTGGTGTTAATATAATTTACTTTCAGCAGTGTAAGTCAGCAGCCATACTTGCCTTACAGTTTTGGGGAAAAACCTGCAGAATCTTAAGAGGTTCAATACTGAAGAACAGAAAGCTACCAGTCAGGCACAATACACTTGTACATATAGAAAGCATCATACACAGACAGCTTGCAAAACCCCCGCCCCCAAACACCCCTGTACTATAAATTTTCTACAGCAGCAGGAAATCAACAGTTTATAGATAAGGGGGGGAATGACAACAGAATTGCCATGTAGTCAACAAGCAGAGTTGCCTAAAAGAGAGAAAATGTGAAGAGATGAAGCAGAAAAAAGGCTATTAAAGTAGTTGGAAAATTATTATAGAGGGTGTTTTTCACTGTGTGTGGATCAGCATCTTCCTGTGCATGAGCCACTCATTTAAACCTCTTCAACACCTCCACAAGAGCTTTGGATATGGTTTGGCAAAAACCCAAACAATAAACCCCCACTCCTTTATGGAAAAACTCATCTATTTACACTGGTTAATATTTACTGGTGCTGAAAGGAGGATTTCAGGGTCTGATTTAGTGTAACAGAAAGCAAGTGTTAGCACCTTTGGGGGACCCAAACTCCAGCTACCTTTACACTGCCATTGCAGTTGGAGCAGTGAAGTACCGAACCTGATCTAAAGTAACTACATCTGCCACTCCCAGTTTTGCCCATTACCAGCAAACCACCTAAACACCTTCAAAATACACTTGGCATCAGTGCAAGACAAGCAGCCTTATTTGTCTGTCCCCTAGTAAACTTACACATAGCAGAAATAGGATTTGATATTCAACAGAAAAAAGAAAGCTAACATAGCCACCTATTTGTTACCAGCTCTGATCAAGAACCTCACAAGCAGATTATAATTCTGCACTTTCACTTTTGCTAATTACCTAGCACAGCTTTCTAAAGAAAGAGTAAAATTTCATAGGAATTAAACCCTTGTGAAATTAAAAACTATTAAATTAATTTATACACTGTTCACAAAAAATGAGCAGGAAATTTGCTGCACAGTTTCTCCAACAGCTACTTCAATGCAGCAGGTCACACACAGCTGTCTAAGAAAATTAGCATACTACAACTGACTCCATCAAACCCCTCAAGAACAACATATAGTCTACTGGATTCACTGTGCTAAAACATTTTTAAATATGCCCAGTACTAAAAACCAGCAAATTATGAAGTACTGACAAGGCTTTTCTTGCTGCCACTACAGTGAAGGATTTAAGTAGTATCACTGCATGTTTTAAATAAACTGTTCCAGCCTCTAAATTCATGTGGCACAAAACTATTTCAATGTGCCTACTACTTGTAAAATATTTTTAGTTTTGTTAACTAACAAACATTTTCTTCGTAATTTTTTAATTACTAATGTGAAATTTGAATTTCACAAAACAGGCACTGATCCTTTTAGTGAATGGCTTCTGATCCTCTTAGATTCTAAATATTTCAGTGTTCACTGTGCTCAAAATTTTGTACAACATATCAGTCATCCTGAATGAAGACAAACAGCAGCATTGCATTTGAAAGCTACAAAAAATAGTTAATCTAGACTACGTGAAGAGCCCATGCCTATCTCTGGATAAATCAGAATGTGTTCTGATTAAATCAGCCTGAAATTCTGAAAGTACCATAAATTAATTTCTTTGCAAAGTATCATCTCCCTTCACTTTGGTCACAAGATATAAATCAGCAGCTCAGAATTAACATATCCTAAATATAGGATGTTAAACCTGCAAGGGCAGAACTTGACAAAAGAAGTAAATCCAAATCTCACTAAATTTTAAAAACTAACAAAACATTTAGGTGAAAAGCATAAGTGCATTACTCATATTGCATTCTCCAATAATATAATCTTACTTCAGGAATTTCCAACATCACCATGAACTTCAGACCTATGACAAACCTTTCCAAACCAGTTTAGATTGTTTACATTTTTTACTTGTTAGCCACATTCTTAAATGAAGCAGAAAGAGGAATTTTCTTAAGTTTCTGTTCTGTCACCCTTATGTTTTTCTGAGTTCTTCTTTAGTTTAAGAGCAAACTCTGCAAAAGAAAGTTTATCTGAAAGAAAACTTATGTCCCCAACATGACTGTTACCACGAGCATTAACAGGGCTGTCTGCTATGGAACTCAGTATTTCAGAAAGTTCATTAAAATATTAGTATAAATCAACTTATCCTGAGGGTTTTATACATATATTTATCTCCTGGATCATGCAGAAGGCACTTTTAGATTTCAATTGTTTTCAAACAGATTAATGCTGTATAACTGAAATTCAAAGTAGTTTACAGGGTACTTACTTTAGCAATCTGTAGCAACACAATGCAGTGTTTTATTGATTCTACCATGCTCTGGGAAAACAAAAATAACAGAAAAAAACCTTGCATTACTACCCCTTAACGTTTTGTTAGTGGTTATATAGAATATTAGCTGAAATAGTGTGTGAGAACTAAATGGACACTCACTCCTGTAGAACCCATACTTTCCCTTCCCCTCAGTGGTGCTCAGTGACAGCACAACAGGCAAGGGCCACAAATAGAAATACAGGAAAATCACCTTAAACAGAAGAAATATGGGTTCCCACTTTTCTGTAAAAAGGCTTTAAAACTTTTCCAAGAAGATAAGGTAATTTTCAGAATTTATATGTAGCAGTTATAAATATTATAAAAATTAAAGGAACTTACACTAGTTGTTTCTTTGAGACCTTCAATTTTCTGTAAATAAAAGTCAAAATAGTGTGGTTAAAGAAAGAATTTCCATCATCTGGTTTGACCTAAATATTGTATAAACACAATATTTTAATCTTACACTGGGGGAGGGGAAAAAGCCCTTAACCAACATGTTAAAGACTATTTCCATATATAGGCACAATGTTCAAGACAAGACTGGAGTCAAACTGATAATTAAAGCTTAAAGATGACAAGGCTAGGAATTTCTAAGCAGTGACATTATACACATTTACCCATTAAAGTCTACACTTCCTTTTTGCATAACATCAACAAAAATGAAATGCAGCTTGAAGATTCTCTCTAAGTTCAGTTTGTATCCTTATAAAGCGTACTGCATGGTAGCACATTTCAACACTATTACATGAAATGATCATCATTCAAGCACAATAAACATATGCAGATAAGCACAGTTTAAAACAAATCACAGAAAATAACAGGGCACACGTGTTTCTGCTCTTTCTAAGCCCCCAGTAAAAGTGCATCTGGAAATCTGCCTGCTTAATTTTATCTAGAAACACTGGTTCATAAATCTTTCCTGTGTGGAACTGCACTTCAGGCATGCAAAAGGCATCTGCATGCCACTCTACACATCGGCATGACCTGTTTCAGGAGCAGATGCATCCTGTTGATGTCCTTGGCTCTGTCTGCAGAAGGCAAAATTATTAAATTGGACTCAGCATTGAACCTCTATTAATGCAATTACAGGAGCTCTTTGTTTTGATTAACACAAGTGTCTCATGTGACTTGAGTCACAAACTTCTTGAACCTTGAATAATTGAAGTGTGTAAAGGAATCTTTTCCCTCACTGGGCATTGCAAGCCAAATTCTACACCATAAGGGAGCAACATACATCTAAAAATCTACAGGAATGAACAGTCCCAATTTGGGGATTAAAAAGAAAACAAATGCAGTGACATTCTCCCAGCCAATACCTGGGGGAGATTTTTCAGTTATGCTCTGTTCTCTGTCTTCTCAGAAAATGCTGGACATTTTCCTCAGGATTAATTGGTAAGAGGTGGCCAAACAGCACCCAGCCTCAAACTTCCCCACTGGAAAGACTGGACCATGCTGATCCAGGAAACTGCACATCAGGGATGTCAGGTCTCAAAGTTATATTCTATTTACTCTTGCTGCTAGCAGAGAATATGCAAACAGCTAAAAACTCCTTTGCTTTTGTTTCTCGTGTCTCCTACTATACTTCCAGTCCAAATTTTATGGACACATATCGAAAAAGAATCATTTTAAATATGACAGCAGTGAAGTTTTGAGCCTTTTAGCACCAAAATAGAATAGGCAAGGTACCCAGGCACACAGATCTTCTCAGATAAAAGATGATGCAGCTGAAGGAAATCATTCAGTCTCAAAGCTTTACAGCCAACTGTAGCAGTTTTGATCATTCTTTACCTATTTTTTCCCCAATGTGTCATAGAATATTTACACACCAAATAAACTGTGATCTCATTCCCTTCAGTGAGATCATCTTTGATGAAAATATGAAAGTGATCTCAGGCCACATGATGCAATTTGTAATTTTCCAAACAAGACACTAAGACATTGCTGTTCTTACACACAGGTACAGACAAAAGGGTAATTTGTCCAAGATCACACAGAAGATCTGATGTGGGAAAAAACTCAAGACAACCAGGTTTTCAAGGCCTTTCCACAAATTCCACAACTGGGTTTTTGACACTATGGAAATGAATTCTTTGTGAGCTGGCCAAATTAAGTAGTAACAATACACACTGACCAAGTGTTCTTCACATTTGTGCTGTATGACCACCTCGCAGAACACAGCACATGGAACTGGAATATTGTGCATAACGTCATGAGAACAATGCAGGCAAGACAGACAGACTGAGCCCCTGGGAAGAGCCTTCTAAGAAGTACCAGCCCTAGTCTTTAGGGCTAAGCAATGGTTGATATGGAAGTCCCTGGATTTTCATGGCAAAGGGTTATTCTAGAATGGTGATGGCAGGCACAAAATAGAGTTTGTGAATTCTGCCCATGTGAGATCTCACACAAACACGCTATGGATATGACACTGATGAGGGAAAAATAAGTGGATGATCACTGCAACAAAATCTTCATGCTTACAAGAGTGGTTGGTTTGGAGGAAAAGTTATGGGAATGCTTCTATCCCACCTCGTCTCACCATCTGTACAGAACTGCACTGCTATGTACACACACTGCAACAACCCTTGTAAATTTATTCTTATTATCTTTTGTTTAAACTTGTTTAAAGTAAGTACTGTTGATAATTTAAACAATACAAAATTGTAAGCAAAATCATGTGCAGGTAAAAAGAGTTATGTTGAAGATAAAACATTACCAATAAAAAAATAATCAGACAGTACCATTTACTACTAATATCACAATTTTCCCTTTTCACCATCCCTAGTCTTTGAAAACTGATGAAGATGAAATTTTAATAAGACAGTTCCCCTAGTTTTAGGTAATTAATACATGTATTTTCAAATGAAACATCAATTTCCTGCAGATTTGCATTTGCAGAACGCAGCCACATGCCATATTTAATCTAACCAAACTGCAGGCTGCTGCTGCCAAAACTACTCCATCTATCTGCTGCTCATTGCACCTCCTTGACATCTGATTTTTTATGAAATCACTGAGAAGGCTAATTTTATCTCACTGAACATGATTTTTGCCTCATTCAACCATCATGTGACTACAGAGGGATCAGCTCATCCAGCACAGAGGCAGCAAAGGCACGTAGGGGCAGCTGACTCACGGCTGAAATCTGTAAGGTGCAACCCAAATCTGTGTGCTCAGCCTTGGATTTATTCACAAAAAGCACTTATTTTGAACCAAACAGCTTAAGCAGGGCTACACTTGCCTCCCAAATCCTGCTAAGTAATGTCAGCTTTATTCCAGCCTGCAAATATTCACCTCTTTGCTGTTCCCATGCTTTGGAGTGCTTTGCAGTTTCATTCTCCCCAGTATGTGTGGCCAAGATCACTGCACAAGCCCTGAACAGAAAAGCTCACCTGAGTTGCCAGCAGTAACACCAAACCCTGTCAGAAAGCAAGGTCCTGTCTCCACCTTGAAATCAGTGCCCTCAGCTCACACACCCTCCTTTCCTTCCTACACAACTGGATACACACACTGCACCCCACCAGCAGACTGAGCAAAACTGGCAGTGCTGCAAGCTGTGTATGATCCCACCACGCACTGCTGGCTCTGCTTCTGCCAGGAGCAGCAATACAGCACAGGGAATTCAGGATAATCCCTATACTTCAAAATCCATCAAGCCTACTACATCTTCACTGCCTTCTTCCAAGTTCAAGGGATTACCAGTCTCAGAAGGAAGATATCCAAGAGACCTTGAGGCATCTCACAACACATATATCCTACAACATTATCTTAAAAGACCAAATGTTCTGTAACTAAACACCAGCTCATCCAGTGCTCTGTGCACTTGAAAAAATCATAGCTCAGGTTTGAAATCCCTGGCCATAAACAGTTGCAGAACAGCACTCAGCTACTTGGGAAGCACTTAGCACTCAAATATCCAAATCTTTCCTCAGAGGAAAGAACTATGGGTTGGATGGAAGTATCCTGCATGTTACACTCGGTTTATGATCAGACAGCTGAACCATACTTCCATAAACAAATAGGAAAATTGCTAAATACCATATCAAAAAACCTCTTAGCTGCTTTAGTACAGGAAGAAACATGATCAAGGAAGTGCTTTGCCAAGTCTTTTTCATTTTTAATAGACAATAAATGGAATCTATAGTAATAGCAACCCTCATCAAGATTTAAAACCAGAGGAAGCTGACCCCTTCTAAATGAGCCTCCTGCTTTCTCTAAAAAGTCAGTCTGCCTGTCCCATAGATACCTTGCAGGGATAAAGAAAGCAGTCAGCACAACATGCAGCAAGTCCCCAGGGATTAAGAACACTGTCACGGGGAAAAAGAAAGTACTGACTGATCTGCAAAGTAGCATCTGGAGGGAGGTCAAAATTGAAGGACAAGTTGTTCCAGTATGACACACCAAAGGAGAAATACAAAATCTTTATATCTTACTCTCGTGGTCAGTTGTTCACAGATTAAACACACTGACAGAGAAGTATTTCCACATTATTTTAAAAGCCTGTACACATGAAAGAATTCCCTAAAACACCACAGAACACATCAGGCAAGATGGATAACACATAAAAGGTCACAAGCATTATAAAGAAGTAAACTAGTAACAGGAAATAAACTGTTTTCAAATCTGGAACCAAGACAACATCAGCTTGTTTTTCACACAAGACAGTGAGGGAGGGCACTAGGAAGAAACACACCACCACTCTGTGATACTGAAATTACTGCATTTGCTGAAAAAAAGCAATCCCTCAGTAATAAGCCCTTCAAAAGGAGTTGTTAAATCCCTCCTCCACACCACACAAATTAATATAAGAAACCAGCACAACACTTAGTGCCAAACCCACACCACCAAAGGTATGTGCCAGCCTTGCTTGAACTCAGGCCTACAAACCTGACTTCGAAATGGAACAGGAGGGGGTTCAAAATAATACACAACACTTTGAGGAATTATAACCTCATTAAAAAGTAGTGTTCCCCACTAGTACATTCTTGGCATCCTCACTTTAGGTGAATGAATTGTGGGACTCTCAGACTTCCATCATGGATCACATTAATCACAGAATTACATTACATTAGTAATTCCTAATTCCTAATATTAAACACTTATCCTTGTTAAACATTTAAAAAAATAGCAAATTTAAGTTAAAATGCTTTCAATTGTTGGATGGCAGAGGAGTAATCATTTCTGCCAGACTGAAAGCTTTTTCAGCATTGTGACACATAGTATTACTAAAATTTCTGTTTTCAACCTATTCACAACACAAATGGTACCAGTTACTCAAACTGCTTTAACTGATTGTGACAACTCAATAATTCTGAACTGTACTTTATATTTTTTATAGACTACAGCAAATTGATGCACAAATGAAGCAAAACAAGCAATATTTAAGACAAAATGTACTTGCTTTTCTCTGTTCATCATCTTTGCAGTTCTGGAGTTTTTCATCAAAGAGCTGAAAGAAACAGATACTTGTGAAAATACTGAGAGTGTTATTTTTCCATATAAAAACCCACTGAAATTTCAAAACCAAAAGCATTTAATAAGTACTTAAATCATACAACCCTGGTATTATGATCCAAAGCAGTTTTGTTCTAATAGTTCTTTACTGAATTTGTGATATAACAAATTTGTAACTCATTTTTCACATTATCCCATCCTGCAAGAGACTAAATCTCACAGCTCAGCCTAGCACGATCCTACCATGGTTTGAACAAAAAGGTGAGGTTAAATAATAAAAGTGACACTCAGCAAAACACCTCCAACTCCCTTTCTTCTGTTTCAACAAAGACCTTTGGGGTGTATGAAGCATTTACCAAAACAGCCTCAACCCCCATCAACCCTTCCCGGTACCTTGTTATACAGGTACATGATTCCAATCATGTAAGATTTGGAAGCACTTCTTTTGGGAAGACACATAGTGATTTCCCAGCATTAATTTATGCTTATTTTCTTAAAAGTGGAATCTGAGCTGCAGCTTAGCAAAGTGAAACAAATTCTTACTGAGAAGCTTGTATGTGCATTTAACACAAGCTGAGCCAAAACAGTTGCCTCTGAGGTGCACACACAAATAACCATGAAATTGTTCAAGGAAGAGAAAAGATTAGAGGTAATGCTCCAAAGTTCATCACACCCACCCCTGCTCAGAGAAGAGGATGTAATTTTTAGGAAGTGAGCTGCAGTTCTTCACTGCCTGCCTCAAACCCACTCATGTGGTTCCCTTTCCCTTGAGGGCTGATTTCTGCTTCTAAAAAAAGACTGTGATCTTGGTCTCCGTCCATCATCAAATTGACTCTCCTTTCATTATTAATTAAATCCTATACCCCTCCCCCCAGCTGGCCTGAAATAACAATTAGAAGGTGTAAAGCTTTAAATACCTTCTGTCGGTGAACTGTGCTCAACAACTCCAGAGTGGGAGACCAAGGCAGCTCCTCAGCAAGTCTCCTCAGGGTAGGTTTGAATTTTGGTTACATCTCCTTTCCCTACCTTCATTTTTGGCCCTACCCTCCCACTGAATTTTTGCTGAATATCTCACGTGCAATACTTGCACATTATATCAGGGGAAAAAAACAATCCAAGCCAGCAGAACTGAAGCAAACAACAGCAATTTTAACCTGCTGAGTCATGGGAAAAAGTCTCCTAAGCACTGTTTTTCTCAACAAGGTGAGTACTCAGAGGTACGACCTCATTGTTCCTCATGTTCCCACCTGTTCTTAAAATACGAAGTATAAAAGAACTGTGCTCGTACAACATTACTACAGGATGTTTTCTCTCAAGGACAAGGCACAGATTATCTGTCATTACTACAACCAAGTCTGAAACTATCTGCAACTGCAGTTACACACTGCTTGACAAAATTTTCTCTAGATTATAAAATGCTATGAGCAACACAATGATTTAATTATGTTTTCCAATTAATCTTATCCCATCTTTGCCATTTCTGTAAAGGTATATATCAAACAGAATCTTTCAGCACTGTAAACCATTTCATATAAATCTCTTTGAGCTATTCTCATTTTTTAACTCCTCTTTTCATCCCACATTTACCAGAACATATGCCAAGCATCAAACATGACTGACTCTCTCTGTTGAGCTTCCTTTCAACCCGACCTTGAAACCACCCTGGTGAGCAGACCCCCAACACAGCAAATACACCAGTTTGTCACTGTACCTTCAACTGGTCTATCAAGATCTGTAAATAAGCATCAGCCTCCGTAAGCTTCTTGTCGAAATCATGAACGCTGGGAACAAATCCTGAATCCACACCCTGGAAATAAATAAACAAATGAAAATCAAACATTTAATTAGCATTTAGGAGGAGGAGAAAAAAAAAAGTAACAACAATATGGTTCTGCCTGCCATCTGACTGAGAAAATGCTGCCTTGCCTCTCCTCCTGCCACGTGCAGACGCAGGCAAACAGCTGAACAGATCTGGCTTCTATTTGCAGTAGCAGTAAATTGCTCCACATTTTCAATGGGGGTATAATCATCAGACGCCAGAGTATTTCATTACTTATGATTGAACAAATCCTCTTAAATTACACTGATTAACGTTTCTTTGTAAAATACATAGGAGAGTTCAAGTTTTCCTAAAGGCTGTCTTATGATTCCACATCCTCACATTTCAGTTAGGGAAGCCCAAACCACACCCAGTGGGACGACTGCACTTTTCACACTTCAGACAGTATTGCTCAACTCTCAGCTTTTAGCTAAGAACTGCTAAATCTCTTCTTAAATACAGACCCACCTTTGAGCTGAAAAGTTCAAACTTGGCTGCCCTAGTTCCTTTAGACTGTAATGATTTGCATCCTTATCACTGTATTTGGATTCTGAGATTTTGTTGCACATACACTGCCAAGGACAAAGTATCAGGGCCACAGGAATGATCACTCGTGTATTTCTTGCTTGGAAATTTTTTTCTCCTAATAATATTTAACTCAGAGCACACTTCTGCATACAACTGAATCCCTGCCTTTAAACTGATACACCATGTATTTAAAGACCCAAACAAATTCCCACTGGGTTACCACATCTTTAATTAAAGGAAAGAAAAGAGAGGATTCCTGAAATGGATTACTTCTGCCTCCACGCACATATACTATGTAAACACACTAAAGGTTTATTTATGTAATACCTTTAATGCAAATGGAACTGCAAAACAAATACTGAAGCACACCCAGCTTGAAAAAATTGTACACTGCAAGATAAACATATATAGGAGGAAAAAATCCATGAAGGATAAAGAAGCAAACATGAGTTATAACAGAAACATCACAGCAGTGACAATTTTCCTACTAGCCTAAATCCTTGCACAGTACTCACACTGATCTCAAACGTGACATCTTCCCTTCAAACTCTTACGAAACATGAACTGTGCTGTTTTGACTGCAGAGAACATCAAGAGTCTGAACATGTAAAGATCAGCCAGTGGTGAAAAAAAAACCATTTTGTGTGGGGATGATGGGCAATCCGTTTTTGTAAAATTCCATATTAGCACAACGTTCTGTTTGGCATTGTTTGCTCTGTCAGAACAGACAGTTTCTTTTATTTTTGTATGATATCAGGATATCATATTAAGAGCTTTATTTATGGCTCTTTAGAGGTGTGAGCACTTGTGTACAGTAATTACTTGCTCTTCCTCCATCCAGCTGTGTGCACAGTACCACACACAGTCTAAAACATAAACCCATCTACTGACTGGAAACATTCTTTACTCATTTGTCAGATCTTAAACTGTGCTGTAGACTAACACCCAGATCTTGACAGCAGCTCCACATGAGTAAATCTATCCAGTTAGTTTGTAAACCAGCATAAAGAAAATATACTTAACCAAATATTACACAGTCCACACAGGACAAATTTAGGAATAGTGTTTTGAAACAAGGAAGAGGGAGGAGAAGAGAGGAAAAGAAAGCAATTGTTTTGATAACGACTAGAAATTAAGAAAAAACAGAAAGCACTCAGTGTAACAAGTGTCCAAAAAACTCCTAACAGGCAGAAGGGAAAGTCCTCTCAACCAAGCAACTTTTGACACTCTCTCACACTAGTCAAGTTTAAATTACGCTGAAACTACACCTGAAAACCTATGAAATTAGTCTTCTGTTTTCTTGTTGAAAATGGAATTGTCTGTACAGCCAACCCCATCAGTTCAGCAAATGGTCTTGCAAGCTCAGTTACAAATTCTGGAGGTCAGGTTTCACATACCAAACCCACATGAACTACACAGAAAATTTCTGCTGAAGATACTATACACAGAAACATAATTTATGGTGCATGTTACCTGTATGCTGCATCAAAATGCTGATTTTTATTTCAGTCATCACTCAATGACTACTGACATGTAACTATCTGGTATTTTTAGTGGTGGCTTAAAGATAAAACGTCATTCTTAAATTTCAGGCTCTTAGCAATATGGGAAAAGCTGAACCAAACACCCAGTGTTACAACTGAGCAGACATCCACATCAAGCACTGAGTGAAAATTGTAACCTAAAAAGCTCTATTAGAAAGTTAAAACTTCACTCAACATAAAAGAGAAAGCCATAAAACCAAGGACAGTGTTAAGTTGACAGAGCAGAGAAACATGAAAATAATTCTGAAAAGAAGCAAAGGTACTTAAAGCTGTAGCACTTTGCTAGTTTGCTCTTGGTTTGTTTAGATGAAATTTGATAACCTAGTGAGCAAATTTATTAGCCTGTGTTATAGGAGATTAGGTTAATAATTTTAAGTTCTCACATAGTTTGAAAATTGAAAACCAAACGATAATTGTAAAGTTAAAGATATAAAGATGAGCAATAGCACAGAAAACACCCTCCCAAAATAGCAAACAAAATCAATCAGTATTCCAAACCTAGCAGTAATTCAAACAGAGCAGATACATGAAGTGCAGATTTGCATAACAAATCCTTATTTCTTGATTATCTGGTCGGTGAAGGTAAAAAGGAGAGCCTTTCTCTTCTTCTCTGCATTTAACAGCTTGTTAAACATTTAAATTAGGAATTTGCACATCTGAACCAGCAATCAAATTTTTATGAGAAACTTACATTATATGCTGCTCACCTATTTATACACTGACAAAACAGGCTGCCTGCAGATATTGTTGAACTTCCACTCCTGGAGGGCAGAGTTCAAAACTCAGCTGGATTTGACACTTGACAACCTGATCTAATGTACAAGTTTGTCCCACAAGGAGAAGGGGGCTTGGAACAGGTGACTTCCAGAGGTCTTCTCCAGCTAAAGTCATGCTGTCATTCTAAAATTCAAATTATGGAAAAGAATAGGAATGCAGACTATTTCAGATCTTCAGAAATACACTGATTCTATTTTGCTGTCAGTACCTATCTGATGTAATATAACTTGTTTTTCCACTGAATAACTACATTTATTGGTAAGTACAATTTATTCCCTTCTAATAATGACTCTGTTCATGTAAGTTTTAAAGAATTAACATTTACCAGACAGAACAGTTGCAGAAGCAAGTGATTTAAAAAACTTTCTCATCTGCCCACCAGCTCCCAAACAAGGTGTTTGGTGTCTGACTCCTCCCCATTAAGAACCCCCTTACTGTTAACGACTGGTGAAAAGAGAGTAAGGTATCATAGCATTCTCTCCCTCATCCCTTCTTCCCTCCTCCAGCTTCTGGAATGTCCCTCCCTCTCAGGATACATCAAAAGCTTAAGGACCAAATTCCGCGGGGCACATCTCAACTCCATGTTTGTAGGTAGGCAGGAGGAAGTGGGGCCCAGCAGCACATTGGGTTAGACACCAGTGAGAGGTCTCCCAGTGGAATCTGTGGGATCCCTAGAAATGCTGGGCAAGTAGACAGGATGGTCATTCTAGGAAAGGGTTTCCATGATGGTCTGGGGTTGAGTAAACCACTCGCATGCTAACATTGCTGCAACATTATTCCCTTCAAACACAACCCTTTTTTTGGAGGGCATAAACAAGAGGGCAACAACAAAACAGCACAATTGAAAATACATATTAGGAGCCTTATTTTCACAAGAGAACTGCCAGCATTAAGGGAGTTTACATGTTGTTTCCTTGTCCTCCAAACTAGAAGTCACACATACCACTAACGCATTTGTATTCAAAACTTGTCCATGCTGGAAAGTAATTCAGCCTAATTTAAACCAGTTCTTTCAAACTCAGATGGGATGAAAAGATTGCACCATCCTTAGAAGAAGCATACCAGAAAAATTCAAATACATTTCTCAAATAAAAGCATTACAATAATAGCTTTGCTGGGGGAGGAAGAGAGAAAGCAGTACAGAGCAGACTTTCTTATCTTTTTGAAGACACTTCTGCTACATTCTTCATCTAATTAGCTTTCCAAGTCCAACTAAAAATTCTTGTGCAAGTTAGTTTAAAGAAGTGAATGAGAATGTTTTTCTTCCATCCACAATATCTCATCAAAAACACATCCCCTGTCTACAGCATCTTTTGATTTTGTCAAGTAGGAAACTGCCTACAAGGACCAACTGTAGAAAAATGACAAAGCTACTCGTAAGCCACTAAACAAGAGCAATTCTGTGGCAAAAACAACTCTAGGGTTTTTTTTCCTCTGCTAGATTTTTAAGCAATATTTAAAGCTCAGAATGTAAATGTCTCAAGATCAGTTTAAAAGCAAAGATATGGGTTCTGGAGAGCATACGAGCCTTCCAGAAAGTCAGAATACTGCAATTCTTACATGAAAAAATCTGTGTTGCAAAACACAACATGTTCAGCAAACACTGTGAAGCTATAGATATTATCAGGTCTTCTAGGAAAATAGTTCAAAAACCAGAAGTATTTACACACTGATGTAAAATTCTGTCTTTAAAGCATAGGTTATGATTCTGAAACCTCACAAATACAAAGTATATCCTAGAGTTTATCTATAATCTATTTATCTATATTTATCTATATTTATCTATATTTATCTATATTTATCTATATTTATCTATATTTATCTATATTTATCTATATTTAT
>JAWWES010000006.1:6140855-6357450 GCA_035583135.1 Lophotriccus pileatus
CTATATTTAATCTATTCAATGATCTATAATCAACATAGACAATGCATATGTTCTAAGGTGCTTACCCACTATCACTAGTTATTTTGTTAGCCAAATCTGAAAATAGCCACATGCCTGCTAACACTGTGCCCTTCCAGCAGCACTTGAAATACATCTATACTGGATATATTATTAAACTAAAAGAACATGTTCTTAGTTTCTTGCAAGAATTCTTGACTCACACTAGAAGTAGCATTGAAAAGCCAGGGAATAACAACATAATATGCTTAAAAGAATAATACACTTAATATATAAGAAAGTTTTACTCTACCTTTCATTCTTGTTTGCAGCTTTAGAAAGATCATAAAAAAATCCTGGTTAATGTAATACTAAGGGAACCCCTACTATCAACACAGTTTCACAAACACTTTACACCAGCATAAATGAAGGGGAAACAAATCAGTTCCCCTGTTGTTTACTCTGACCTTTACTCTGCTCTTTTTTTTTCGAGTCAGCATAAACATTTACCTTGCCACACAAGCAACTCAGTGTGGAAACTAACTGAGGTTAAAACTAAACTTGGAAATGGAGCGCAGCAGGAAAAGTAGTTTTAATTCCTGCCAGTTCTGAATCCAGCTCCAAATTCAGGTCTTCTTGCCACACTGCCTCTTCCTTTTTTGCTAGAAGTAAGACAGGACTGCTCACAGTAGCAGTACCAACTCCCACATGTTGGGAAGCCTTGGTGTTTAAGCCATTGTATCACTCTTCATAGCAACTATCACAGATCCACTTCTCGGAATACTTTTCTTACTCTACTGTTTGCTACTGAGCAAGTAAACATCTTGTTTAAATTATGGAGCTATCGAGCTACAGGGCAATTAATTTTATTTAATTACTTTCACTTTTATGGTGGTAAAAATGGCTCACCTTTGTACTGACAGTAATTTCAATTCCTTCATCTGTACAGAGTCCACTCAGAGGCTGAAATAGTTTAGGGTAGATCAAATAAGAAAATTGCCGTGTTACTGTGCTCCTACAAGACACCAGTTATCTTCAAAGGGTTTTCACAGGGGAGAATTCCAGAACCAAACAGTACTTGTAGCACTAGGGTGCCACTTGAAAGATAGTAAGGAAAGCAGGGTATTTACACTAAACAGGACAACTAAGAAGCATGTCCTGTCTGAATGTGACTGCTGGCTGACATAAGATGCTGCTGAGGAACTAAAGAAAATTTGAGATATCTTATCACCTCTGCTCAAACAACAAACCTAAGCCACAACATACCTTTACCCCATGAACACCCTCCTCCTTATCTTCTGTGGGTATGAGGCAACTGATGTGCTGCCACTGCAAAACCACTGGTCTGGTAATGCCTCAACAGTATCAACTTGGGGGGATAAGGGGAAAACCACTGATGGGTTCAGCATGGTACTTCCAGCAGTATTGCACCATATGTTCAAGGACTTTTCAACAGGCAAAGCTAATACCAGAACAACTATGTGTATTTTTCGCAATAGCTTTAACATAAGCACATACAAAAACAAAGCAAGCAGAACAACAGACTTCAGTTTCAAAATTCAGCCAAATTAGGCTACAAGGGTATCTGAAATGTTTCCTCCCCATTGTTGTTCCCTTTGGACACAACATTACTAATTGTCAGCCCTCCGGGCAGCTTGGTTCCCTTTATTCATTCTGTGTATTTATTTATGACTCAGTTCCTTGCCTGAAGCTCATTCTTGCAAGTTTAGGCTTTGAGAAGTAGGGGAGAAAGGGGGTGCAAAAGAAGTGTGTCTTATTACATGTCTCAAAAGCATTTCTATTATAAAGACTGAAGGACAACACAGTAGAACATTTAGGCAAAAATTAAATCAGCAAGACTAATCAGACTAGAGAACACGCAGACACTGCTTCACCTTTCCACCTCGCATTAACTCGTAATCCTTCCTGATTTGGTTCACTCAACACACGAACCACCTGGGTTTCCGTACAGTCTCTCACATTTCAGATGTGAACCAAACTTTTAAGTCTGACTGTCCAAACTTGAATACTCTCATCCCAGAACAGGCAGACTGAAAGCAGCAGGAGAATATGAAAAAAAAAGACTCAGAAAAGATACATTATTTTGGACAAAACCAGACGCATAATGGTTTTGTCTGACAGACAATCACATGTCTTTCTGTTTGCGACAGAAACTAAGAACCTAAGAAAATGCCCTTACGGAAAATAATCTCTGCCGCGGCACTCCAGCCCCTCCATCCCGCTGAGCCAATAATCCCCCAAAGAAGCCGTTTGACTTTTTTTGCCCAAAGGAAAAGGAAAGCGAAAGCACAGCGAGCGCCGTTCTGTTTAAACGCTATTGAGGGCAAGGCGTGTTTGTGTACACGGGGTTCCTGAATCCGGCTGGTAGCATCCCTGCGGGCGCACGGCACCCGGCGGCGCTGGCCGCTCCCGCTCCCGCTCCCGCCATCCCGGGGGCTCCGCGCTCCCGGTCCCGCCGCGGGCAGGGGGCTGTAGCTCGGCCGCCCGCCCGGGAGGCGCTGCGGGGCTGCCCCGAGCAGGGTGTGCCCCGGGGGGGCTCCCGCAGCCCCCGCACCCGCCCGTCCCGCCCCTACTCACACCGGCCATCCCTCGGCGGGCACCGCGCGGCCAGCGGAGCCGAGCACAGGAGCGGGGCCGCGCTCCCGCCGGGCCCCGCCGCGCCGCCTCCAGCGGGCCGGGAAGGGGCGGGATGCGAAGGGCAGGGAAGGGGAGGGAAGGGCAGGACCCCCCCGGCCGCGGCCCCGCCGCGCGTCACGAACAAGGCGGCCGGAGATTGGCGAGGGGGCGGCCCGGCCCCGCAGAGCGAAGGAGGGAGGGAGAAAGGGGGAGCGGCCGGTGGTGGAGCCCGGCAGGGCCAGGCCGGCCCTGGGGGCACGGCGGGGACTGTGCCTGGGTTTACCCCGCTCTCGGCCCCGCAGCCACCCCCCGAAACTTCGGCCCCTGTTCGCTCCGCCCGCACGTCCCACCGGTACATCCCACAGCAATGGAGACCAATAAAAGAATGAGGTTTGGCAAGGATATGTTGCTGTGTTTCATTCTGAAATCGGTGCCTGCTCAGCCATCTGTGAAGATGGCAAACCTTGGAAGTTCCCGAGTGGGGGTGTAAATGAACGCTGTTTCCAGCTACTACACAAACAAGGGCGTCAGAAACAGAAATGTTACGTGACCGATAAGGAAGGTTCATGAAAACGAGTGATGGGCACACAGCAGTGGCCCACAACATACCACATCCAATGGTAAACATATTTACGAGGGAGGAGATGTTTCTTCGTAAGCAATTCTGACCTTTTAATTATTCCCTCGAACATTACTAGATAAATCACTACCTTAGGCTTTTTAATCTAAATATGCCTTACTCATTTGAAAAACTCCAGGAATATCAACAGTTATGTAAAGGGAAACAGTTCCATTATTAGTTCCAGCCATGAAATCTATTTCTGCTAGTAAAACTACACTCACCATTTCTAGAGAGCACAGAAGTGGACATTCTGATAAAACCAACCTATACTCTGGTGTTTCATTCCTGTGCTCTGTACCTCCAAGCCATAAAAAAATCTTCTGGTGGAGGAAATGGCACAGATTCCTTTTACTTCATTTTAGACTCTAAACCACTCTGTTAACATATTCACTTTCTAAGCTGAGGATGGGGCAAGAGGCATCCCTTGGGAAGGGGCTCAGCTCTCCTACCTCCACATGTTGTTCCCTAGACAATCTCACACCCACTGCAGTCCCGGGTTCTTCGGTCCCTGGTCAGCTACTGTGTCCAGATGGAGAGATTACTTCTAAAATACCCATGGCATGTTACTAGGGATACAAAGCTGATTGTCAAACAGGAATTCTTATCCAGGGATCTGCTATCCACTAGAAAATTTAGAGTGGTCTTCTATAAATCAAAAAAGGTTGAAACCCACTCTTTAACAGGCAAGTTGACTGGGATTGCACAAGTGCCTAAAGTTGGATGGGACAAATTCAGGTTTGTTCCAACTCTTTACACTGGGCAAATGTCATGTAAATCTATCTTCTCTTTATGTGATATTAGGGATTTTACTGTATCTTTCTTCACACAGGGACAATTGCTAAGAGACCTAATTCTCTTACCATATTCCAAAAGCACCCCAAACCTTTATTCAACACAAATAGTGAAAATCTGCTTTAAGATTTCTACACTGTCATCAGACACCTTTGTGGTACAGACCGAGTATGAGAAAATCTCTTTCAAGAGAGTTTGGGTTTCTCTCCAGGGCAAAAATAAATGTTTAGCAAGTCCTATAGACATGTCCAGGTCTAGAACATTTCCAGAAACTGATCTTAGATCACAGAATCATAGGATATCCTGAGCTGGAAGTGACTCACAAGGATTACCTAGTCCAACTTGTGTGACTATATAACTACTGCTAAGAACCATCCCCATTGCAACTATCTCTCCTTAGGACCAGAAAACTACTGATAGCCAGCATAGACAGTGGATTCAAACACAAGCTATTCACCATTTTGTCATCCAGAAAGAGGTTCAGTGCTGTTGTCTCATTTTAATTTCAAAATTAGATGACGTACAAGCACACAACAGGCTCGACCCAAAAAGGACTAATTCCTAGTTTTACTCAAAAAACCCAAACTACACGTACACCACTATGGCTGGGACCTTCTTACAAATATAAATTCTAAAAAAACATGAGTTAATGCTAACTATATATTATAAGTTAATAAAGGGAAGTCTTATGCTAACTTCTCATGATAGTAAGACAAGAAAATAGTAACAGACTTGAACCTAATCTCAGATACAACTGATGTTTTCCTATATCTGATTGTATAGGCTATAGAATAAGCAGATATTATACAGGATTTGTTTGATATTAGCAGTTGTGCCATTGTATTTCATTGCTTTGAAAAACAGAAAGTAAAACAAATCAAAAATGAAAGTGAAACTTGCCTGAAGCTGGAGGGTATGGCGGAGAATGGTGTCCTCTAAAGCATGGATCCACTTCTCCCTCTCATCTGCATCTCGAGCTGAAAAAGTATCAAAAAGATATAAATTATATGTAGTCTTATATACTAAAAGCCATAAGCAAACAGATCTGATGTCCACACTAAACATGGAAAGTCGACAAGGGCATAATTTGTTGTCTTAATATCCTGTTTATTCTTCACTGGTTACAGCTCTGTCCCTTGTCCAGTTTTAGGGGCATACATACAAACAGAGTTTGCACAGACAGTCCTCAATTCATTAAGTACTTTCTGAATTTTCATGTTTACAAGAAGCTATTCAACCTGTAATACATTATCCATTAATTCTTGGAATAAGTAACTTGGAATAAGTCAGCCTTTTGGGTATGGATTCATCAGACGGGGCAAACACCTCTAACAGGTCACCAGTGTGAATAATGAAGCACAAAGAACAACCTGAAGTATATAATAAACATTTTTTAAACTCAAGACAATCCTCCTCTAAAACCAAATAGAACCTAAATTATATGTTAATAACACACACAAGAACATTTTCATACTTCTGCAGTAGACCACCATACAGTTTTAATTAAGAACCCAAGTCAGGATATATTATATATATAAAAGAGTATTATGATTCTCAGTTGCAGACAGTGATAATTAGGAAAGCAATATATTAAGTGATGATTAAAGGGGGATTACAGGACTGGAGGCACAAGGAAGAGAAGAGGAGCTGGAGGAGGATGAAGAACAGATCAAAACAGACTATCATCACTTTTTTTTTTTACCCTGATACTTCTTTTCTTCCCCCTCCTCCCCCCACTCCAGTACAGACACACCACCTTCACTTCACTAGTTTGAAAGAGTTCCTTGATGTGCTCTAAGGGTGTTTAAAAATCACAGGAGCAGAGAGTCAGTGGAGTACAGGTAAAGAAAGAAGAGAAAATTCCACAGGCATTAAATAGGCTGTAAACAAACTGGCCTGTACATGGATTTAGAATAGTTATTGACAATTGTTTCTAGTTCCTCATTCAAATGGAAGGTATTTAAAAGAAACAGGAAGCCAGTTAAAAGCAAGGAAAGCTTAAGTGAGCTAGCACCTATTATGAATCAGAGGGCTGAGATTCCTATCGGACCTATTTGTTAAGGAGTTCAGAGGAAATATTTTTAGCTTATACTGGAATGTACTCTCCAGCTCAAAATGCTTTGTTTCAATGTTCCCTTTCTCACTCTTCTGTTTCCATTGCTTTTATGCTTTGGAATCTGCAGCTCAAACCTATCCAGGTTTGAGACTGCAGGTCTTCAAAACATGTAGATTTTTCTACACTCCCCAAAGAAAACTATCAAGATAAACACAGTGCATTGTTTACTTCAGTATATATACACTAATTATGCCAAGTTAACAAAACCATCAGGGAAGAATTGACAATATACGTGAGAGATAGGTAAGAATGTCTTTTTAAGACAGAAATTCGCTCCATGCCTCCTAACCAATGAGGTGGCCTCACAAAGTAGTGGGGCAAAACTTCCACTACATACAAAGTAAAAGTAAAAGTTTGAAACCTATCTAGTTTCTTTTTCCTAAAAATACAAGTTTTCCCAGATACAAGTCAATCTCTACTTATTGTTCTTTTAAAATAGTAAAGCATGATCAATTGCCACAGGTATTCTGGTAACAATACCACTAACCCGCACGAATTAAAACTAGACAAGGGAAAGTGGCTTCCCAAAGTGCTTTCAGATGCACAGAGGAAGTCTGCAGGAAGAAGTTAAAGTAATTAAATGCTACTTAGAACAGCAGGTGAATAACTTTTCTGCAGGGACTGCAACAAGTATTAAAAAGCTGGATTTGCCATCTGTAACACTCTCAAAAGCTCACTAGAAAGAACTTTTAATTTATGGGCTGCTACTCACTAGTGATCTGTGCTTTAATTGAGAAGCTGAAGTAGGTACTGAGGACAAGTGTTTAATGCAGTGAAGTCAGACAGGACGGAGGGACAGAGGCCCTGTGAACCTTGCCCAGTGACTGCATTAGGCCAAATACATTCTGCAATGTGCAAATTATAATTTTTTTGTCACATAATTTTGTACATAATTTTAGGTACACACATGCACACACAAACACCCTGCTCTTTTTGCACAGCATTGAATTAGTCAATTAGAATCAATTTTAATGCTTATTAGTTTCTTTGGTTCTGCTTACCAACAACAGGCCCCTTGGCTTAGTCATATTAAGTTAGACATATTAAGTTGATGCAACTCATACCGGTCACTACATAAATAACATATATAGTTACCAGTGTTATTAATCTATCAGTATTTGAGATGTATCTTCAACTTTTCAAAGTGGCAGAGGTTAACATTTCAGTGTGTGAGGTTTCTTGGTTGTGTTTTCTGTTTGTTTTTCTGGTTTTCTGTGGGTTTGTTTTTTTAATCTTAGTGGAGAACTGGGGTACTGAGGAGCTCCTAAGTAACTCACAGGATACAAAAATCCCGTGTTGAAGGTTTCTTTCCCACGATTATTGAAGCTAAAAAAGAAACAATTAGGCTGCAGACCAGTGAATTAATCCTTGTATTGCAGCAGAATTCCTGTGATCTTCCATACTGGCAGCAAAAAAGAGGTCACTGTTATTAGCTAAATACTAATCTCAATATACAGTAGCCCATTAATAAAGGTTATCACATCATGACTTGTATCTGAACCCGCAGCAGAACAGAGAGGCCTCACAGCACCAGAGGAGACCTACAAACCAACCAATCCCTACGGCTCAAACACGGAACTGACTTTCCCATGCTCATAAATAAACCACATTTTTGAAGCTTCTATTCCTCTAATGACCCCTCTATAGCTCTTTCAACCAGGGCTCAGCAGAAGGAGAAAAGCTGTATTTTTTCCTCTCATACTAGACACTGCAAACCTCTGGCATAGCATGATCAATCCTTAGGGAGAACAACATGAATCTCATCAATCCTGCTACTCAGGCCACGATAAATCCAGGAACACTGCCACGGGAAGACTGCTTACTGCACAGAAACACACAGCATCAGAACCATTTAAGCACTCTCGGTACAGAACACTGGATTAACTTTCAGACCATCTATCATCAACAGTAGATCCCCCTGGCTCTCCTCCATGGACTCTTTTAAGAAAACCACGGAGAAAACAGTAGGATGCAGTTTTTAGTAAAGCAAGCTGCAAGAAAAGTTACATTAAATCTAATCAAAATGGCTGCTGTGAGATTAGGTGCAAGTAAAAGCTCCCTAATGGCAAAAGCAATTTAGAACTGAACAGCTGCCAAAAGATCACTGATGAAAAAAAAAAATCAATGGACATTCAAAAAAGAGGTTAGCCAACACACTCAGAAACAATTTATGGGAAAAATCTACACACAATGGTCAGAGATCATTATCCACCCATCTGCAGGGAAAGCTAGCTATGCAAGCTGTTTTTCATTTAAAGAAGGCAACTTTGGCCAAAGAAAATGCTCTAATATCTTTTCAGGTAAAAAGTTAGTGCTGCACAAAATAGAATATCTACTCTGCATCTGCAAATGCTGGAGGCTTTCTTCAGCAGGTAGGGGACAAGAACATATTTGGGATAAGGCAATTATTATCTAGTCCAAAGAATTACACTAGTCTCTGTGCTTATAAAAAAATGGAGGAATGATACCTGGTCCCTCCTGGCACAAAATTTATAGAAAGAGAAGAAGGGCAGTGGGCAAGAGAGAGAAACAAGTTGCTTTTCCCCAGGCTGATTCTAGAATAAGAGTATGACAAAAGACAAATAAGAAACACTGAGACATCTACGTGAGAAATAGCTGGCACTGAAAAAATAGAAAGGTGCTAGTTCAGCTGTTTATAAGTGATTAATGTTTTTAATGCTAATTAGAAATTAAACAGAGGACCCCAGTGCACTACATGAATATTCATTGTGGTTCTTAGTCTGAGGGGTTAATGCAAGAGTTACCCAGTCAGCTGAAATTCAAGTTGCACTAGGGCATCAACTATCCACCAAAATAGCAATGCTTATCTGCAGCTGAGAGGACACTAGCACTCCCTGTGCTTTTCTCTTTTTTAAGTGCCAGAATTACTAATTCAGTTTTTACTGCAATTTAACAGTGAACATTTGCACATGGAACAAGCTAAATCCACACAGAGCTGCAGAATCACTGCTGTATGCAAGGGACTGGAATCATCAGTGGCTGAAACATTGCAAATTTACTGGGAGTAGGTCAGTTAAGCTATTTTTAAATTTTTTTTTCAGTAGAAAGAGTATTTATGAGCTAGATTACAGTTTGTTCCATATGCTTAGCCCCTCACTCCTCTGTGTCTATAGTGCATCCTTTGAAAGGCACCTGTATAATTTACTGTGACATCTCAGGCATATCTGAGACAACCATGGGGTACTTAACATGATCACAGTCCTATTTATGACTAATTCAGTGAAATACACTTGAAAAGCATGTCATAGCATTACAGTGCATTTGATAACAATATTTTTAAAGATGTGCATTTTTGGTGATCTGCCTGGTTGAGCTTATTCAAAAGATATTTTAACATCCATTTTATACTAAAAAAAATACAATCTGAACTGTGTCCTAGAGGTGCTACAAAGAAAGAAAAGCAATTATTTGACCAATGAGAAAATCACAGAGTGAAAAAATTACTAAAACCAAGAATGACTGCTTCTACTGAGGAATTTCTGTAATTCAGAAAAAATGGTGCTTTAAAACTCCCTTTTGTTTTACAAAATAGCCCTTTATCTCTGAATTTCCCAAACTGCCATGTCAGATATGGCAGGGATTGTAAAAGGTTCTATTCGATGAGGATAAGAAGGCAAATGAAATGCAACTACATTAAATGCTCTCTGCCTCTACTAATTTCCCAAATAGAGAATAAATTTTGTAATTTAGAGTTCCTATAATATTTACGTTGCTGTGCACAGATTATATGTGTTTATATAACGTATACCAAATGTTAAAGTACAGCATAAAACAGATTACTTTTTCCAGCCTAAGCTTGATGGCATCCAAAGATTAGATAAAAACAAGTCAAACAACTCTGCTCCACGATACAGCATTTCCCACCAGCATTTCTAGGTCATGCACAGCAGTACTTGGAAGACAGAATACACAAAACATATCACCTCAGAATCAGCATCCTGTGTGCTTTTTTTTGGTGTTCATCTACATGGGCATTAGGATGAAAGAAAAACCTCAAGAACTAGTAACAAAAAAAATCACTAGATTACTTACAAATACATCACACTGCCAAAAAATGAAATGCATGTTTTATTTTCATTCACTGTGACCTACTTACAGGCAGAACTCCATAAGAAAAGTCTATTACACCCACAGAGTCAATAGAGTCAATTATGCAGCCTTCATTCTGAAAAAACTTCCACTGATTTGGATGCAAAATTCCTCTATTTTCTCAGCCAAGTGCAGAACTTATGTAGTATCTTTACACACAAATAACCAGATCATAGAGATGAAATTCTGCCTATACTGAGATCAATAGGATTTTTGCCACCAGCCTCATTGGAGGGAGATTTTATCAGTAGTGCTCAATGAGGTGGAAAAGTCACGCATCAAAGGACTGTTCCATGACTAAATAAATTGCTTTTTAAAGTCACCGAGAGGCCTTTCAAACCATAGAAAAACAGGCCTACCAAAACACTACAGTTTCATTGCTTACAAATACCCTTCTGACACACACAGCTCCCACATCTGTCGGTAAATTGAACCTTATTTCCTCTATATCCTAATTTTGGAGTTGTCAGAACCATCGTTCTCCTCCTGATGCTATTCTCCACTCACACATATAAATCAACCTCCTTTTGTTCTGCGGGTGTCTGACCAGTCTGATCTCCCTGTCCCTACAGAAGACTCCTGTGCAGTCACAAGACACAAAGTCACAAGACTTGCCCAAAATAAAAGCATCAAAAGGTCTCCCGTGTGCAATGCATCAGTGAGATTAATCTGTGATCTCAAGAAACCAACTAAACTGCTCTTTCACTGTCACCTGAGCTCAAAAGATTTTTAGCAAGCTTTATAATCAGCCCATAAAACATACCTTTGTGTGGAAAGGTATGTTTACATACCTTTTGTGTGACAAAAGAAATACACCATCAAGTTGCCATTAGTTCTCTCTGGAAATTCATGCACAATGTATAATTTTGAAACTGAACAATTTTCAACATGGAACAATCTGCAAGTATCTGTTTTTTCACTGGAGAATAATATTTAAATATTAATAATAGTAACACTATATAGTATTTCATGTGATATATTCTGAGAAAATGGCTTTTAAGGTATGGTTGCATTTAAAATCAATCACAGAACCACAGAATGGCCTGGGTTGGAAGGGACCTTAAAGATCACATCATTCCAACTCCCCTGCCATGGGCATGGACACCTTGCACTATCCCAGGTTGCTCAGAGGCCCATCCAACCTGGCCTTGAACAGTTCCACGGTTGGGGCAGCCACAGTTTCTCTGGGCAACATATTCCAATGCCTCACCTTTTCTGACCATTTCTCCCCTTCCCAAATAGTTGCCCTGTATCAATAGATACAATTGAGATAACAGACCCATATCGATGCCAAAAGTAACAAGCAATAAATATACTCTTTCTTCCAGAGGAAGGAAAAGAGAAAACAAATGGATGTCTCACACAGACACTGTTTCAAGGTATTATTTCTTTGCTACTCGTAATACATTTTGAAATCTGCAACTTCAACCTCGAGATATGGAAACCCAAGAGGTGTTTATATATGACCATAACAACTGAGTGCAGAGAGTCCCACTAAAAATGGGATGCTCAAGAGATGATTAGAAAACAGACAATTATAATACAGGATGCTGTAGGTGCAAGAAGGAGCTGCATGAACCAGGAAAAGCACAATCACACAGCGCCCTCTGTGCTCTGGTCACAAGTTCCAACTGCTCAAAGTATCAGTGTAATACATCAATAGCAAAAAGAGGGCAGATGGAAGAGAGACGGGAAGACAGAAAAATCACTGCAAAAGCTCTATTTCTGCAGTATTCCCAGTCAGTGGAAGATGAGATCCAGCCCAGAACTTTGTGCAGCCCAGACCCGGTCAGGTAAAAGAGGAGGACAGGTAGCTCAGCTCTGGTGTAAATGTATGAAGGCTGGAAGTTTTCTCTTAGCAGAGCTGCTCATCCTCCTCTGCAATATAAAAGCACAGCTGAGCAGAGCATAGAGGAATTCCCTGTTTCAGCATCACCAGAACCCTAAAAGACCCTGAAAATGTTAGCTTAGCACAAAGGATGCGGTCACAGCACTAAACATCACTGAGGAGACTGGCACAGACCAGGATTTCACACCAAAATCTCCCACTAGGCATTTTTTTTCATTTTAGGCATTTAATATCAGATTAAAAAGTTCTCAAAACCTTTCTTGGCTGAAGGTTGCAATTTGTGAATCGTTATTTAAATTGGGTAATGTGAGAGACTAAAGTGCCTCTTCATACCACAAGGGCAATCAGTTTCCTGTCATCTGTTTGGTGGACAATGTCAAGGTTTTGTAGAAGACTATAAATATTGACTATTTCCCCAAGTAGTGGTGAAACACAGGTATAGAAGCATTATAATTAATTTGGATACTTAATGCAAATACTTAAAATCTCAAATGTTGATACTGCTCAGCAACTAAAGCCTTTGTGGACCCCAGTATATCCTAAATAATAACTGTCTCCCACATTAACAAAAATTCCCTGCTTTTGTAACATGAAGGCCTCTTGCTGTGCACATCTCCCTTTTTCCTCAGCTGGGATGGTAGGCAGACACAAATCAAGCTGAAAACTCGGGAAGGATGGGAATAAAGGTGAAATGTACCTTTAGCAGCTGACAGCTTTCATGTTACAGGAGAATAAGTTGCACAGCAACATTCATGCTTCACTTCTCAGATACTTTTGTGGCAGGCATAGGAAAGGAGAGACAAAAGCTAAAGCAAAATCATCTCAGATCAATGCACTGGACTGCTTCCAATCTTTCAATCCTTTATTACACAAAGCAAGAGACAGAACTGATTTGCCTTCCAAGGAACTGTACTGCAAGCTGTAAAAATAAGAGCTGGGTTTTCAGGTAGGAGTTTAAAAATCTGAATTCCTTTTTCCTGCACACAAGGTGCATTTAGTGAAGGATTTCAGTCCAAATAAAAGCTATTATGGCTTCAGGTTAGACAGCAAATCAAATATCAGGAAGAAATACAACAATAACCTTGCTGGACTCTCTTGAACATTATGTTCCCACTCTTGAATTTAAGCCACAAGCATCCCAGTGAGCAGAAAGAACAGCTACGTGATATGAAGGAGAGGAGAACTGAATTTCCAAATGGAAAGAGCTTATAGTTTGGTGATGATACGAAGATGTTAAAAGAAAAACAAAACCAAATAACACCTCCACAGTGTTTGAAGGTTATGGAATATGTATGACAGCAAGGAAAAATATATTATCAAGAAAGAGCTTCTGACAGGAAGGTAAATTAAACTAAGAGCTTTATCCCAAATGTCTTACTGCAACTTGACTGGATTTTTACATCTAACCTGAACAAACCAACAAGGGAATGCTTTGAGATCTGCCTAATTCAGAAGCCTTACAAGCAAACCATGAAACTGGATATACAGCATGACCAAGAGGACCATAAATAGGAGATAAAATACATAACTTTTAAATACATTTTAAAATTTCTGAGGTCATTCTGCCTTCATTCCCCCTACAGTGTGAACAGGTATCAATACAGCAGTAATAAAGGGGAAATAAAATAAAATAAAGGGGAAAAAATCTGCTGGGCACTCTGGCAGAGCTGAAGTTAAGCTGACAGTCAAACCAAAACATGCTGTTTGTTTTATTGCCCATATCTATTCAATTCACTTTTTTTCCCTTTATAACCAGATAATAAATATATGGATCCCATCTGGGATGTACTCAGTCATCATTCAAAACCTACACTGTATTTGTAATAAAAACTTCTTCGTTTTTACAAATGTTCAGTACTGGGGTGGCCACTAGGAAGCACAGTTGAGAACAGAAGAGAGGAAGACTGTCACAGGCAGCAATAAAATATGAGCTATACACCAGCAAGACTCAAAATTTATCATTATCCAGCGACAGGCAAATCTTACTGAGAGATGCTGGGGATTTAGCACTTTGAAAATTCGGTTACACACATACACATATGGGATCAACATCCATGTGAGAAGTTGATCAGACACTTTAAATGACTTATTTGCCCTTCACCTCATTACTTACATCTCTAGAGTGTTAGTCAAATGTTAGCACATTAAGATATAATCAATTAATCCTGTACTCAGCTTTTCCTTCTGTTCCCAAATTCCAATTCTATCGCTGCCTGTCAGCAAAATGTCACCAATCAGTGCTTAAAGTCAGCAAATCTTTGAAATCGTGGATTTTTAAAGTTCTGGTTTCTTCCCAGTGAGGATCCAGGTTGTTTGGATCCCTGGCTGACTTTGAGAATGAAGGAAGGCAGTAAGGAGGAAAGAAGTGCCGGTGTCTTTAAAAAAGTTGCCATTTCTGCAGCAGTCTTCTCTTGTAGAAGACTTCTTTTGTAAAAGGTGAATGTATTTATAGCTATGACTATCCTGCAGAAGAAAAAGGTCTATCTGGATCAGGTATAAAAAAAAAACTTAGGAAGAAACTGTTAGGAATACTGTATGTTTTCTCGGATTATTCCCAGAATCTATCCTATATAACCTATGTAGTCTCAGCATACATTTTGTAGTACTTACATTATTACCCACTCACCATTCCTGACTGACAGTGACCTATATTTTGCATAAGTTACAGCCTGTGTAACACTGAATTCATTTAAAATAATGAAAAAACATTTTGCATAAATATGACATAAGGGTTGCATGAGGTGAGAATACATTTAGAGTGGCTGTAAGAACTACAGATACAGTTCTACAGAGCTTTTTTACACTGAAATATCTCAGCACTAATATCTTACCTGTCTTTTTACATTTTTTGCAATAAAGCCACATATATTAACCCTGTGCTTCTACCATTACAATTTCCTGGACATCAGGGACGTTACCTTCATAATATGCTAACAGGACAAGCATAATACAGAAAACAGTGTACAAGATCTTAGCTGTACATTAAAAGAGCATACACAGATCCTAGGAAATGCAGAGAAATTGAGGTTATAAAGCACAAGATGTTATGTGACAAAAATTATCAATATTATTGAGAGTAGAACATTACTTGTATCATATACTACCAGTTTTAAGACATCTGACCACCCAAAGGACAAATACAGCATAAAACAAACGAGACATATTAGAAAAGGTCTATCTTAGTAACTGAAGAGATTTCTAGATTTACCTGTATCAAGTTCTCAAATATTCAGCAGTATTTAGCTTCATAGTACTGAAAGACTGCACTAGTACAGCATTCCATTACTGCATTAGCAATTAGCTTGCATTTTATCAGCTATCCTCGGGAACAGTAGATTTAAGTATTGCTGTGAGCTCAGCATTATGAAGGTATGTTTCCAAGGCTTAATGCAGTGAAAAGCCAGACAGCAGCAGCATTTAGGAAGAACCGTAGCACAAGGAATACAGAAGCCAGTGACAATACGGTGTACAATTAATATTTATCATTAGAAGCAGTCTCACAAAAACAACAGTATTAATGACAACTCCCATTTGCAAAGCACTGATTTAAAAATATATACAGTACAATAGAGGTTATAGAATTATTTCAATTTATATATATATATATTTTTTTAATATGACTCTTTAAATGCAAATGTGCCTCTTGGATATTAACAATTTTCGGCTCCATGCAAAGCAATTAAATTATTTAGTCACTACATTTTAGAGGGAAAGCAAAAAAGGACTAACAAATGTTAGTTGCAAAATATTTTCATCACACTTCCCCGGGATTTTAACATTCAGAAGGCAGAAGTTCTCCAGTCAATACTAGCACAGTATTTTGCCCTACTGCTGCAGAAACAATAATTTAAGGAGTACATAACAATTATACAGGACCTTACCCTTTCTACCGGTGAGCCATAGCATGCAATGACGAAACATAGCAGTGGCAGATGGCATTGGTGTTAGGAAATGTGAATAAAAGGATAACAGCAGAGAAATGGTGACTGGCAGACAAGACACAGAAATGTAGATGAAATGAATGCAAGCTGGTAAATCTTGAAGCAAAGCTCCACCGTTAAGCCAAATGTTGCCTCTAGTCTCCTCATAATTGAGCATTAAGTTCTATTTGGATACAAATTGCAACCTTCAGACCAGTCTTGATTCTCTTCATACAGAAATGCATAATTGTAGCTTGATAACGAAGATCAGAAACGTTTCGTAAGCGAAACCCATACTCAGAAGCACATTACTTTCTGCCCTTGAGTGATTTATTCTTTACATTATTAATCTCCAAATCCTGCCAGAGCTACAGTCTCTTTCTAGCACATATGTATCCACCGCAGATGTAAATCCCTGCCTAACCTGCAGCACCCCTGGATCCAGAACGTTCTCAGTGTGCTCATTCATGCTGTTCTGTTGCCAAACATTTAAAATCATCCATCAAATGCAAGTGGAATCTATTATAAGGATAAAAAAAAAAATCTCTTCTTTCAGCTCACCCTGAAAATGGAAGGTTTTCTGATCAACAGTTATTGTGAAGGTGCTGTCGTCCTCATCGTCTATACCAATCACAGCTCCCTGTGAAACAAAGAACAAAATCCTGATAAGGCAAGCAGTGACATCAGCAGCATACACTCTATCACTACACCACTGGAATTTAAAAAGCTTTGACAAATTAGAAGCAAACTGAAGACAGTAAAGAGCAGAGAGATTCTCTGTTTAGTCATAGGATGCAGGCAGTTCTTTAAGAGAATAAAATTTTAGTCACAGAAAAAAAACACTGAAGGGTCGTAAAGCTGATTTTCTGCATAATAATATGCATCTTTTATTTTTGTAATGGAGGTGGGTTTATGCTGCAGCAGCTCTCTACTACATTTCAACTTACATTTTAAAGAAGAGCGGGGAATAATATTTTATATGTACTTTCCATGTATAAAAATAATAATGCATAGATACTCTACAAAAAGAAGCTCTTGACCTGATTTTATCTACCACTCTGTAATAAAAAATAAATCGTTCTAGCAGAATGAATTTGATCCATCATGTCATGTCACTGGTACACTGCATGATCTAATTTTCAGTCCCTAAGTAAATATTAACAGTAAGTAATCAGGATATATCAAAATCAACTAGCTTTGTCCTCTAATTCTTCATGAATTATTAGAAGGAAATGCAAATAAATCACAGAGTAAAAGGCCATCTGTGCTTAGCTATTTACAAATCTACCCACATTTTCATTCCCACCCCAACCCCCAACATTTAATAAATAGCAGTTTCACCCAGGAGAAGATGACACCGAAGAAAGAACAATTCCAGGCGTCTGACAACTCCAATAAATTATAACATTTAATTCAAAAATCACCAGTGGGTTTACTCAGTTTCTCTTGTTCTCCAGGAGACAAAGCATTGGGATCTGTTGTATCCTTCCCCTTTCCACAAAGCAGACAGACATCACTGGAAGGTGTCCATATTTAAAGGGTAAATTCTGCCCTTAGTCTCAGGGTAAACAGTGAGTAGCAGAACTACCAGCCCCTCTGAGCCAATTCCAAGTAGTGCCTCATTTCACTCACCCAGGTGTCACACAGCAGCTGCAGAGCAGGGGTCAGGTAGCACCAGGCTGGCCAAAATCTAGGGATTCTTTTGATCCAGACTTGGGGACAGAGGGATCTGAGTCAATCTTACCCACACACATTCCTCAGAGCCCCTACATGAGGTTTGTGGCCAAAAGGACCGACCACAGGCCCCATAAGACAGAATGGCAGGAACGGGTTCTATTTATAGACAGCACCAATCATATGTAATCCAAGGTTATATAGCAGGAAAGGATAGCTCCAAACTAGTTTATTTCTTCCCTGCCAAAAATGTACCAATTAACTTCTCCATGAGTATCTTCCATATAGGTTTTTCATGGACAGCTCTGTGTTCACTATAAAAGAGGGCTCTAAAAAGTGCACCCAAGCCAGTATATTCTGAATATTTTTAGTGCCAGGACATAACAACCATCAGATGACCAGCCATTACATTCAGAGACTATGATGGGCCAGATTCATTTTGATAGAATCATCTGGGTTTTATTAAACATACCAATACCAAAAAAAAATGCCTGGCACTTTAATTACATGTTTTGGTATGCAAAAAATCTGAAGATCACTGCAGGTTTACAATATCATTTTCCTCAACAGTTATAATATAGAATCATAGAATGGGTGAGGCTGGAAAAGAGCTCTAAGATCATCAAGTCCAACCAGCACCACTGTGTTCACCTCTAAATTATATCAGCAAGTGCCACACCAACACATCTTTTGAACATTTCCAGGGATGGTAATTCCACCACTTCCTTGGGCAGTCTGTTCCAATGGCTGACCACCCTTTCAATGAAGAAATTTTCCCTAATAGCCAGTATAATCCTTCTCTTGAGGCCATTTCCTCTTGTCTTGTTACTTGGCCGAAGAGACCGACCCCTACCTGGCTACAACCTCCTTTCAGGGAAGGTTCCCGCTGAGCCTCATTTTCTCCAGGCTAAAGATATCAAAAACCTGTAAGTCAGACACCAAGAACACAACCAAGATATTCTCCCCAGAGAATCCAGGTAAAACTAATGTGAGGCTAAACAAAGACTAGGACAGCCAAGTCCTGCCTCATTCTAAGCGTGGGAGAAAAGGGAGGAGCAAGGAGAGCTCTCCACGGCCTGTGACCTCAGCACAAACCTGCATGAAGGGCACATGCTGAGGCAAAGGGTCTGAGCCAAAAGCACCAAAGATGCTTCTGCTGTCATGCAGATGACATGAACAAGAAAAATCAGAGTGTAAGTTTAAGTGCATATTCCAGAAAACTTTAGGACTCAAGCACAGTGCAGATGACACAGAATCCTCTATAAATGCACCTTCCTAAGTACACTACAACAGTCAACAGAATTTGAAGATGAAGCTTCAGGCCTATGATATGTGTATCAAGAGCAAAAAGGTGAGGGACAAGCTTTTAAAAATCCAGTCAAGAGAAAAGGAAGTATTTTAGCCAAATTGCTTAAGTTACATGTTTGTTTATGTTCACACCTACAGTAACAAATCAACAATTACTCTAAACAGAAAACCTCTTTGATAGAATTTCAGACTGCAAAAGCCCATCTGTTCAGCTATCAGTATCACTGTCATCTGCCAGAGGAGCTGCTGTACAAGAGCAGAAAAAAGAAAGATTCCTTCCTCCCTCACAAAAAAAAGCCCCAAACCCCACACATGTTCAGAGAAAGGCTGGGGGAGTCAGTAAGTCTTCAGAAAACTCCAAAGACTAATTTGTGATAGAAGAGTGGCAGATGGGGGAAGATAAAGGGATTGTTTCATGTTAAATACCTATGAAGACGGATCATGCAATATTGAACAGACTGTTCACTTTTAATATTTCCTAAACTGGCAGGCTGAGGCCAACCTCCACATTGACAGGCACACAGCACTATTAAAGCAGACAGGGTTTTTCAGACCAAATTTTTCTGCCCAATGCAGAAAACATCCTCATGAATCTCTGGGAATGTCATGTTCTAGACTATGGTTTGAGTTTACAGTACTCTTAGAGACATACTAAATTAAAATATCAATAAACTAAACAAGGGAAAGTGCAAAAAAAAAAGTCATCTGGAATGCAAGTGAATGGAGATTCTCTGAGTCTCAGAAGTCTGCAGATACCCGTGTATTAGGCCACAGAAAGACTAGAAAGGACCAGTGACAGAAGGAAGGAGTAACTGGCAGACGCAGAGTTCTGCTGCAATACTCATCACAGTGCTGCTCAGACAGACAGCCCCTTCCCTAGACTTCTCTTACTTAAGACTCAAAATGCTCCCATTCATACCCATTGTCCTCCTGGCTCCTTCCCCTGTTTACATCAGCTCTTCACAAGGCTGCAGCATGCTGGAGCCAGAGATTCCATGACAAATGGGAAAAAATACAGAAGGACTTGTGCAAGAAATATTTTCAGTGTGTGCATGACCACAAGATAGAAACTGGGCACGTGCAAAGACACCACAGCATTGCCACCTCACTTCAGTGCTGCCACTTCAAACTACAACAGCAACACTCAAGGCTAAATGTCCCAAGCTTAAGGGCCTCAAACAGGTAATGCTCAGCTTTCCCAGTCTGCATCTCTCTACCTCTCTTTCTCCAATCTGTATCCACCCCCAGCTGATGTTTAAAAAACTTTGCCAGCAGTGTTGTCCCTTCCCTTTCCAATCCTCCTGTGTTTCACTGAGCTCAAACACAGTCAACTGGCAGGCCTAAGGAGTGTCCAAACAGGCAGGATGGAAGACACAGTAACAGAAGAAAGGCAAGTCAGAAGGACAGAAGGAAGCAGTTCCACAATGACTCCTGTAGCACAGAACAGTTGTATATACGTGTATAATACATATATACAATATATATACAATATATATATAGTATATATATACATATACAATACATATATACCTCCACACACAGAAGAAATGAGAACTGCAAGCAAAAACTTCTTCATAATGCACTACTATTAACCCATCTTACTCTATCATGGAATGCTTTTTAATATATCCTAAAATGTATAAGGTTTCTATACACTATATAAATTATAGAACATAATTAGCCCAGCACGTCACTTGACCTCTTATGGTTTCTTTCCTTAAATATTTTCACTATTTCAGTATTTTGCAGAGTCAGGAATAGAGCCCAAACCTCAAAAGTCTCCTTGCAGTTCTCTCCATTAGGACATATTATACACAGCAAGCCATTAAGTACTGAATAAAACAACACTTACCCTGAGTCTAACACACCCTCGGCGTGAGCCTCTCATCATTTTGTCTTTTGACTGAAACAGAAAAAAACCAGATCAGTGGGTTAACAAACACAGCAAGGAGAAGAAAATTACTCAAAGCAATGGAGAAAAGGATAAAGCATTTTTGCATAATGTTTTATTGACTGATTAAATGAGATGCAACTTCTGTTACAAAATAGGTTAGTTTTCCCGTAGAAATGCACCACCATGTTATGGAAAACTAATCCTTAAAAAAAAAATAAGAACACAATATCCCTCTTCAGGAAGTTTTCTAGATATCGTCAAGAAATACTAATAAGATGCAGTCCACACCTTTATAGAAAGTAAAAAGTAATGAAGAAGAAAGAACTTGGGAAATATTAAAAATGAGCAGTATATTACATCTTCCTCCTTTCTCTTAGAAAACTGTCCATAAAAGAAAATCCAGCTGTGCAGGCAGAATTGTGCAAATGGAATTATATCTCTGTCAGAAAGTTTCCCCGATTCATACCCCTTTTATGCAGATGCAAATTCCATTTTTAGACAGGTTTCTATGCCTACTTCCTAGTACTACAGCCCACTTTCATTACCACAGTTAGGAAAGTTATGTTAAAGCCCTTTAAGCAGTAATAGCCCAGATTAGAAAACAGGATTCCCATGTCCATAACCAGTGCTCAAACCCACAGACTAACCCACCCTGCAGCTAAATTACTGAATCTCTTCTTTAGTACCTGTTTGAAGCACTGACAAAAAAAAATCCTCACCCCTCCCGGCCTCCCAAACAGGCAATTCTAAACAGTCAACTCTCTTCTAGCTTGAAATTATAATACTTGAACTTCCAGCTATTCCCACCACTCTCAGGCAGAGTTGTCAGTAACCCCTGCTATTGGGCAACAGGGACAAGCCCAAGCAGCACACACACAAACTATTTAAGCTAAAGAAGAAAAAGAAAACATTTAGGTCATTCTAAATATTCAGTTTTCTGATAAACTTAAAACGTCTGCCGTTTTTTAACTACACACACACAGAGTTTCCATTTTTTAAATGATAAGTTACTTGCTGTTGTAGCCTCATCTGAAAGGTAGCCCTGTCTAATACAACCCCTTCTCTCTTACCATCCAAATATTCAAGCTGCATTCTTTCAGGTCAGGAAAACAACAGTTGCCACTGTCATGAACAGATTCTCTTGCTGTCACCTTCTGAAATACCCACTTCTTTCCAACAGTATATTAGCAATTCCATCAAGAGAATACATTGATATTATTATTACCAGACCTATTTTCACTGAAGCCATTAGACAATGAAATATTGTTGACATCAATAGAAAAAAAAAAAAAGGACAGGACAAGAAATATCAATCTTAACAATAACAAATTATTCTTCATCTGCTACATATTTGAGATATAGCTACAAGGAAAGCATGAAGCAGTCACAGCAAGTCCTATTCACTAAAGATAATGTAAAAATACAGCATTCAGGGCTTCAAATAATGTTTTTGCTGATCTCCCATTCAATTCAGGCTCTAATTTATCAGAGCTCTCTTCTGAATGTTAGAAACCATCAGTATGAATCTACTTGTTTTCACATCAATATAGGTTAGCTGACTAAAGTCAAATGGAAGTAAAGACCAGCAGTGCATCCATAATGTATTCTGCAGATACATAATTTATTTTTAGATTTCCTGAATAAAAACCTGCACACAGGGAAGACTTTTTGGAGGTCTTGTAGGGGATTTTAAAGCTCAAATCCAAGAAAGGATCTAGTGACAAAGTTTCTCCAATAATTTCCTATCAGAAACTGTGTATATTTGGGATATATATGTCACTAGAGTACACTTTTATTTTTTATATTCACTGCCTTGACAGTTCTCCTAAAATGGGAGGACACTTCTGAGAGCTTATCACTCCCTCTGGTGGTTTCTGAAAGAAATATTGGCATAATCCTAGCAGGAAAGAAAATATCCGGACTGAGACTGCAACTCTGCAGCAGCTGCAAGGAGCAGGTCAGGTCTGGCTGCCCAGATCCCACCCACCAGGCAAAGCCCTCCCAGGTCCCTGGGCTGGGCACAGGCAGGAACCACATCAACAAAAGCACAGGCAGCAGAGGAGACATTTGGTTTGGTTTGGTTTGGTTTAGACCCTCAACCAGGAAAGTGCAGGGAATTCCAGGGCTTGTCCTGAGCAAAGGAAGGCAGAATCCCAGCAGCTCTCATTTCCACCGTGCAGGCTGATTGTCAACCCAGTGCAAAAAATACAGTCAAAGCCCTCCTTTTTCTTGTACACCACGTTAATGGAATGGAAATTAAGTTTAAACATTATCATGTTCTCAGTCTGCAAAAAGCTTCACAAGGTCAGAGTGTGCGTCTATATACTTACAGTGTCACCATCTTCAGACAGAGCTTTACATGCTTAATAGCAATTATAATGAAGATGTAAATCTAATTCATTTTACCTAAGTGGAATGAAGCACCCACCACTGCAGTATCTGAATTCCCTGAGCACTAAAGCACACAGCTGTCATCACACACAGTGCTGGAGTCTATCACTGGCAGACAGCAGGATTTTACAAAAAATACAATTCAAACAAGTTTCAGCTTCCCCTTATTAGCCTTTGGTTGAAATTAGGTTATCCAATATGTCCTATATTTCATCAAGTGTTCTTGGACAAATAAAGCCATCCTATAACTGTTTTGAAGAATGATTTCATTTCACTGAATAAAATTTCATACAGCAGAAGGACATCTCTGAATCCCTAATAAAAAAAGCCACATTTTACTTTCCTTTTATATTTAAAGTTTTAATATGCAGCTATCTTTTTTCAGTGAACAGTTTCATAACCAGACAAAATTAGATTTTCCATAAACTTTCAATACACACTGTACTGATTTTGATGATAAAGGACTTAAACAAGTTACAAGCAGACAGCAATACAAGATAAATTTCGGCTGAAACTCAAATAAAAATTTGTAAAAATGAACAAAGCTATACAGTATGACTGCAGGGCAAATGTAGGTATCTCCCAAAATAATACGGCCTTCATTGGTTTCTCTTTTACATCCACACAGTGAAGTTGATCACATTCAGAACTGATCTAGCATAAGGCATTTCAGGTAACCTACAACTTCTTAGAGAAATGAAAACAGTGTCTGGGTCTACCTAAAGAAAACCAAACCAAAACAAAATTAGAATCCTAACTCCCAAAGGCCCCCCAGCCTTCCTTCATATTTGGAAATTCTACTACTTCTTTCATTTAAGTTTTAGCTGTTGCACGGAAAGTTTAAGGTTTCAAATGAACCCCACCAGCTGCTGTCTGCCTCCATAAGTTCTGAGGCACGAGCTCTGCCTGCACAGAAGTGCACAGAACTTGAAGAGGTGCATTTGTGACTCACACAGTGCTGTCATGGAAATCGCTACCATAAGTACACAGATGAGCAAAACCACTTGGGACATTCATTTCCTGTTAGGGATGAAGAACCTGGAACAAGCTGTATTTATAAACAGAGATCTTTGTGGTTTGGCTGCATCCACGAGAGAAGCTTTAATTTGGATCACTTTCCATAATAGTCATTTTTCTCATCTAACGCTAAGGCAACTCTCATTTTTTAAGCACAAATAAAGCTCAACAATGTAAAGACTTTACAGGCTGTTCCCAGCCCACCATTCCTTCAGCTCCCTTGAAAGGCACATACCAGTCTCAGAGGAAGAGCTCCCTGAGCCCAGGAACAGCATCTCACAGCCATGTTGTTTCTGCAGCTAAAACTGGGATTTTTGTGGATGAAGACACAAAGCAGGAACCCAAACACTGCAGGGATAACTGAGGCTGACACTGGGCTCAGTTAACCCCAAGAGATGCCCTGTATCTATGAAATAGGGAAGGCAACAATTTATGGGTCCTGGCACAGAAGAGCATAAACTGCTTAGAGAAATGTATGACAAATTAATACATGTAAGGCCTTAACTGAATTAAGGTATAAGAGATACAGCACAGTCATAGGACTCTCCCTTCAGCCTCTCCCCCAAAAAAGCACAGCTACAGACTAAACTGCCTACAGCAACAACAGGACCAGATGTTTGATCTTCAGGCTGACCTTTTCAAGTTTCTAAATATTATAATTAAAAGATCATTCTGTATAATTCTAAGTTATTTTAAATGAAGCTCACTCATTAAATTGTCTCTCTCACATGACAATTCATTAGCTCATTAGTCTCAGCTCCATTCACAACCTGCATCGAGGACTTTTAAATACCTGTAATCTACTGAGGTTGTAATAGATTACAACTTTAAGTTGTAATCTAGCAACAACAAAAACTGATCCTCTAGACTGCTTGTGGTTTTATTCTGCACACCCGATAAAGAAAATATAAAAACATGCAATAGATGAGATTTTGCAGGTAAATGAACAGATTTATTACTGATCCACATTTAGCACATGCTCTGTACTCAGAATTCTGATTTGCCACATTGTGCCCACCCTCCAGATCCTACACGAGCACCCAACTACATCAAATTAATGGAGCCAACAACAGGTTGGCTTTGAGGGGACAGATGACGTGGTTTGGAGTGCCAGTACAACATGAACCCATTAAATACTTGTGAACAAAATAGGCAAAATACATTTATAGTGTGTGTGGATGGGAAAAGCCAGTGTTTGCACTGCAAAGACCTACAAGCAGTCCCACAACCCAACTACTACAGAGGAGTCAACTACGTAAAGGATAATCTTCTAATAATTGTTCAGTGCATCAAAACCTGTGATACAAAGTTTAAACTACATACAAAACTCAATTTAGTTTTGCATAATAGCCATCAATGCTTTTTATCCCGTGCTCATAAATTCAGAATTATTTTTATTATTCCTAGTTTGCTTATAACTTTGTCTGTTTTCAATAGACTCACTGAGCTCTTTGCAGGGCACGTGACAGATCAAGTTATTACAGGAAAAAAGTGTCACTTGATCTGAGAATGGAAAACAGAGACCTCAGAAGGAATGTTTGTGCAAAAGCAGATGGGGTTTTTTTCCTGTTTTCTTGGGATTTTTGCACGCAGCTGTTGATTGAGAAACTGTCTTTGGAAAAATCATTCAACTGAAAGTCTCTACCACAGGGGCACTGAACCACGACTCCAGCTTCAGAGGCATCACTTGAAATCAAGTCAACAAGGTTTGTTTTTAGTTCACCACCAAAGATCCATAAAACTGCTCCAAAATGTGAGTCCCCCTCCTCAATATCTGGGTTGTACAATCCACAAGCAGTTCTTCAATACAGTACAATTAGTATTAAAGTTGATAACTAGTAATAATCTTCAAAAACCATGAGGGGAAAAATACTTTTATACTACCAGAACTACTTTTCCTAACAACTGTTTTCACACAGCTTTTGGTCCTGAAAGCATTCACCCAGCATATGTTTTACATGTAGTTTGATGAGATGATTAACAAAAGACCAGCACCTAAATCGATTCTTTAGGCGTCTGTTGGTGCAAGAACCATTAAGATGATGAGAGACTCCCCAGTTTGGTTTCAAGAACACACACTGTGCTGCTGTCATGCACAAGAATGTTTTCTGGCAACCCTCATTCACTATGCAAGGCAGCTGTTTAAGCCTAGAACATTTTGATCAGTTCTCCTTTCAATACCACTATATGTCAAATATCCACAAAGTTTTAAAACACTTTAAGGAACTGACCTTCCACTGTACTGGCCTTGGGTTTAGCACTGTTTGCACAGCTATGCCAGTTCTGCTTTCAATTTATTATACAATTTAAATATTTATTTAAAGACTACACTTAAAACAAGAATTTAAATCAGATTTTCAACGTTGAGTGGTTCTCTGGATTATTTCTGCAGGATTCCCAAGGGTTATCAAGGCTATAGCTGATGAGTATTTAAGACAGCACTTCTGCCAGAAAACACAAACAAAAAGCAAATTGCATTCAACTCCCTCTTCCTCCCTGGCCATTTCTTTGTCTTAATGCTCTCTTCCAGCATGTCAACACACATTTTCACACTGACATGCACAAAACAAACGGCAGAACAAATTCAGCTGAAAAAAATAAATCAGTACAAAGCTATTTTTCAGCTGGAATCCAGCTCATGGAACAACTTTACAGCTCCCGTGCCAGCAGAAGGCAGGAATGAGCCACTTCGAGACTTGTCTGCTAAATATTGTCAGTGCAGCCAACTACACACTGAAAATCCACAATGCTTCAGGAGACTTTTATTTGCTATCCCTTCAAGAGAAAACACTGGTGAGTTCACAAATCAGAGAATATTAAGGGGAAAAAAGAAATAATTTGTCAAGCCATTGGTCAAACTGATCCAAAATGGCATGTCAATTATTTAATAATTTTTTTTTAAAAGTGACAATTTACTGATATCACAATCGTTTATTTGAGCAAAAACATGTAAAGAAAGCTTTTGCATGACAAGTCCAGATCCTACTCTGTGACGCACAGAATTCATAAATACCTTCACACAAATGTAATTTTAAGCAAACCTGAGGATGAACATTTCTGTTCTGAAAGAGCAAAAACCACCTGAATTATAGAAGTGGGAACAAAGCAAGCGGTTTGGCATTGTGAAAGGCCTTTGTGAAACAGATTATGAATGCATGTGAGAAACATTTGCAAGTAGTACTACCAGCGTTCACTGCAATACAAGTAACTAGAGAGGAAGGAATACATGAATCAAAACAGAAATAAGTGCGAACATTAAATTCTCTGTTTTCTTTTCTGAGTCAGACTTGATGTAAAATCTTTTGCCTTGCTCCCTTTAAAGTTCTAACCATGTCAGAAATGGCTATTTAATTGAATTCATTTGCCTTCGCAGTATATACTCAAAACATACTTAGGTTACCATTTATTCATTTTACCAAAAGACAAAGTATATCCCCTTTTTTTTTTTTTTCCCCGGAGAAGTGCAATACCATTGCACAGTAATTCTGTTTGAATGTTTATTTCACATTAAGGGCATTTTTCTGCAGGCTATTTTAAGGAAATACCAAAAATTACTAAATACAACAGTGCAAGGACAGGCATACGAAGAAACATATTTGTGGATCAGGCTCTGATGGAAAATTCAGCTGCATCAGGAGATGCATTTTTCCATAGCTCCCCTGGCAAAGGTTAACAGGCTGTTGGATCTGCTGGAGAAACTGTTTCCTGCATGCACAGCTTTTTGGATTGAAATGGGCTGAGGAGCCTGGAGAGGGGACGAGGAGGGGCACACTGATCTGACACCTGTAATCCCTCCTATCAGCAAAACTGTACAGATTGCACATCTGTACAGCCAGGGTGAAACCATCCCAGCCTACCCCACCCATGGATTACAGTCATGGGAAGGGCCAGACTGAGGCTCAAACATTGCTCAGTCACACTCACACCAGCAGAGCAAAGCAATTCTGTTGCTTCAGACTGAAACTGGCTCAGAGGGAACACAGCACACAGCCCTGTGTACCTGATCAGCCTTTAATTCAAAACACAGCGCTGCATATACAGACTCACAACAGGCTCTCTCCCCATATAAAAAAGCCCCCAAACTTGCTAACATTCCAAATTTATGTTGTTTATGAGCCATTATATTGTTTATTCACCACTCAGGAGTTATTACTCTCAAACTAAAGGTGAGGCTGAAGGAAACAGTATCCTACCACCTTCCTGGTGAACTAATATTAGTTTCTGGTGAGGCGTGTGATCAACTGGGACTAAATCTGAATTCTCTTTCAGCCCCTGCTCCAGCTGATCCTGCAGCCCTGGGAGCAGTCATGCCAGCACACATGAAGAGATGCAAAACCAGATCTTTTGGCAGGCAGTTTTCAACACCCCACACACCCTTAGGTACAAGAATGACTTCAGATGTCTAGAGAACGGCATGACAAGTACTCCACAGACATATGTGCAGAAAAGACAGCACACAGATGAGGAAGGCATTCTAAAGGAAACATTAACTGCACCCACTTCTCGGTGGTAAAGGCACATAAAGCAGAGAACATGATTTTATTCCTTGAATCCAAATTGAATTTTTTACAATAGGTAGTTAAAAAAAGGAACTAGAAATTCTTATACTAACAGAGAGCATAATAAATTATACAAATTAAAAGTGTAATGCATATATAGGAATATATGGAGTTATAGGAAATAATGAATTAGAAGAATATTTATTAAACAACTGAAGACCCTATAATGAAAGTCAGTGCTATATCCAGGATTACAATTATACACACTAGTCATCAGCAAATGTTTCTATTTCTGTAACTGAGCATTAAATGACTTTGCACCTTGGACTGCAACTTAGACCACACTCACTAATTCATCTCTGTCACAGATGACATTTGAACAGCAACTATAAAAGCAATTTCATTTCTCCATCCACATTCCAGGTCAGGGATTTCAAATGTACATGAACAGAATGGTTTGGGAGTCTGCAACTATTTTACGCCAAGAGCCTCATAAACTCCTGGGTCTGGGGAGACAAGCTATCTCCTAGAAATGCAGATTTAGGGACTAAAGTTTTATAGGCTTCTGTATGAACATACATTCACAGGCAGCAGGATACTTCCACTTATTTGCTGTAAATCTATTAGAGCTTACTACACGTTTAATTTGTACGTGTTTTATTCAGGCTGACACACTAATTGCTCCATTAGAAGAAAACTTGGGTGCATGGATGTGGCTCATCCAGTTAGCCTTCTCAGTTCAGGGCACATCCTTGACAAAACGAATTTGTACATTTACAGTATCTGTAAGTTATGTAAAAGCGTGAATTAAGCAGCTGAACAAGCCGGCAAGGCTGGATCTGGCAGGAGTTATGGGAAAAAAAAAAAAATCGCCGTTTCTTAACACATTTCTTAACACAGAGCACTGAAAAAGTTGGTGTTTGGAAGTGCCAAGTCCCGAACGGAAATCAGGAAAGCCGATCGGGCTCCGGGAAGCAGCTGCCGTGCGGCACCGAGCCCGCGGCCCCCGGGCCGAGCCCTCCGGGGACGGGCGTTGCAGCTCGCGGGAAGGCGGCCCCGCCCTGGGCCCCCCGGCTGGGCTGAGCCCCCAGACCGCGGCGAGGGCGAGCTCCCGCCGGACAGGGCGGGAAGCAGCGGGACCCGGCAGCTCGCAGCCACCCCCGCGCTCGGTTCCGGGCCGGCCGGGGCAGCGCCATGGCCAGAGACGGCGGTGGGAACGCAGCCCCGGAGCCGCCGGCACTGCCCGGGCGGGTCCCGCGGCCGCTCCCGCCGCCAACAATAACAGCGCCGCCCGCCCCCGCCGCTCCATCCCCGCAGCGCCGCCCCATTGGCTGCGCCCGCCGCCTCCTCCTCTCCCATTGGCCGCGCCCGCCGCCTCCTCCTCTCCCATTGGCCGCCCGGGCGGCCGCACGCCCCGAGTCCCCTCCCCGCCCCCACCCTGCGCCCCAGCCGGTCTCTGCCGGCGCCTCCTCGCCCGCCCGGCCCGCCCGCCGCCGCTCACCGTGTAGTAGGAGAGCAGCCCGGCGTTGTAGTCCAGCACGAACCAGCGGTACTGCCAGCCCTTCATCACGTTGGTCCATTTGCTCAGCGGGCCCTCCATGATAGACGCCATCTTAGGCACCGGACCGGCCCCGCCGCGTGCTCGGTGAGGGGAGCGGGGGAGCGGCTCGGCGGCCGCCGGGCGGGGAGGGGGCGGGGCACGCACCGAGGGGGCGGGGCCTCTCGCCACTCTGCCCCGGGGGGCGGGGCTTGCGCGCGCAGCGGGGCGGGGCCGGGGCTGGCGTGAGGGGAGTCGGGGCGCCGAGCGGCCCTGGTGTGAGGAGGGATTGAGTTTGGGAATTGGGATTTACGGGTGCTGCCTGAGGGATTTCCCTCCCCCCCGCCACCCCGAGGGAGCGCGGCTTCACCTCGCGGCCCGGGAGAGGGGCTGTGAGGCAGAGAGGGCACGGCTCTCCGGCGCTGTGGTTGTGTGAGGGCGGGAGGGCGTCACCCTATCCCGTAAAACTCTTGGAACCTCGTAGTTCCTTCTCTAAAGCACTTGGCACCACTTGGAACCTTTTAGCTCCTCTCGCCGTTGTGCTTGTCCCTCTGCCTCTCGGTTATTTCCTGACCAAAGTGCCTTAAGTGTTAAAGCAAAGTGGGCTTAACAAGTGAGGTCTGAGGATCTTCCTTTGAAGGGGCTACGTGGCCAGACTACAAAAAACATGCAGCTCTTGAGATAACCTTTGGAGAGTAAGGCTTGAACGTGATACAGCTTTCCTGTGGACTGATCCAAGAATGTGGAATGAATTCCCCAGGAGCTACAGACAATTCCACATCTGTTGTTCAGTGCGAGGCATGGCTTTGGCACTGATCTCTTCTGACATGAGTAAAAGAACTTAGGTTGTGCTTTAACATAAAAACTTCAAAGGACCTGCAGAGATACTCATGCTCCTTCCTAGGGATCAACAATAAAGCAGCAGAAATAGTGCTTTTACCACGAGGTTTGTGTCATGCAGTCTTTAGAGACATGTGCGTGAAATAGCTTTTTTTCCTTCCCCACATATAGCCCTTTTTTATTATTTTAATATGAAAATGCCTTTATAGTAGGGCTGAAGGAGCTTTAGTGTCTTACAACGCTGCAACTTTATACTAAGTTAAACTAAATTTAATAGAAAATCACCCCTTTTGTGAAAAAGAATCACTCAAAGGCAGTGTGTTTGATTTGAGAAGTAAGAAATATTTAGATTATCTCTATATATATATTTCTAATTGTCTCCTCATTTTACAGGTCACATTGCTACTATTTTGTTACCAATTGGAATTAAGAGCATTGACTTTATGATGCCCCTTGGAGTCACCTGCTGGTGTGTTTAGGCACAAGGTTACCAGTTTAAGGTACCTAATACACAATCTGGTATGGAATCCCGTCTTGTTAATTTAGATAACATTCTTTTTCAATCTGCATATGACTTTAGTAGTCTGTTTTGTTCTTTAGTTTCACTGACTAAACAAAGCCTGGCTGCCTAGAGATTATACCCAGGCAAGCAAAACAAAAAACATCAGATGGTGCCAGAACATTACTAGTGCTGCCAGTTAAAGCTGTAGCTGGAATGGAGCTTTATTATCTCAGATCACTACTTTGGCTGTTTTACACCACAGGAGTTGAAACAATGCGAAGAGCTCGTGCAAAAAAACCCCCTTGGCTGAACTGTGTAGGCAGAGCATCTGCAATGAGAAATTCTCCACAGACGAGCTTTCTATTTACTTTGGTTCGCCAGAGGATGAATTTGCTGAACTTGGGCTAAATATCTTACTAGTTCTTTGTTCCCTTTGGATTTTTTTTTGAGGGGAATTGTGCCAAAGATTTGTCTGCGCTAGCAAAAACATTTATTTTAGTTAGCTCAATTTAGCCAAACCTTGAAAACCCTAGAGGAGTTGAAAAAGTTGTGTTAACAGGTGTTAAAGGGGAATTCAACTCAAGATTTCTTTTAGAAATGTAGTGTGGATATTCTCTTTAGGTAGTTTGACAGAGGTCACAGAATCATTGTTTTTTTTAAAACGCCCAACACAAATCAAAATAAATCCATATGAAATCACCTGTGGGCCTGTGAGCATCCAGGGTACAATATCATGCAGGTTTATGTACTTGCATGGCATGCCAGGATGCTCTGTCTTCTGTGCCTATCAGATTACACCCCTGTGTATTGAATGTGGATCATGAGGGCATTATTGAGGAATTAGGCGTAATTAGTTAGATCCTTCTGATAACAATTCTAGGGGCCCATTCAAGTTCTTTTGAAAGATAAGTGCAACCATTTTAGTTCATTTAAACAAATCAAAAAACTGAAATCAGCCACAACTGTGCTATAACCTCTCTTTATATGCTTTGTATTTTAAATCATCAGCAACAATGATTTTGAATAAAAAAATGACTTCAAATAGGAGTTAGTGAGCAACTTCCTTAGGAGAAGAATTTATTTTGCTTCAGCATGTTCCATCAGAATCTGTTCTGGAACAGTAACAAAGAGCTGTTATTTTCTGCAATTATAGGCAGTTTTATTGGGATGTTCTCCATATTTGACACAATTTAAATCAGACCAGTATGTCTTCTTCTGTAACATTTAGTACTTACTGTCATCTGAGAGAATAATGTACTCCTGAGACCAACAGAGTAGGGCAGAAGGCAGCAGCTGTTACCTTGTTTCACACACTGCTCTGTCAGCTGAAAATCTTCAGCACCATCTTCAGCACCATCTTCTTGCCACACAGAGGCCTCAATTAAATTATCCTGCCGTGGTGTCTCAGCCATAGACAGATTTCCTGACCAGCCACAATGTTTAGCCCAGGAGGTGGCTTCTGGAATACTCAGACTGTCCCAGCAGGAGTGTAGGGGGAAACCTGAGATATGCCCAGTCCTTCCTATGTTTTCCAGGACATCCCAACTTACACCCTACTTTTTAAACTTCTTCTATGACCTTTTCCTTTGTCAAATAAATTACAGTTATGGCTGTTACACTGTAAATCTGGATGGTTTCTAGGCTAAAGAAAGGTACTGCTGGTTGAAGTAAATACCAGTGAAGGACCAGGGTGGAGGAATGGGAAGCAGGAGTATGGATGTCTGATTCTTTAAGAGGGAAACATTTTCATGCTGTAAATTTTCCTGACATTATTGCTGAACTAACTTTGAAGAACCTCTGTGACGAAGCTGTGGCTTGTGGGTTTCCTTAAGGGTGTCTGGGAGTGTGACTGGCAGCAGTGAAAGTGGCTTTAGGTTCTCCCAGCAGCTGCAATTGCTTGGGGTTTTGAGGAAAATAAGGAAGCCGTTTGAGCAGAGAAAAAGTAACATTTTGTTTCGTTTTCTTTTCCCACTTCAGAAGTGTGTGGTACTTTTAATTTTGTATTGCTTGTCCTATTGGGTCACTGTGTGTCAACTACTGACAACATAATCCTCATAATTAAGAAATGATGTTTTAGCCTGATAGTGGATGTTTCTTTTTCTGCTTGTTGGTAAGTAATGTCTTTTATTTGTTCACTCAAGTAAAAATGTCTTCCATTTTATTTTTTTTTATGGGTAACAAAGGCACTAAACAAGTACAATCAAGTAGAAGATGGAGCATTCTGTGTCATCTTCAGTCTCCTGCTATTGTCTTTTAAAGGTATTTTCTAGTCCCTCTATGCACATCTTGACTACAATAAGAACTGTGTCAGAGCCTAAACATTTTTCATTTTATTTCTTCAGAATTATGTTTGGTTTAGGAGGTTATGGAGAGCAAGATAGATGGGAGAGAATCACCTTCGCCCTACAAGAAGTCATTCTTCAAAGAGGATAATTAAATCAAGTATGACAGTTAAGTGCCATTGTAAGTAGATTTTTCTGAATAGATTTATTACACTGTCACTGGTTTTAATACAAATATTTATTAAAAAAATCAGTAAGACAGTGGAAGAAAGACAGTAGTTGTTTTCCGAAGCAGACAAATAATTCTCCTGCGCCTTTCTTGCCAATTCCTGTATGATTCTATGAAATAAAAGCCATTACCAATAAATTTTCCCAATTCTTTCTATTTTCATCTAGTTTTTAGCTGGTCTTAATGAATTGTCATAAATTCTTTTAGGTCAGGGATAAGGTACCTCACTGAGGGCTCAACAGACCTTTCTGAGTCTTCTAAAAGACTCCATATTAGCATACACTGGGAAAAATCAAATTACCACAGGTTGTATGGAATTAAAGCCATCAAGTCTCAGAATCCCTATTCTGTTTCTGCTTATTGCTGTGTTTGGTGTAAGTCCGCAGGAGAAGGGACTTTTCTTTTTGAACTATTTAAGATTCTCATCATTTAAGATCCAGATTCTCATCCTTTCATGGCATGCTTAATGCTGCACTGGAAAGTGTTAGAATTGGAGCCATTTCCCCAAAACCCGTGGAATATGTTCAACCAAAATGTGACACCATTTAAGAAAGGCCTGCATTTAAAATAGGTAGGGATGATTCTGAAACTGAGATTTGGTTTGCTTGTAGTTGTTTAATCCCCTCCAGTGCTGTGTGGCGGGGGGATGATGCAGCAAAGAGGCAGCTGACTCACCTCTCTGGCACCGAGACTTGACAGGGCTGGGAGGAGTTTGTCAGACGTTGCAGCTGGTGTTAAAAACAGGGCGTGAAGGTACTCGGCTAAGCCATTACTGTGACTCACCTAATGACCAAATCCTGTTACAAGGTCTACAGGGAAGCACATTTCAAGGACACTGTAAAGTCGAGTAGCTCTGTAACAATAACAAAACTTGAATTTTGGTATGGTCTCATGAGAGTAAATGTTTTGGAGGACAGTTTGACATAACAACGTTATCTGGGAGTTCCAGGAGGTGTAAACTGACATTTTGGGACTCAACATTTCACTAAGAAGAACATTTCTGAACTTCCTGAGGGGCTTTGCCGTTAAGAAATGTGGGTGTCTTCTGCACTCATTTTAAACAGAGGGCAGAGAATTCCTCCCACATGCTCCAGTCACACTTGAGATCTTTCAGTATTCAGAGGTGAAGGCATTAACAGCAATACAAATTTAATAGGGAAAGCAGCTTCTAAAAAATTCTGTAAGTTCAACACAGTATAAATCTAATCCAAAATAATTTTCAAAATTACCCAGCCTTTATGCTGAAGAAACAGTTAAACAAGCTATTTTCCAGCTGAGCTCCAGTAATCTGGATATCAATCTAGCAACTAGAAAAAAGCTGGAATGAGTTTTGTAGGGTGAACAATTCACTGCAATCTTTGTGTTATTTTATTATAAAACATACAACATCATCATTTACTCCTGAGATCCATAGACCTTGTATACTTTAAGATTCAGCTGGACTGGGTGCTGTGCCATCCTGTCTACAGTGTGCTTTTGCCAGAAAAGTTTGGATCAGGTGATCCTTGAGGTCCATTCCATCCTGGTATATTGTGATTCTTTGCTGAGTACAGGAGTTGAGGATTCACAGCATGCTGAATGCCATTTCATCCTCCTGATGCACTGCTGAGATGGGTAATGTCTCATCATTTGATTTAAGCATCTTACCATCCTCTGGGCAGAATTCATTTAAAATTTAATGCAGAAGTCCCTGCTATTTTCTCAACCGCAAATAAGTGATTTCTACTTTAGCATCCACAGAGACTTTGAAAAGATATGGAGGAATGCTGCTCAACTGGAATGTTCCCTTCACTGCAGCTGTGGTATGCAGCCCACTGGTACAAAAAGAAAATAAGAATAATCTCTTTTCCCAAAGCTTTCCCTTTTTTCATAGTGTTTGGCTTATTAACATGTTTCAAATAAGGTTACTTGCTCTTTGTAGTCAGTTCTGCAAGAATGCAATACATCCATCATCATCTTCTTACAAAAATGAGACTTTTACAGCAGAGTTTGATGTGTAGCAAATTCAGCAAGGGAAAGGGTAAGAACTCAATCAATATTTTAGAGTATTGTCCCTAATCATAAGGATTATATGCTGTGTTAATTTTTCTTTATACATTATATTTATTTGTTATTCATAGATACAGCAATATCAAGGGTACTATTTAAAGCTGGTGTATATACATACGCAGTAGGTCCCAAAATATATGCATATGGTTAGGCTGTTATGAACAGTATCCATGCTCTCTGGTACAAAGTCCTATTAAAATCTGGAGGAAAAATATCTTTTTCCCTCTCTGTCTCTCTTTTTTTTTTTTTTTTTCTTTTTTTTTTTGGGGGGGGGTGTGTCTTTTTTTTGTCCAGGTAAATAATAGAAGTCTGACTATGGTAATTTTTAGGGTACTAGGTGGGAAATCTAAGGAGGTGAAAGGAAGGATAAAAGTAAAGTCAAGGAGACGTAGATCTGAGCCATCCATCATAAAACACAAGTACATAGAATGTGTGCCTCTAATGCTCCTTTTATTTTCATAGCTGAAAGTATGAAAGGATATCTGTTAAAACTATATTTCCCCTATGTCAATTTAGAATCAATTTTTGTCTCCTACATTTTCTTCTGGAATTTAAGGTAAAATCATTTTTCTTTAGGTCTACCACGACTAAAGATTTGTACATTGGAGGAGTCCTATATACAGTTTAAGCCCTCAATTAATATTGCCTTCATTTTGAGATGCCAGAAAGATTTTTCTTTAAGGTTACAGTTTCTTGTATAAGGATGAGAGACAAAAGTAGCAAGGTTTATCCTATCAGAAATTGGAAAAGGTTTTTTTTTTCTTATCTGAGAACTAAAATATCATTTTTGGAGCCCACTTAAAGGATTTGCTTCCTCCTTGTTCTCATGAAAGCAAAAATGCAGAAATAATTTTTTTGTCCTACTCAACTCTCTCTCTGTTCCATGAGAAGTGAACAAAGAAGGGGAGAATTGACTTAGTAGAAGGAAAATAAGTAGCCACCAGAACTGGCAGAATAAACTCAGATTGCTCCCCAAAATCCTTATCTGCACTTGGACCTCGATCTAGAAAGCAGATGGGTGCTTTGCTACTGTGACAGCTCTCGGGAGGTGTCAGTAGACTATTCCATCTAAGTGTGAAGGAGCAGACTCTTGCAGAATGCAGCTACATCTGATTTCCAGATAAGTGAGAATCGGTTCGCGGCAGCACCTCCTGCAGATTGGTGTCAGTAGGAAGAAAACCCAGGTTCAAGGATTAGGGAAAGCCCTAGCACACCCTGCTAGGATGCCAACTTTAGCACTATGAAGTCAAAAGCCTGGGACATGTTACAGGACACAAGAAGCTGCTGTCTAGACTAAAGCAACCACTCACAGCAATTAACTCCAGCTCAGGTGACTTCTGAGCTGTAAAGCATTGGAAGCTTGGGAGGTACACCAGGGCAGTCTCACTACATTCTCCACTCCTACCATTTTCCATAGGTACTGGCTATTGCCACTGCTGGAAACAGGACACTGAGCTGTTTAGACATTGTTTTAAACCTTTGTTCTGAGCCAGTACTGCTATTTTTATATTATGTTCTTATTTTCATTAAGGGAGTTATTTTTAATAGGGGACTGTATAGATATCCTTTCAAGGACAGTTTTGGGTTGTTAGGGTTTTTTCCTACTAAAAGAGTGGGATTTCTGTGAAGATCTTTAGTGATATCATAGCCTAATTTTACATTTCAGTAGTCAGACCTTATTTTGCTCATTCTCCAACATGAACAGTTTTGCTGACTTTTGCTGAAGCTGGAGTTGCTCAGAACTGTTGAAATACACCCAGATGTCATGGCCTGAAACAAAGGAAATCCTACTCAGCTCATAGGCAGCAGCACACACAGGGCAGCTCTGTTCCTCACTTTGTAAGCCAAGAAAATCCAGGCCTTGTTGCATTTATTTGCTTCCAAGTTTCAAAAGTTCAGTCTGTGAACTTCCCCATGCCCTGATAAACTATTTCATTTGAGCAGTAACTGCAACATAACTTCTAAGCACATGCTACAGTAACATTAATATTAAAATCTCTAAATGTTACTGGAGTGAACTGAATTCTCTGGACAGTTGGCAAAATGGAGAGTTACATCATTTGTTTTCCATTGCCCAAAAGAATTAGTTTTTGAAAATAAACTTTTGAGGAATGTGCTTACAAGGAAGTCTAACTATAAAACTAGTGTACAGTGCACAGTGAAACTTCGATTTTTATAGATAAGCTGAAATTGGTAAAATTTAGATGTAATTTCTTACTGTTGTGTGTTTACTTGAGGTATACACAGTAAATAGTTTGGTTTAATTTGTTGGTCAACTGTGCAATATAGTTTGTAGATCAACAGCCTTAAGCCTTTGGAAATAAGTTACCAACAAAGGGAAGCACAGATTTAGTCAGGTGTTTCCAGTTCAGGCTGAACAGGACACAAGTCATTCATACTTGTGTGTTGCTTTGGTGTTGATGTGGTTACATGTATATAATCAAGAGAAAAATTTATCACACTGACTTAGAGATTAAAGCATGCAAATACCTACAGTTAAGCTCTACTATCTGTATTCCATTAGCAGTGAGGAGGATCTGAGTGTTTCATTAGTATTACACTCTGGTTTGTGTTGACAAGTTCTAATTATACTGTTTCTAGTCTGCCAATTAGAGAAAAGATGCAGCTCTTCTGAATACTGCAAAAGCAGTAGCAAATGAGCTGTTGTCTTGTAAGCAGATTTTGGCTTACATATCTGACAATTTTAGACTAAACAAAATCCTACCCACAGTTTTCTCTGATCCAACTGTCACTTACATATTGATAACATTAACCCATTCTGTCTGTGAAATGCTACATCTACTTGGCTTTGCACTTTTGGCTGGGAATTTAATCTGTTGAGTGTCAGGGGTGATGTCTCATACATTTAATTGCTACGGAGTCACTGCATTAAATTTACTGATTACACTGAATTTCTCAAACACAAGGTGGACAGTGTTCTTTTTCTTATAGTAGCAGACCAATCTTAAACCCTTTGTCTTGACTGTGGAGCTAATTTACAATTCTTTGTGTTTTTTTAGCTTTACTCCTTTATACCCCCGAATCCTTAGCTACAGTATTGTAGTACTTCAGGCATTTCAGGGGATAATCAGTGTGATGTTGGTGGTGCAGTGTGAAGCACAGGTAACACTCTGCAGCATGTAGTGCTTGGCTGACTGAAGTGATGGCTGTCATTTCTGTTCCCAGCAGCAACACAGGCATGTTCGGCAGTGTGAGTGCTCAGACTGTGTAATTACTTTTTGGAAATGTTCGATTTTTTCATGCACAGAGAAACTCTGCAGTATAAAATCTGCCATTCTCTGGGGTTTTTGCATGTATTCGATAACCCTGTGTCAGGATTCCTGACGTTAAGAAATTCAGGCACTTAGATACAATTTTGGGAGATGGACAAAAATAATTAGACATATATATATATATGTATGTATATATGTACATAGATGTATGTGTGTGTGCTCTAATGGAAAAAATCCAGATGGAAAAAAATGACATGTATGGGAAAATCAAGACATATGGTAGCTTTAAATTAAGTTTAATTTACAGTGAAGGCATCGCCTAAGGCATAATAATGCCAGCAGGAGCAATGCCTCCACTTAGGCAAGCTATGTGTTGGGCAGGGAGTTCTGCGGAAAGGCTAGGAAGAATTCTCTGGTACCATGTATCAGATTGTTTAAATGGGAAATCAGTAGATTTTGTATTCCAGACATTTAAAATTATTTATGTATGCTTAAGCTCTTCCAACCAAAGCATAGGTTAAAAAGGAATTTTGGTTTCTGAATCTTCAGGGTTGATTTCAACTGTAATTTTCAACCTTTTCTTGGCAACCTTAAAGGCCAGAAGGGTCCTATATTTTACTGTTTTCATGTTGGCTTTCTTTTTAATTAAAGCTGAAATAACCCATGCAAGCTCTCAACTCCAGGGTCTGGAGCTTTATTTAAATAGCCAAACAAAAAGCTGGAAAATGTTTTCTAAAATCTTGGTAGCCAGTAAAACTGAATTTGTTTTCTAGATCAACTAGACAGGCAGAAAACGAGAAAGGAGCATGTTCCAAGCAGATAGGCCTTGTTAATCTAAAATGGGACAAGGAAAACTTTTATCCTGCTTCAGTTTTACTTTTGGATGGCATTTGAATTGGCCTTGTGTGTTTGGCAGCTCTGCTGAGCCGTCTGTTTCACATTATGAATGCTTGGAGGGCACATTGCACTCAGGGATACACTTCCCCTGAACACAAGAAATTTGAATTGGATTTGCAGTTTAGTGATCTGTAAACGTGGGCATGCATGTACATGTGCATAACACATCTGAATAAACTCTGTTTATTTGGGGCAAATTGAAGCATTCTAACAGCTGGAGAAACCTGAGGGAGGTCAGAAGAAGTGGAGAGCCTTAGGCCATGTTCGCTGTCCTGTGCCCCCCATCAGGGCAAAGCAAAAGAGAACCACCCAAGAGTCAGGAAATTCTCCTCTGGACTGAAAAGTTCTTACTGGACTAAGAGCTAATATATTAACCAGCTTTACAGCCCACTTAAACCATTTCTTAAAGGGATTGAAGGGTAGAGAAACTGAAATTTGGCTCCCTCCATTAATGAATCATCTCCAGTGCCATCACAGTGCTAGAGGTGAACAGGGTAGTGAATCAGAATGTTATAACCAGCTAAGTACTTCTTGGCCAGGAAAGAGGATTTGATCCATAAACTTTAATGGTGCATTAGGTAAATTTTATATTATTTATGGCATACTACTAGCACTTGTCTTTTTTATATGCTATCTGCTTTGAACATACTTTTTTTTTTTTTTTTAAGAATATACTGCTTGTTGCACCCCTCCCTTTTCCTTCCTTTCCCCAGAATGCTGACTCAATTCCTTTTACTCTTTCAGTCAGCTTGCAGTTTTAGGCATTTCCTTGTCCAGTTTTCAGGGGAACACACTTTACTTCCCTCTCAAGAGCAGTGTGCAGCTCTGTTGCAGCTGCTGAATCTCACGCTGGCTGGAGATGCAGGAGATTTCTTTGCAAGCGGTAGATACTGACATAAGACCATCTGCTCTTCATGGAATTCACTGACACTTTGGGCTTGGGTACCAGTTGTGTGTACGAGAGGCAAATTTGGCAGTGATGGAAGGAATGGTAAATCTAGAACCAGCCAGGAGACTGGAGGGATAAGTGTAATTTTGTCGCAGATTCTCCTTCTAGATAATTTTATTTCTTTTTTTATAGGTTTTTGCATTAGTCAACCCCCTAGACTGTTTGCATTATCAGCAAAGTTTGAGTCCTCTGGAGATGAGAATCAGAGTTAAGCAATGTAGTTTACAATAAATTGTGAACAGAGCATTTAACCAAATGCAGATATATTACATTGTTTGGGCAGGTCTTATTCAAGATGCATGAAGAGTCTTAGTTATGACATTAGGTTGAGTCAAGTGCTTGGAAATATTTCTTCCTGCTTGAAGTGGCACACACAGTTCATTTAATCAGATAATTGCATATGTGCAATTAGATGTGTAACATCTAAAATTTTAGGAATTTTGCTTTTTGTAATATATTTCATCTGCTCATCTGATCTTTATATTACATTGCTCACTCAAGTATTAAGTTCTATTACTTTTTAAATTATTAGTCCCAAAAGAGCTACAGGAATTGATGAACATTATTCCATCAGTGCTACAAAATTGTGGTACCTGAAAGAATAAAAGAAGTCTAATGAAAATTTTACCCTTTTGAACCCTGTTGATAGAATAAATGCTTTTCCCATGTGAGCAATTTGTGAAGTGATTGCAAAGCCATAAGGGCAGGGGACAGAACTGCAGATATGTATGAAAGTCAAGCTGTATAATAATGGTAAAGGGGAGAGAGCCAAATTCTGTAGTGGGTTTAGAAGCTGCCAAGGATGTAGGTGCTGTTTTGGGCAAGAGAACTCTTTTAGCCTAATGCCATCTGGATGCTTTCCTCTGTGCCAGTTGTTACATGGGCCAAGCCGCTCTTCCTGCCTCTACCACATTTCTTGAAGTAGGAATTAGATTAAAAATACAATAATTTCCAGTTACCTGATTGGAAACATATCCATGAAGTGCTTTAGAAACCCAAGGAAGCAATCCCAGCTTCTGTCAGAGACTTTGATCAGAAGTTTCCCCATCCATATCCTGAAGCAATTTTTGAGTACTTTTCCCCTTTCAAGCCTCACTGGCAGCGAAAACTCCTGACTGTAGGATTTGCTCCAATTTGTTGTACAATGCACATGATAAATAGAGTTAAAACACACACAAAAAAACATCCACACACTCCTGCCCAAGATCTTCTGTTTCAGTCTTTTAATTAGTAACTAGATACCTGTGTTTAGAAATACAACCATATAGGTTTTCTTCACCTTGATCTCTAAGGTGCCTGTGTGGTTTGTATTTTTGGGCTGGCAGTTGTGCCATCCAGCTAATGGATTTGTTCTGTTGTCCTGTGTAGGAGACCCACAGCTAATTTTTAGTCTGGGATTTATTCCCGGCTTAGAAGAATTGAGTTAAATTAAGAAACTCATCTATATATTCATTTTACAGTTAATTAAGTAGCTCTACTGATCAATTTTTGGTATATTCACCTGCTGAACAGGTGGAGCTGATGAAATATCTTTTATTACAGGTAACAGGGCAGGAACATAAGGTGACACAGAGGTGAGCAAGTCCTTGTCAGCTGTGGAGTTCAAATTCCATTAATGCCTTTTTGCATCCGACCAGACACGTGCACACCTTAAACTATTCCATTAAGGCTGAATCACTGCTGCATTACTTCAGCAACTCAATCTTAAAAAACCCAAACAAAACCAACTAAACAAAAAAATCAGTCATTAAGCAAATAATTTGATCATCTTTAAGGATATTTTGTGTTTCAATTGCGTTGTGTGTTTAACCAAATGAGAATATATGTTGAATTGTGAACTATTTACTGCACTCGTGCTTTGCAGCAATAAGAGAATATTCAGTCTTTGATATTTAGCAGTCATATTTATGTGTTTAAAACATTTTTCATAAAGGAAAATATTTTAAGTGCTATCTCATCAGTCAAGTTACATTCTATTATTCATAGGACCAAACTGATGTAGAAGAATGAAAAAATATAATTGCACATCAATTACTCAGTAGTCCAAAAACCAAAGAGAGGTTTTAAGGCAACATTCCTTACTCTTACGTGTTGATACCAGTGGGATTAAATGTTTTGCATTTAAAGGAACATTTTGCCTGCTGGTGTTGTGCAATAGTTGGCCAAGTAACAGAAGAGATTCCTCTCCCTGCTACAGAGCTGTAAATCAAGAATAATCCACATGGTGGTTTCTCATTTATGGACATAGAGCAGGATTGTGGTTCTGAGAAGGGGAAGTGCAGCAGAAGGAGTGTCTGTGGAGATTCCTGCAGACTCACAGCAAATTCTTTCTGCCTGCAGAAAGAACATTGCAGTGTGGTATTTGATAGATTTCACCCAGTGCAACCTGCAGTCTCCTTTGTACAATTTAAGTTTAGAAAATTTTATAACTACTAGTGTAAAATTAAACACAAATATTGTGTTGTCTTGAATGTGTGTTTTGCTGTTAGTGCCTGAATTGTTGCTCAGCTGGAAAACTGGGTTGCAGGTAGTAGGTTACTGTGATTTGGGATAGTTATTTTTCTGTCTTGTGACCAACATTATTGCATCAGTGTCATTTTATTTTAGTATTTCTCGAACCATTTACATTGTTATGACTCTAATTAAAACTAGATGAATATGAAAGAAAATTGAGAAGGTAAGAATATATAAGAAGATAAAAATAATTAGGAGGATAGAAAAGGAAAGTCTCAATAAGAAACACTTGCTAATATCAAGATTTACAGTAATGCCATAAAGATGGCATCATGTCATAAATAGTCATGAGTTTGTTTTACAGGCAATTTCATAAGAAGAAAAATTATCAAATAGTCAATAATATGCTCTTTTACCTAATTCCTTCTTGTATCTTTTAATTCTGAAATTAATTAATGATCTTTACAAAGTGCAGAGTGAACTAGTTCTAGGTTAGGGGAATGTTGGGAATTCAGTATGTAGATTATATTTTTTAATATTTTCTATTTACTTAAATAGATCATAGTAATAATAATCTTATAATTATAAGCCATATGTTCCCTGGATTTATGGTACAGACAACATGCCTACGGAAACAGAGAGCAAAAGAAACTGCTGGCAGGAGCCTTCCTGCCTGTTACTTTATGAACATATTAGTTTTCAACCCTCATTTTGGTTTTATATACAGCACACACTACAATATTGATGTGTTTAATTTATAATGAAGACTGATGCTGTTTCAGCAGTGATATTGCTTGTTCTATTTCTGTCAGAACATGTATTAAGAAGCAGTTCACTGTTCAAGGAGCAGTGAAATCTCCAACTGCTACATTAGCTGGACATCATGTCTAATTAATGCCTATTGAAGATTTTTCTGGGTTTCAGATATAGTCTTGAGTTAAAAATGCCACTGCTCTCTAACATCCAGCCAATTACATGGAGGTCAAGCTGACCTCTTGTGTACATCAACATTTTCTGTTATTCTTTTGCAGCATGAGGTGTAGCCCCATGAAATTAGTTCATATAAATTAGGTTGAGAAAATGTGCTTACAGTCTTAATGAAAAGATAAATTGTGTATGTTTTAAAATGGCATAGATGGGTCTGTATTGCTGCATTTTAGATTTGCCATCTCTTCCATCAAATGTAATTGTTTTGAAAGATTCACTGAAGCCTTACTCAGGTTAGTTTCAACTATAACATTTGAATCTCTTCATAAAACTTCAAGATTTTTTGTTCTGGTTGTCACAGTTGAAAAATAATTTTAGCCTTTGGGATTCTGAATATTTGTAGTATAAATTACATAATTTTATATAAACAAAGAGGTACAATTATCCCATACTGTGCTCTGTTTCTGCCAGATGAAGAAGTTAAATTCAGATATATTCAAGTATTTCTTAATATCTGAACTGAAAACATTTTAGAGGTGAAGAAATATGCAGTTACCTTAATATCCTAGTTTGTGCTTCTTTAATACTGTTACAGTTTTGTATGAATTTGATCACAACCCACTTTGAAACACTTTCAAGGCAACTAAAACTTTGAAAGTCTGCAAACCACCTTAGGAAGCCAAGAGCACAGCACAAGAGGAATTAGCAGATCATTCCTCTTCAGTTTTCTTAATGATCACTGTACATACTCCAGAAACTAGACATCCTCCCAGAAGATACTCTGTAGGACTCACACATTACAGGTTTTATGCAAAAAAATCCCATAAATTAACAGATCCCTATGGAAGGAAGGTCAGACAGAGTCAGGCTGTATGATTGTAATGTTCTTTTGTGGCCTTAAAACACACCAACCTGTCTGTAACCCTCTGTCTAGAAAACTTGCAGCTGCATAAAATGTAAAGAGCACATAAAGCATATCCTGGGGTGATTTCTAGTTAAAGGCATGCCTGCAGTCCTGACTTCCTAAACCAGCTTGTGCCACTGCTCCTGGAAAGCACCCTGGCATTTCTGATAAAAGGTGCCTTCAGTCCAGAGATCATCAAAGTTTTGTATGATAATCTTCCTCATTTCTCGGGAGGGATGTCTCAATAATCCAGGTGTGGGAAAATGCTGTTTGGGATCAGGAGGATGGGTGTTGCTGGGCTCTCTGAACCCCATGCAGTGTAAGACAGTCTCTGTTTACTTTGTGAGGAGGTTCCCTCATATTGTGTTCTTTGACCATAGAACAGTGGCTCTTTTATAGGCCAGGATTTTGTGTGTTCATGCACATGGTTCCTTTAGTTCTGGAAAACTCTGAATGGTTTAATCCTTCTGACCTTTAGATCCCTGAATCTGTATATGCAATACTGGAGCTATTAATCTGCTTTGCACTGGAATTCCGAAAGGCTGGGTGCATCATTCCATGCTCAGGTATGCAGGAGGCAGGAGTGAGTCATTCCTCTCGGCCTCCAGTGCTCATGGGTTGTAGGAACACTTTTCCTGGAACGAGCAGAACAAGTCATACTAAATGCCTGTGTGATGTTTTGGCCTTCCTGTGTGCTCGTCCATAGGGTAAACAAGGCTATAGGAAAAGAAGGGATGGACACTTTTCCAGGGAAACCGGTGGATATGATTAAAATGCTTTTAGGAGTGTTTGCTTTACTAACAAACATATTTGGTGATCATAAGAGATTTATAAAACACAGAGGTCACGAGTGTCTGACTCTGACTGATGTAAGGCCTTTCTAGACTGTCTTGCTGCAGCACAGTTTCAAATTCAACTGTACCAGAACAAGTTGCTTTATCCTCTTACGGAGTGTCTTTCAGTGGGGATTTGTACCAAAATGGTTATGGTGCTGCTGGGCTTGCTGCACTGCTGCAAGGCCCAGCCTTCACTAGCCATTTGGCTGGGCTTGATTTGTTAGCAGTCACTTGTCTGTCCAATGTAGACATAACCTCATGCATTGTACTTCTAAAGAAACAATAAAAATCACTGAGATCTGGTACCCATTTGTCAAAATGTCAGTGCTTAGAATTATAGAAAATCATATTATACTTACAAATATTAGCATGCTAATACTGTTCTCCATGTCCTTTTGGTATCAAGTGTCCTGTAATAGAGGATCTTACTACAAAAAAAATCAATATATAGCAGTTATTACAGAGCAAATTACAGATAAACACATTTCCTGCAAGAGAATTCGTGTTGAAGTGAAGAGAGATAAAATTAAACTGTTACTTTAAGTTTTCACACTTCATTGACCTTTTGACTTTCTTATGTTCTTAACAAGTTTTCTGGAAAACCCAGCACAGAATCCTACCACTCCTTACACAATTCTCAGTGCAGAAGATATTGCAGAAGTTCAATATTCATGGGGTCTGTAAGGGAGAGACAGAAAAATGGGATTTCCACTGAGGAGCAAATGCAGGAGAGGTACAATTGGAAAGTCCCCCAGTTCCAGAGTTCAGGAGATCTTCAAACCTAGCCAAGCCTAGTGAGCTGCTCATGGCTAAACCAAAAAGGCATTTGTAGGGCAATGTTTTGCAAACTTGCCAACAGATTTTAGTGGCCGTAATTTTTCTCTTGACAGAAAATAAGTACGAAGTCCAGTTTTATGACCTGATGTCAGGTGATGGCATTCCAACTCCAGCTTAGGAGCAGAGAGCTGTTTCCTTCTGGGAGCTGTCATTGTAGATTTGTGCCAACCTGCAGTACAATCATTTATTGTCAGAAGGCTGACAGGTGCTGTTGTAGTTGTTACAGAGATATCTGAGGCTCTGAGCTGGTTGTTTTAACTCAGATGGTTGGAGGCATCCAGGACAATTTGTCTGTGAGATGCACAGAATGATCAACAACATGACCACACTAATTCAACATTGACTGTATGAAATTCATTTTAATTTGCAGAGGCCATAGTGGTTACCATGAGTTATTCTTGCCCTCTGACTGTGTACAGAGTGGTCATGGATGATGATTGAAAGTCCACCTGTCTCTCAGAGGAGCCAAGTGTGCTGTAGGCATTGCAAGGGTGAAGGTACATAACCACATATGTGGCACTGCCTGATAAAGTTCCTAAGCTGCAAGTGCAACTGCTGCTTCTGCTCAGGAGAGCTCCACAGCAGTATGGAAAGGCTCCCTGGAGCAGTGGACTGCTGCACAGTTTGAGGGACAAAATGGTGGGTTTTGTTATTGTGTGTATTTTCTAACCCAGAGGCTCCAGGAAGGTCAGGCCCTCAGGAGCATTTATTTGGCCAGAGCACCCTTATTCCAGAGCCTTGCTGCAGCTGAGGGTCTAGTCCTGGATTGGATGTGAAACACTTGATGCAATACCCAGCAGAGAGAAAGGGAACAGCAGCAAGAACACATCTGCTGAGCCAGACAGCCTGCCCACAAAATCCTGCTCCCAGCAGCTCTCCACATCAAGCCTCTAACTCCAGAGCCGGGTCCCAGGTCCCTGTTCTGCATTTTCCTTCTGTTTGCAGTGAGAACACATCAGCCTGGGTGTAACCTCTCTCCTGAGAGGCCACCAGTCCCTGCCAAGCCGTAGCCATTCTCCTCATCCAGGAGAGGAGACTGAGAGGCTGAGAAAACAACTGCCAGAGCAAAGGGCACACACATGAGATCATGGGAGCTGACAGAAACTCTGGACCTCCAAATTCCTACTGAGGGGCCCCTCCCAAATACTAATGGCCTCAAACACTGCTGTCCCGGGGAGACACAGCTGTAGTTTTACAATCTTCCAGTTTAATTTCCAGGTATTAATTATTGTGGGATAGTATTCCTATTTTAATCAAAGGAGAAAAATATCAACCTAGAAATATAAAAGGCTGTGCTGTTTTCTAGGTATTTTGCTTAGGAGAGAATGAGTGTTAGGTGGAGTAGAGGTGTGACCGTGCATAGGTGAAGAATGGTGTGAATATTTTTGTGTCTATTCTGTTTGCTTTTTATGTTCTCCCCCTCCATGTCTTCTTTTTCTTGCTGAAAAAATGACTGAGAAGCAGGTTGGTAAAGCAAAGCTTTTTATAAAATCTTTGTTAGGGAGTAGGTGGGAAGGAGGGATTCCACATGTTTCATGACAGATGATGAGCACTATCAGCTCAGGATGACTGCCAGCTGAGGAATGACGGGATGCAGAGGTGGGGCATGAGCATGCAACTGAGCTGAGGAGGACAAAAAAAATGCGGTGGTAGAGAATTAAGAACAGAGGAAGAAAAGAAAGCATGTTGGGAAACCTTTCCAATCACCAAGTATGACTTCAGGTGATTTTCTCTTATTGTTCCCAATGCGTTTTTCAAGTTTAAATTTGTGCCTAATCCATCTTGGGATGAAGTATAAAAATAGAAACATTTTCTTTCCGCCCTCAGTGACTGATGTGTGCTGTGGTAGGGCAGAGCTCAGAGTAGGAGTGAAATATCCAATGTGTGGGAGTGAGCAGGTACAGGAGTACAGGAGGAGCAGGAGAGTAAGTGTTGACACGAGTATCGCTTTCAGCCAGTCTATATACCATCGTTTCTCACGGGTTTGGAGAACATGAAGCAGTTTGCTCCCCACTCCAGCTTGCTCCTCATTCTCTTGCTGCCTGTATTGTCAAAAGGATAGCTCATCCTTTTCTTCTGGTTTCCCCCTCACATTGTTCCCCTGAGTACAGTCAGGAGAAGGACGTACACAACCAAGAGTTGCCTGGGCAGGCTCTGATTTCCAGTGAGTGGAGGGAGGCAGGAGGCTGAGCCCAGGGGTGCTCCCTGCTGCTGCAAAGCCCGGAGAGGATACATGGGGTCAGGACATCCTGCTGGGCTCACGTGCTGCTTCCTCCTGGGCCCTGTGCCCAAACCTGTTGCAACCAAGTCCAGACCTGGTGCACCTCCTGTTTTGGGACTTCCCCCACCTGTGTCATGACTAGACTGGAGAACTGTAACTGTTCAACATGGTGGAAGCATCTCCAGCAGAAGCAGGGCCAACAGGGAAGGTAAGGGCAGGCCAGCAGCGGGGATGTTGGCCACCGTATCAGGCCGAAGATTCCGGCTCCGGGTTTTCGCTGCAGCCGCCTCGAGCAGGCTCCGGCTCCAGCGCCCGCGCTCCGCGCCCGGTTTTGCTGGCGGCCGCGCCGCCGTGAGCCGGCGGGGGAGGCTCCGGCTCCGTCCGGCGGGCGGGCGCGGATCCGGTGCCGGGATTTGCCCGGGGCCGGCTGGGGAAGTTGCCGAAGTTGAGCGGCGAGTGGCGGGGCCGCGGCGCGTCCTTCCTGCGGCCCGGCCGGGGGGATGGAACAGCATGGCCGCGCGCCTCTCCCTGGCACAGGTACGGCCACGGGGCTGCGGCCGGGCCGGGGGGGACCGGCGCGGGGCGGCCCGGGCGGCCCGGGCTTTGTGCGGCCGCCGCCGCCCCGCAGCGCTGCCCCGCCGCTGTCAGGTGGCGGCGGGGCGGGGGTGTGTCCGTGTGTAGGAGAGGGAGGGAGGGAGAAGGCGAGCGAAGGGCGGCGGGCGGATAGCCCCGAGCCGCGACCCGGGCGGGGAACGAAGTGCCGCCCGGCCGCAGGTGCCTGTGCCCGGGAATAGGGAGAGCCGGGCGGGAGCGGCCCTGGGCGGGCACAGCGCGGGGCTGCGGCGGCCGCGGTCCGTCTTTTGTCTCTGTAGGACACGGGGCGCTGGGTGGGAGCGCGGCGAGCCCGTCCCGCGAACCCCGAGGGCGGGCGGTGCTCGAAGGCGACAGCGCCGTGCTGAGGTGCCCGTGCCCGTGCCCGTGCCCGTGCCCGTGTCCGTGTCCGTGTCCGTGTCCCTGCCCGCGCCCGGGGCAGCCCCGCCGCACCGGCACCGGGGGCGTGGGCAGGTCAGCCCGGGATGGAGAGCCTCGTCCCTTGTAGTCACAGAAACACGTCTCCGAAGATGCTCCTTGGAAGTCATTTGACCCCGGTTTCGGTGTGGGGACACCGCTGTCACGTACTGCCCGCACAGGTGTCTCACGGTGAAGAGCTTTGCAGGAGATGGCCCTGAAACTTGGAGGCTCTCGGCAGCCTTTCGTGCTCGGGTGATCTCACATCACCCCAATCTTTGTTGATTGCATTTCTTCCCCCACGGTAATAGAATTGCTTCACTCAGGTTGTTCCATACCGTTAGGTCTATGTCTTATTCCCTAGAGCTGCGGTAGCTAATGAACTGCACTTTTTGATACTTTTTAATTTCATTTAGTAGTGACATGAGAAATTTTCTCTCTTACATGACATAAGCTTGAGGCATGCCTGTTGGTGCACCCTCCTGCCTTGGGATGCTTCAATCTGAGAATCAATTGTGACATTTACAGAAAGTAAAGCTGGTACATAAGCATGAATTGCTTGAGGACATGGAAGTTGGCAGCAAGGCTGCTCAATTTGCAGTTACTCACGTATGTAGTTGACTTTTGAGAATGTTATCAACCACTTCAAGGAAAGAAAGGAAGATAGTTCGGTGAAAATGTGAGCTTCAAATATGTGGAGAAAATTGTGTCTTTAAAGGTCTAAAGGTACAGAGTTATGAAGCATAGTAGGTTTTGTGAGAGGTTGCTTTAACATTAAAATTGCTAAGTTAGCCTTGTCTGAGTCTCTCTTTCAACGGTCTTCAAGACAAAGAAAAAAGTTTAAAACATGTGCTTACTGAAGAGGACAGAAGTTTTCACAGACTTCATTCTGCTGATCTAAAGGCATGGGCTGTGCTTTGGGGAGAGGAGCGGAGTGTCTGCTCTGGTGTGTTCTACAGCAAGACATTATTGCTTACAGGCTGTGTAATCCGTTCATTGTGGAATTTATTTACTTTTTTTGGTCACATGGAAGTGGGACTAAATACAAATGTGATAATGTTGACAGAAGCAGAAAAATCAGCAGTATCCTTAAAACCATTGTGACTGCAGCTTACAGCAGTGGTTAAACTGAGGAAGCTATTTCTGTGTGTTGACCATTTGTGCAGGGGTTTCTTTTTTTGGTTGGTTTGTTTTTTTTTCTTCTTGCGTTGCAGAAGACTCATCTTAGAAAGTCGAGCAAGCCTAAAGATAATTTTTTTCAACATAGGTTCTAACCTGTGGAATTTCAGGGTTGTGGAAAGTCCTAACAAACGGTGAAGTGTCCTGAATCTGTTGAGATGAGCATGAGGAAGTGAAAATGCCAGCATGGGGATGGGGAATGCAGTGATGGCTGCACTGAGATCAGTTACTGACACCAGCAGTAAAAGTGTGCAGAGCAGTACGTTCTGCTGTACATCACAGACAGGGTAAGAGGAACATTAACCTGAGCTCAGGCTCACAGTTATGTCTGATTTTCTGTTCCCTTTCCTGTGTTTGGTTTGACAGTGCTTTAGCAGGGCTGGGATGGTGGGTATTTCCAAATGAGACGAGGGTATTTTCACATGACTTTGCAGCTGCAGTGTCTGAGAAGGCTGCACATCCTTTATTTGAATAGCAAAGCTGTAATTTCACTAATTTGAAACTTTTTGGTGCTAATTGTATTCTGCTGGCTGATTAGTAAAAATGCTTCAGGACCGTGTACTGTAGTGAATTTATTACTCCAAGTATGCTTGAACCAGAGTTGCAAACTGAAGGGATTATCTCCCCTCCTCTCTCCAATTTGTTAGTAATCTGAATTATCTTTCATCTCCCCATTTTGAACCCATTTTGCAACATCTTGTTGCCACTTGCATGTGCTCAGGGAGTGTAATGGTCTGAGCATGACTGTGAATTTAATGTGGAACTTCTGCCACATGAATGTTTTGTTGTAGTTGCCTTTTAGTTTGGAAACAAGCAAGAACCAGAAATGAGAAGGAACTGTCCTATATCACAGATTGTCATTTGCTGTTGGAGAACTCAAATTAAGCTGGAAGCAATATAAAGAGTTGTATTTTTTTGACTTTCCAAGAATGGTCTCTGGGCCTATTTCATGTGGGGAATTTAGGGAGGAAGAACAGAAAACTGAAGATGCAGAAAATGCATGTTGAGAGTAGGAAAGAGATGGTTGTTGAAAGGTGATCTAATACGTATCTAATACAGAAAAACTTCTTGTTGCTCTTGCAAATTGAACTTGTGGTTTATTCTGAAAAACAAACTGCCCGTGTGTGATTGAGGGGGAAGCTCACAGTTTGGGGAAGGACTGTAAAGAAGATACAGGGAGAACACGAAGATAACTTTGTGTTTGTCTTCCTGATACCACGAAATGCATTTTGTGAGATATGTGATAGTTGTCTTAAAGTCGTTGTGAGATGCTTTGGTAGGCAAGACAAAGACATATAATATCAATTTGTATCCTAATGAGCTGCGAGTGTCATTTTAAAGTCCAGTGTTGTGTTGCAGAGTCCAGAATGCTGTGCTGAGTTGTTGGAGGGAAACATGGAGTATTACAGCTGAGGCTGAGCTGGATGGATTCCTGTCTCATGCACACATTGCCAGGATTAACGTCTTATTACTGGAACACGCAGGATCTAAATACTTGCAGTATGAATGGTACCCTCATAGTAGTAAAGTAGAGCCAAAGATTTTGAGGTCTCTGGCAAACTTCTGATTTTTTTTTTTTTTTTTAAAGGAATCAACAAAATGATCAAATTGAGATCTTAGTTTATTCTTTTTAGTGGAATGAGGGACCTGTCTTTCATCTTCCTGTCCTGCACAAAAGATGAAGAAACCTGAGTATGCATGTGTGTGCCTAAACCTGCACGTAGAGGAGGCTGACTGCTCCTGAAGCAGAGAGAACTTAATTTTTTCTGATTGGTATTGCATCCACCATGCTGGAGAGTGGCTGCATCTGAAAAGGCAGTGGAGCTACTCTTTCATGTCATACAGGCTTTGTTCAGTACCGATTAGAAGATGGTGGAGATCTTCCATAGCAATTTGAAAATTAAATGGAACCATTTTTAATTATGCAGTGACAGACATCTCTGCAGAGATAAGACAGCAGTCCTTGTTCATGCTTGAGTTCTTCAATGGGAAGGAAAGTGCTGAATTTCTAAGTATTTGGGAATATTTGTATATAAATTTATAGTAAATATTTTCTTATTTTTACCTTTGTTATTGCTGTAGAAAATGTTCTTGGTTATGTAATTGGAAGTGTAGAAGGCTTTACCATGACATTGGAAAGGGCACTGTGAGGAAACCAGCTTGCCTTGAACTTACCTGTTTTTTGGCTGGCTGACTACATGAAAAACATTTATGGCCAGATTGTGTTGTTTGTCCTGGGAACTCTTAAAATGAGTCCTAGAGCTTTGCATCACGATAGAATACCGTATTTTGGATTTTAATCGAAGATGGAACTGCTTGTTTTTCCCCATGTATCTCATTGGGGTTGGAAGAGAAAGTTATTCTTGTGTTTCTCAGTGGAAGGCTTTTGTTTGTCTGTTTGTTTTTAAACCTTTCTGCGGGAGGAAGGTTGTGGCTGGATGGGGTGGACAGACTGGTAATAGTATCTTATTACAGCTACATGCAAGTGTGCCAGAGGGATGAAAACATGGGGGTAGGAAGGCTTGATTGACAAGAGAGGATGAAAAAGAAGGGTGTCCCTGCAGGTGTTTTTTATTCCCTAGGTTAGCATTCTAAAGTTCATAGGTTTGTATCAAAGGCTGTAATTACTAGAACACACGTTAACCCTTATGAAATGATCAGCTTTGAAATGGAGTAATAATAATGTCTTGCTATTTTTGTACACTGTGAAATCTGACCTTTTCTTCCTCCCTCCTTTTTGCATTTAAAACAACTTGAATTTACTCTGCAATTGATAGTTACAAACCCCATAATAAGAATTCCGCCAGGTAAATTCTATGGCAGCACTTGGAAAGGTGTTGAACAATGTTTTCCTTCTTATCCTAGACTATGTTTGCATCTGTTGGTTTATTGTGGGGGGTGTTTTGAAGGAAATACAAGTCTGTTACTAGTAAAATAGCCTGGGAAACCTTTTTACTACTATTATTCTGTGCAGCATCACAGGAAATTCCAGTTACTGCAGTGATACTGACGTTAAAATTAATATTGGAAACATTAATGAAATAAATAAGAGTTATTGGCTCATACTCTTTAGTACTGAGTGAAAAAGATTATTTTGCACTTAGTGTTTTCACTGCAGGACTTCAACAGGATGTTTCCTGTCCAGGAGTGACAGTGATCAGTTTGGCTGTAATAATGAAACATTTGGCTGAACAAAGGGTGATATTGGGCAAGAGGGATGATGCACAAGCATTGATGGTTCCAGTGTGTGCACTGGCCAGCTCTGTTCTGGTTTTCTGCTCAGAGCTTTAATTTTGTGCCTAGACTTTTACATTCTAATGAATAGTACTTAGTCAAATACCTGAATATTTAGGAGAACTACCCCTCTAGGTTGGTGTGCAAAGTTGGTAATTACAGCACGGGAGGTTCAGGTGAGAAGGAGGCTAGGAGGTTTAGCACAGAGTGCTTTAGAGTGCTGAAGAGCAGTTGAAAGTTGTTTGTTGTATTGGTGTTATGGTAGTCTGAGGGCTGTCAAAACTTGAATATATTTTGTCAGGCTATTTTAAGGGCTGTGTAAATGCATGCTTAGTTGTTGGCTGAAATAAGAAAAGTCTTTGGGTACCAGAGCAATGTCAGAGCAAGGTTAAGCTATAAAAATGGAGGTATTGCAGTGAATACCAATGATGGTTTCCCAGCATATGTAATTTTTCTTGTCTGCCTATGCAAGAGGTATTTCCCACCCACCCCCCAATAAACAAATAAAACCTCACCAGTTGTGTGTCCCTGTTGTCCCACTCTCAGCTCCCCCACCACCACCAAAAAGAAAAATCCCAAAACCAAACAACCCCCCCCCCCCCAGAAACCAGAAACTGAATGTCTCTGGAGCAGTGAACTTGCTGAATAAGCAGATATCAAGGTCTGAATGGAAGTTCTCCTGCTATTTCTAGCTGTCCTGTATAGTTTGTCTTTCAGGATGTTCTGGTGTTGCTGCACACATTCTGTAGTTGATCAGCATTGCACTACACCTCTAATTTCTACCAAACTTCCTCTCATAATAATCTTTGAACACCTCTGAAGGTATAAGTACTTAGCCAAAAGAGCAAATGTATTTGTTGTTGCAGTAGGAGAATGTATGTGGTTTTATTTAACTGGCCACCCTTTATACAGACTGTAGTAAAGTGGGTTTTTACAGCTATATAATTCACAACATCTACAGTACTGTTGGTTTCTATATTTCAATTCAAACTTCTAAATTTTAAATCCCAAGAAGCTACTTTGTTGGATTAGGTTTGTACAAAGGTCTGTGAATCTGGGGTTTCAGATCATATTCTTCTTAAGAGGGAGAACTCTGTTTTTGGATGATGTTTGAAGTTCCGTGCCTTGGGCTTTTTCAGTGTGTATTGTGTAATTAACTTGTATTATGCTCAGTTGTTCACCCAGACTCTGTCAGGGCAACACATTGTGTTAATTCTAGGGTTATCCTCTGCATAAATGCACCCAGTCATGCAGCTGTGGTTTAGGCAACATGCACTTCATGAAAATAGTATCTCATTTTGTGCCTGGTTTTATGATGGGGAAGAGAGGTAACTCTAAGAGTTCATTTCTTGGGAATCCCCTGGGCAAGGGTATTTGGTGTAGGCCAAGATGTGTGGGTTTACATTGTTTCAGGCTTTAGGCTTTTGTAGAGTTTCTAAGAATGATTTAAAAATAAACTCATAAAGAAAGAGACTTTTCCAAAGAAACTGTGTTATGCCTGTCCACTGAAGTTTAGGTGAGCGCCGAATGCCTGGTGGATGGCAGTGGAATGCAGGCAGAAGTTGTCCCTGACAAGGGTTCACGTTACAAAAACCAAAGTTAAAATATTATTGTCTTTTACGTGTGGGACTGTTGCTGTGGACTTAGTTGTGAATCCAGAGTTTAATTTGGATAACTGAGAATTTTACCGACTGGTTGCATATGGCACTAAATTCTAAAGAATGATGCGGTGGAGAGCGAGATAAAATTATTGTACTCTAATATTAGAGAGCACTTCCTAGCCTGAGTCGTTTCAGGTTTCTGCTTTTGCCTGTGGGCAATGTTGCCCAAGAGTTCCTGTTTCACAGAGCCTCACCTGGTGACCCGGTGATGGTAATCTGAGCTGAGCTGGTGTCACTGCAAAACAAGAAGTCGCTCTTCTAAAAGTTACAGCGAGAGGAGCTGTGGTAGTCCTCATCATTTTACAGAATCTATAGAATTATATACAACCTTAAAGCTTCTTCGAAGGCCAATAGGAAGTGTTTTATATCTTTTTTTTATTTTGCCCAGGGAGAGGGGAGTTGAAATGTGGTTCTTCAGCGTTAATTTTCTCTCTCACCTCTTTTACAGCTATCGAGTGCAAATCCCGTGTATGAGAAATTCTATCGACAGGTATGTATGTTCTGGTTGAGAGAGCAAACCTCACTTTGATTTTAAAGAGTTGATATTCCTTTGCTATACACTCAGGCTGGCCGACAGTGTGTGAACAGTAAAAGTTCAGGGAACACTATTCTGCTTTAAAATATAGTTTTATGGTAACTAACTTAGGCCTGAGCTATATTGGTATAAATTTAATACTGGTTGTAAGATGACTTATTCAATTTGCCAGGGAACTGCCAGGTGTTACGACATGCATCACTTTACAGTTCTAACAGACTGTGAGCTCTTGGAATGGAGTGAATTCTGCAAGTGCTGTACTGATGATGCTCTTTGTTCCTTTTCCCAAGTGAAGCTGAATTTCTTGTGTTTGTAGTGCAGCATCATGTAAGACTTGCATCTGTCTTTGGAGTATCCCCAGAGGTGCTTACAGGATGTTGTAAGGAGTGAAATTTGGATAGAAGGCCACTGAATGCAAAAAGAATGCCTGTAGTTCTTGCAGCTTCACTCAACAGATACAAGTATTTTTGCTTTATAGTGGAAAAATAAAATATATAGAAATAAAATATATAGAAATAAAATATAATATAATTTTTATTTATAATCTGTCTTTTATATTTTGGCCCAGCTATACTAATGTGTCTTGATTCCTATAAATACATTTAAAAAACCCCAGCTGTTTCACCCACTTTATAATAGCAATATTTTTTATCAAGTGTGTTATGTACTGTAGTGTACAAATATGATATAAAAAATATCAAGGAAATGTAAACTACATGACTGTATAAAACAATTAAAAATAAGTGGGTTTTTTAATAGCTCTGATGAGGAATCAATGAGCCCTGTAAAAAAGCAATCTTATAGGAAGTTTTTTTTTTACTTTGTGCAACTGGTAATGTCTGTTGGTCCTAAGGCAGGATATAGTGTATGTGACCTCTTTATTTAGGAACTTCTCTTGAGTGTCAACATCAGAATGTAAGCTTATCTGTTGGGAAAGAGACAAGACCATGATTTCTATCCATGCTCTATTTTTGGATTGTGTTTAGAGGATTAGTCCTATTACCAAGTGCATAAAACAGCAGTTAAAACCTTGGATGCCTGAAAAGTTTGAGCTTTCCATTGTCCTTTAATAAGGGTTTTTCTGCACTGCAGGAGAGTAGCAGATTTGATGTTGCTAAACAGGAAGAGGGAGTTCACCTCAGCCTAAGTTCAGGTGGCTCCTGGTGGCTGAAGGAAATTGTATCAACCTCACAGTTTTCCTTCAGTCTGATGGACAAATCCACTGTGTGTTTATCACTAGGCATTGGATTAAAAGCCTCAGGACAATCCCATATCATTATAAGATGATCACTGTAAGGGCACAAGGAAAGGCAGGGAACTAATTGTTTTGCCCAGTAGGTTTCCTAGTCAATACTTCTGACTCTCACTGTCATGTACCACCTTTGCCATGTGCCTGTCTGTCTCTTCCTCCTGACTGCAGTTGTTAAACCACTGAAGTGTGAAGCGAAAAGTTGGATAAAGAAACTAAATTGAAGCCCAAATATGATACTGGTTCCTAAGTCACTTAGCATCTTCCATTTGTTGGAATAGATAGCCTGGTGAAACTGGAGCACTGTTTGTTGTCCAGCAGCCTCAGCAGTGTACAGGAATGGGGATTCCTTAAGCATGATGTTACTCTTAGTGAAGTTGTGCCAATGGATTTGTTTTCCAGAGGATTAATTTTCTGACTTGCTCAGCTGAACTCTTTTCTGCATTTATCCTAAAGAGTAGCTTCAAATGTAGTGTGTCTGAAGACTTCCAGTTGCACTAGAGAATTTGTGCCTTTCCCTCCTCAGATAAGGAGATGTCAACTTTCAGAACAGAAATGTTAGAAAGGCATTTCCCACTCTGTCCCATGGTGCTGGTAGAGTGGGTTTATTCTTCAGTATATACCAGAAGTACTTCAGAGCATTCCATGCAACATGAGAATAAATTTGTCACCTGAAGCAGCTCTGATGCTGAGTACACTCCCAGCTCTGTCCCAAACTTGAAGTCATTCATCTGGCATAATGTGTTGTGCAGTGGGTGCAAATCCTGGCCTTTGTACTTAGAATGAGATTGGAATCTCAACCTTTCAATAGGGACACTTCTCTTTCAAATAATTATTTTTCCCTTTAACCTTTTCTAGACTGACTCCCAGAACAGCGTGAGGTTAAAGGATGAATTTAAACATGTGTCAGAAAGCAGTAGGAAGTTGCTTAACTACATGATGCAGCGTGGCAGGAAAACAGTGTGCCTGAGCTGCTGCTGAAGTCTTGGTGAATCCTGACCTGAAATACTACTCACTGTAACCTTGTGACCTAATGTCATCAGGTGTTTGTTTGGAACTTTTAATAATTTCTGGCCCTACAAAAGACAGGGTGCAACAAGGAAGTTCTTGCACATTGGGGAAAAACTCTGCCAAGTTGGTGTATAACTGACAAACACCAGCAATATTCTCGGTGCAATATTCAAACATAAGTACCCCCATCCCAACATTCAAGACTCAGTAATTTGTAAAAAAATGGAAATCAGCCCTTTAAAAGAATTAGTTACTAAAATTTAGGTAATTAATTGTACAAAAAGCAACTATATCCATATTGGGTTAAATAAGAATCCTGCTTAAACCTCTTAAAGTCACCTTGCTCAGGGGTGGGGGTAGGGAAATAGAAGGTAAACACAGCTCATACTGGGGTGTTTTGTGACTTTCCTGAAAGAGAAGTCTCAGGCTGGAGGTTTTCTGGGTGGATGCCAAGATTACTGGGCTTATGTGCAAGGTTGACTCCACTACTTGAAAAGGGGATTTGCTGCAGTGTTGTGGCAGCTTTTTGCCTACAAGATGAACAGTTCTCCCATACAGATTGCATTGGATATTTTAAAAATCTGAGAAGCAGCCTAACTACAAGGCTGTAGTGCTTGTAATTTTATTGCCCTTATCAGGGAATCCTCAATTACAGGAAAAACCCTCTTCTAATCAAAATCATACTACTTATGTTGAAAACAAAAGATGTTTTCACTTTCATATTAAATGATGCTTTTGGGATTGCTTTCTGAGTTTTTTGTTCGCTTTCAGAAGTGTTTACAGACAACTTTGATCTGCTGCAGCATTCTTTCTGAATGATAAATTCTCCAGGCTTTCACCAACCAGTTCTAATCCCCTCTTTGGAAGCTGTTTGCTTTGAGCACCTTGTGAGTGCTGCACCTGTGAACTTGGGCAGTTGGTCTGACATTCCAAACACAATACTGAATATAGCCTTTGTTTAAACACAAAGCTGTGAGACTGTAAATGGTGCAGTGCATCATCATCTTCAGGCTACCTGTGTGATGTATTAAGGGCGACAGTTTGAATTGACTGAAGATACCCTTGAGTCCTATTCTCAATACTGTGCCCTTTTAAAGGATCCTTCTGCTTTAGGCTCTCGGAGACTTGGAGGTTGTCCTCTATTTCCCTTGTCCTTACATCACCATGTAGGTGATACAAATTTTCCTGCTTGCTTTTTCCACTTGAAAAGGTTTTAGGTAATAACTGTCTATTTTAACAACCTCCCTGTTGATCCAGGGAGAAATGCTTGCTGGTTGATAGTCTGCCAAAACTGTCACCAACTTCTTCATTCTGTAGATAAACTTCACTTTAGGGAGAGTTTCCCTCTGTTGGGGTGGTAAAGATATCTTCAAGCAGAGCCTTCTCTTCCAGACTGTGACAGTAATGAATGCAGAGCTGAACAATGAAATGTTATCAAACTCTGGGATGTTTCTGTCCTTACAAGTCATATTTTTTGCAGGAATCCAGAAGAGAAACCTGTGATTACAAAGGGCTAATTAGATAGTTCAGGTGATGGCCTAATGTGAACAACCTTCCCTATCTGCTTGAGAAATTCTTGGGCCTTGTGCTTTAAACTTACTACTGGAGACCTTGAAATTCAGACATAAACAGTGGTTAGAAGCTTAGAGCAGTGAACACTTGATTGCTTGCGTATGTATTGGTGTGTTTTTATCAGTTTTTAAGTGGAATTAATCTAAGGTTTCACTGACAGCCTGTAAGATTTATGCTTGTATTGGGGTGTTGGCTTCTGACTTGAGAGACCTTCAGTGTAACATGATTTTTAATGAAAGGTAGTTTTCCTTTTTACAAAAAACCTGAAGATTGTTCTCAAAGTGACTGTGTTAACTTGAGCATTCTTCATGGGTAGCTTTTTGAGAGCCTCTGTAAAGACATCAACTCAAAAACTAGTTTGTCATGTGAGGTGTTTTTCTTCCCCAGGTTGATTCTGCTAATGCTGGAAGAGTGTTAGCTTCTGATGCAGCTGTTTTCTTGAAAAAGTCTGGGTTGACAGATTTGGTACTTGGAAAGGTATTTAATGACAGTTACTTAATTATCCTGTCTCTTGCTTCATGTAGTATCCTGTGTAAATTAAAATATGTAATGGTACTACAAGATACATGATCTTCCCTAATGTTGTTCTATCCAATAGTTTCCAACTTCAGCATCCTTACCTATTCTACTACATATGTAGCTTGTGGTGGAAATTAAAACAATATTTAAATTTGTCATCACGAGTAAGTGCTATCATGAAAGTTCAGACATTGACCTTCCTCCAAGAGTGCATTGTTAAATAGAGTGAGAACTTGCCAGCTTCCTCTCAGTGCTGTGAACGCTTTGTCTCTATTATTTTTGTGTTTTAGATTTGGGACTTGGCTGATACTGATGGCAAAGGTATCCTGAACAAACAGGTATGATTATTTATGTGATGTATGAGGTTACTCTAACCATTAGAAAGCCTTGAAACAAGATAAAAATGAAGATTTCTGGTTCAGGCAAGCAGTTTTTGTAACTGATTCCCCCCCAGATTTTTGTAATTGGAACTAGCTATGTAATTCCCACCTGAGTGAAAGCTACAATAAATGGAATAGCCTTCAGCTGCCTCATCAGCTTCTCTTCAGGTCATAAAATGGGCTGTGCAGTACAATATGCTGAGAAGTAATTTAAGATTTAACGTACTGTATTTACTAAGAAGGTGACTTTTTCCTTTTCATCTTGGAGGAAAAAATGCAGAAATTAAAATTCTAGTAAAATCTCCAAAATTCTTCTGTACCTAATTTTGGTGGACTTGACATCAGTACACTGTTTGGAGCTGTGCTTCCCAGGCTGTAGCAATGAGCAGTGTGGAGGCAGACTTTGAATATCAGTGGTGCTACAGACAAGCTCTAATGTGTGTTACTCTTTGATTTAAAGTACAGTTCTTAACTAACAGTCTGTGGAGAGGGAACTGCTTCATCCCATGGTGGCAAAAGGAGGAGGTTGTAATGTCTGCCAAACAATTTTGGGGTTTTTGGGGCTTCTTTTTTCTGTTTTCCTCCCCTTCCATCAACCATCTTGGGGATCAACTCAGTTCCTCAAAGATAAACGGCTGTAATTACACTTCAAGTTTGCACTGTTCTGTCACAGAAGAGCTGAGTGCTGAGAACAGACTGCACTGGCCTGGAAGTTACCAAATGCTTGGAAAATTAATTACTAACTTTGCCTGAGTGGAAGAATCCTGCAGTTGCTGCCTGTTGCTTTCTTTCACTTTCTGACCCCTTTTGGAGCCATTTGGAACTATTTGTATACATAGCAGTGCTAGAAAAGCTCTTAATTCTTCTAAAATTTTAGTATTTTCATATAATACATCTTTCCAAATTTCTTTTTTTTTTCCTTTAGGAATTTTTTGTGGCTTTGCGACTTGTAGCGTGTGCACAGAATGGATTGGACGTTTGCCTGAGTAGTCTTAACTTGCCTGTTCCTCCACCAAGATTTGTAAGAGTTCTCTTTTAATTGAACATATGAACTCATTAGTAAGAACTGCTTTTAAGTGAACAATTAGGAAGGTTTGGTATAAATACCAAACACTTCAGAAGGTGAAGTTGTAGGGCAATGGGGCCCTACGACAGGGGAAATTTAAGCCATGTGGAAAAAGATGCTACATGTTCTGGTGGGGATTATAATATAAAACTATATGTAATTTGAAAGAAAAAATAAATATATGATATTTGTTCTATTGGTGGTGTTTTTAATGGAAGAAACATTTTAAATTTTTTACTCTAAATTTTGGTATGAGTGACTAAAATGCAGGTCTGGCTTTGACAAGCACCTTCTCAAATAAGGGAGTGGTGGTTTTGCAAATTCAGAATCATGTCTCTTTTAATGTGTTTTTTTTTTTTTTCCCTGTTTTTCCTTAGACTGATACCAGTAGTCCTTTGCTACTCAGTGGGACAGCATCAAGTGATCTACCATGGGCTGTTAAGGTAAACTGAATATCAGACTGTTACCTAGAACTGTTATCTGGTTTGCAAAAAAACATGTCTTTCTGAGAAAAATTTAATGCTACTGGTAGTTACAGTTTATAAAGTATGATAGTTACCATTCATGTCAAATCTGTAATTGGGCTAGAAGACCTAATTTGATAAGAACACTTGACCCTTGGGAAATCTCTTCATGTTTAGAAACTTAAAATAAAGAAAAAAAAGAAAAAGGAATAGTGACCTGAAGCCACGAAAATAACTGAAGCAGAAATCTCAGTGGGTTTTGAATGAGTCTCTAGGTGATTTTAAAATAATACCTCTTTCATATTTTCTTATAACCATCAGAAACTGCAGCGTGTGTTTATTAAAAAAGAAAAAAGTGCTTTTGAAAGAACTGCTGCTTCTTAGGCTGTGAGTCTGACTGTTTGCATAAGTAATATTTTTCTTCTGCCCCTGCAGCCAGAAGACAAAGCCAAGTATGATGCTATTTTTGACAGCCTAAATCCAGTGAATGGACTGTTGTCAGGGGACAAGGTGAAACCTGTACTCCTTAACTCAAAACTGCCAGTGGACATCTTAGGACGAGTAAGAATATCTTTCTTCTTAATTGTTAATTGACAAATAATGCCTGTGCTGCACTCAGCAATATCTGGTTTTCAAATTGAAGGTTTGTAGTAATGAGCCTATTAAATTAACTATTAAACTATTAATTGCCATCTTGTGGAGTGGCCACACACACATGCAACTGTTAAACTGAAAAATTAAATAAAATTTCTTTTGATATATGGGTAGATCACCTCTTACTACAGGGTAGGTTGCTCACTGAAAACTAATGCTGTTAATCTCAGTAGAACCTGGGATGTGGTGGAGGGAGGCTGTTCTCACATTTGTTTTTAATGAGGTTTTAAATAGGAAGATGCTGCAGTTCAGGCAAGCATCCCTGTATTCTGCTTTTTTTTTGGCAGGTGTGGGAATTGAGTGACATTGACCGTGATGGAATGTTGGACAGAGATGAGTTTGCAGTTGTAAGTACCTCCTGCCTCCTGGGTTTTTGAAATACTGATGGCAGAGTTTAAAATAGATGCCTTGTGTATTAATTTTTGACTGTGTGATTCATTTATTATCCTTATTTGGAGACCTTAGTCAAGTTTTAGTACTGTTTAATGTTTCTGTCAGTTTTTTGAATGTCTCTCAGTGCACAGCAGTAACTTTCTTTGAGGGCTAAATGAGCCATTAAAAACTTACACCTGAGATCTGCTGTCCCAGGAGACACTGAGTGTTTTCACTGAGGAAGTTTTACCTTAACCTTCAGTATTTATAGAACTTGAGTGCCTCAAGGTACCCTTGAGGAAAATTTTTGTGAAGAAATGATGTATAAATTCTTCAGAGGTTCTTAGCAGGTTACGATTTTAACACTATTTATGCCAGGACTGATGAAATAATGTAAGAAGTGGTAAATAAGAGATGGCCACAATAAAAGAATAGACGCTAAGTGGAGCAATTCCTGGGGAAGTGGTGGTACATTAAAATTAAGTATTTGAAGTCTTCTCTCAAATAAAATTCCACAAATTGTGGCACAAGCCTGGTAATATTTAGGAGAATCATTTTAATGTTCTAAAAAATACTGAACTTCATTTGCTAAGCACTGAACCTGAAGTGAAAGTAGTATTGAGACACAGTCAGAAGGCAATAAGCTGCAGTTTAGTTGAGGAGCTCATAAAGGAGAAACATAATGAAAAAATTATACCAAGATATTTGGTAACTAATTCTTTAGTCTATATATTTGTATTTATTTCTTATACATTTACATCCACACACCTTGTTTTCTTGTTCAGGCCATGTTTTTGGTGTACTGTGCTTTGGAGAAGGAACCAGTGCCAATGTCCTTGCCTGCAGCTTTGGTGCCACCATCCAAGAGAAAACCACTTAGTGTTCCAGGAACAATGCCATTAATTCCATCTTCAACATCCACCAAAGAGTCTCATCAGTCCTTGCCACCTGTAGGCATTTTAGCTGCCAAAACACCATTAACACAGGTATAGCTCTGAAGTTATTGATGATTAGAAGATATCTGTTCTTAATTTAAGATTTCTGCTCTTTGGAGACTGCCTTTATAAAGAGTCTTGCTACAGTTTGCTTCTTGCCCTGTTGATTGGTTGATGAATTTTAGGAGGCTGTTGGGAAGACCAGATGGTGAGGTGTGAAATATATCTTGTTCAGCGTTTCCTAGACGTCTTCAGATATAAACAGTTGGATAAAAGAGTATTATTTAGTACAGATTTTGAAGATAATTTTAAAATAAATTATTTCAAGGCATCAAGCTCCAAAAAAATAGTAGCCCAGGTACACATCTGCAGAGCAAAAGTCTTCTGGCTGAGGACTGGTTTGATTTTGGACAAGTTCTTAAAACAAATTGTGGCAGGCATGTATGTGCAGTTGTGTGTGTGTGTGTGTAATTTGGAGAAGAAATTAATGAAAATGGAACAGATAAACACAAAGCAATGGGAAAAAGAAACAAAAGGTCCAGCATATCCACCTAAACACTGGAGATTTGACGTTTGTTCTGAATGTGATTATTAAGAAGCCTGATCCCTCCCACCCCTCCAGGCATCTTGTTTACTCCTCGTCATTTTAGACTCCAGAATTTGGGAAATGGCTTTCCAAGAAGATTATAATTTTTTCATTCTAACAAGATTATAACTTGTTATATTCAAACTAAGAAAACAGATAATAAGGAGATCTAAGGTAAGAGCTGTAGTATTTAATGCATCAGATGCTGCTTGAACATTTAGGTACCCATATTTGAGTAATCAACAGGAAACTGGCATCTTAATTCTGGAGATGCCAAGGTTTTAATCTGGCAATCTACTAAACTGATGGTAAGTCTTGCTGTATGTACTACAAAGCAGTGCCATTCTGGGGGAGTTTGTGTGTTTTGTGTACAGCACCATTTGGGAGTCATCTGTTAAGTGTCCATGTGTGCTGAAATTAATTAGCATTCATACATTCACTTGAAGCCATTTTCACTAAAAAAACAGTTTTGTAGTAGCTGAGTGTCGTGAGAAATTTCTCAAATAACAGAAATGGCTCTAATTCCCATCTTTGCCTTGTTCAGAGGTAAATTCTACAATTTAGAATGTGCCAGCTATTAACAGGCTGGGCTTGAGCAGCTCTCCAGTCCCTCCAGCTAAAGCTCTCCAGCTGTGTAAAGGGGACAAGATTGATAGACCAGACAGTCAGCAGGACTGTGACTGAGCACAGTGATGAGGGCTCAGCCCCATGCTGGGAGGAGATCAGGGCTCCAGGGAATGCTTTTGTTCCATAGGCACAGAGGCAGAGCAGCCCCAACCAGCCTTGGTGCTTCACTGGTGTAAATGCTTTACTTCTGGAGATGCTTGTGGATCTCTGCATGTCTCTATTTTGGAGAATAAAACTGGTTCATGAACTGGGCACCTATATCACTTCCTAAATCTGTGCTGTAGTTCTTGAATTATGTAACTCTGAAAACAGAACTGCCTCTATCTTAGTATTTTGGTTGTGTTTCTTTTTTCCCTTCCATCCTCACCCCCCTTCAGTGGGTTGTATCGCCTGCAGACAAAATTAAGTATGATGAGATCTTTGTGAAAACTGACAAGGACATGGATGGATTTGTGTCAGGTGTGGAAGCCAAAGAACTATTCTTGAACACAGGACTGCCTTCTGCTCTCCTTGCACATATCTGGTAGGTTTTTTTCCGTGACAGCTGTTTAGATGGTGGCATGGTTCTGGCTTCTTGGTACGGTGACTTTTTTGGAAAGTGAAAGTTACTTTTTATATATAATAGCATGGCCTTTGTATAATCAGTGGTAGCTTATTGCTTCTGCTTTTGGGTAGAAGGGGAAACAGGTTTATGCTATGCATCTTGTCTTAAGGGAGAAGGTAAAATGCCTAAACACAGATTTTTACAAATAAATGCTGCACTTCAGCTACCCCGTGTATTTAGGAATCAAAGTGTTGCTATGTCTTTAATCAGTGGTACTATCTATATACTGGTAAAAGGAATTATCTGTATAAAATTCTTAGCATGCAAGATTTATGTCCCATCTCGTTCTCCAACTTACTTATCTTTCCTTACAGCTGTACATTCATTACAGCATTACATTCACTACAGCAATGCATTCATTACACTCACTGCTTTTTTAATTCTTTCCCTGCTGTGAGCTATTGCAGGGCACTCTGGTTGGAACAACCTTTAGTTTTTTCCCCAAGGTGTGGCTGACACATCTTCTAATGTAGGAAAGTTTAGATAAACTTGTGGCGGCCATGGAAAGCTCTTTAATTGAGGAGGACCTTAGATACTCAGGTATTGTTAGTGACCTGCAGTCCTGATTCTGCCTTTCACCAGGCCAGAGCTGTGGGCCTCAGCATGACAACAGAAAGTGGTTGTGTGTGCTCGAGTGATGTTCCCTGTTTGGTACCATGCCTTACGTCTGTATTGTTGTCTTTCAGAAGAGGAGATGTACGCTAGCAGGTTTCACATTTTTAAATGACAGCAAGTACAATAAACAGGGCTGTATTTCCAGAAATGAGGATTTGATTTATTTTGTGTGCATCTCTGTGCAGGGCTCTCTGTGACACCAAGGACTGTGGAAAGCTTTCAAAAGAACAGTTTGCTTTGGCGTTCTATTTAATTAATCAGAAGTTAACAAAGGGCATTGATCCACCTCAGGCTCTGACTCCAGAGATGATTCCACCTTCAGACAGGGGTGTCAGTTTACAGAAGGTAAGGATGTGTTTGGCATTTTTGGTATAAATCTCAAACAAATAATGTTAATTTCAAAGGCTATACAAGAAGCACCTCAAGTACTGACATACCTTTAAATTTATCATAATATTGAGACGAAAAGAAGTTTTAGGTGCAAAGAATTGACAAAAAACTTCCATCCATGTTTCAAAATGAAGCTGTCATTTATTACGCCTGCCAACCAAGCAGAGAGATCTTGTGTTGAGAAAGCATTAGTTTCTCTTTTGAAAGAATAATCCTACTGCTGCTTATTTAAAGACATTTCTGTTTGCATCTGAAATGATATGCGCAAGTTCGGTGTTTTTCTCCTAATCTGTTCAGTTACCTTTTTTACGTTGATCTTTTGTAATACCTTTGGAAACAACATGAACTAAAAGTTTAGAATTACATATTTAAAGTTTTAAAAGTAAATTCTCCTCCATTTTATACTTCACAGATGGTTTAGGTGCCTTCATAGTCATAAATTGCCATCTATCTTAATCCAGCAGTAGGCTGTACCTCAGCAGTTCAAGTTGTAGTTATTGGAATGGTAGTGGCCATCACAAATTCTTATTTGACTTACACATTATGAAGTCTGATGTGAGTTCCCTTTTCTTGGTTGTGCAAAACATTGACCCAATTCTACAACTTTCTTAAACAGAATGAAAAATTCACACCTGAAAAAATGAAACTCAAAATTTGGCGCTACTTTTGAGTTTCTGTAACTGGTATCTAATTTGTTTTTACATTCTGTTTTTAAAAAGTAATTTGCTTTATTTGCAACTCTACTAATCTTTTTTGTATGTTTGCTTTCCTTTCTATGTCTCTTTTCTAGTTTGGACTGTTTTTTCCATTCTGCACCACTCTGCTTTTCATCCTTATTATTCTGTCAGTTTGTTAACTCTGCTTTCTCAAGGTTAGAGAATCTTTGCTTTCTAATATTTACTGTCTGTTGGTTGAATAATGAACATCCTTCTAAGACTCTTCATAGTCACTGAAATATCACAACACTTCTCTAAAGTGCCACAGTGTGTTCCAGTCTCAAGTTATTGCTGATTTCCAGTGTTGTTCATCCAAAAGAACCCTGAGGTTCTTCCTTGAACCCAGACCTGTGGCTGTTCCTGTTGGCAGCATGTGCTGCTTAAACTGGAAAGAGAAGTTGCTGGGGAGGTGGTGACAGAGCAGCAGCCCCCTGGAGTTAACAGTAGGACTGATAACTGTGGTTTTACTGATGATATTGCAGAAAATTTAGTGATTAGAACACATTAGATGAGATTGGTGTTGCTTACTGCTATTCTGTGTAAGTTGATTTTTATAACGCTCTCAAAGACCTCAATGTGATTTTCATTACTAACATAAATGATAAGACTGTTGTGAAAGAAGGTAAGTTAGCTGTCAGTTAGCTCTGTAAAGCCTCAACAAGAATTTCTTCTACTAAATTGAGCTGAACTTTCAGCTCGTCTTGAGCTTTTGAAAAAGAGATGCTGTTTTGTTGATATGAAAGAACTTTTTTTGTCCACGGTTATTGCTCAAGATTTTGAGCTCAAATGATAAGAGCAGTAGGCAGAGATAAGCTTTGTGCTGGTTTTCTTGGCGTGATGTGGCTGACATTGTAAAAAAAAAAAAAAACCCAAAAAAACCAAACCAAACCCCCAAAAAAACAGTTTAGACTTTTTTTTCTTTATTGAACAATATGAAGTAGCAGAAATATCAGTATGTAAAATGTATTCCATTGTGGTTTTGAAGTAGGGAAGGTTAACTTGTGATCCTTGATAGGTGTTTAAATTGCATATATATGTATGCTGCTGTTACCTAATGTTGATTCCCTTACAGAATTTTATTACCACAGTAGTGTAACTTTTATTTCCATTTTGAGGCCTGAATGCGGATCCCATGGATGGGATACAGCAGCAGTTTAACACTTGTTGCTGTGTTTCTTTACCTAGAACTGTTCGTAATCACCACTTGCATTACAAGCCATAAAAAATAAGCTTCCATGCAAGGTCCTCTCAAAGCATTTTGTCAGGAATTTACTGTTATTACCATCTGGAGTTAAAAACTCAAAATGTTGTTGCATGCATGTTGCAGTATAGTAAATGGTAGCATAGAGTTCTAACGTCTGTCTTTGTTAACTTCTGTATTGAAGCTAAAATGCTGGCTTTTATGTTCTCCTCCCCACCAGTTCTGAACAATTGAAAATAAGGTTGAACTACATTTTGCTCAAGTTTGATGCTGGTGTCATCGTGCAGGATTTCTTTTAACTGGTGTGAGAAGGAGACCTGGAAAAAAATCGTACTTGTAGCTAATAGTTCCATGTCTTCCTTTTGCCCCTGTCTTAGAAGTAAAAACTTCCATTGGAATGCCACGAGGAACACTGCAAGACTCCAGTGTAATTCCTTTAGAGCAGGATTCATACCATTTTTCTAGTAAAATATGCATGAATAATATATCATTTTGCTGAATATTATTAGCCACTGTGTGCTCAGATTTACTGTTTAGGTCTTTTCTAGGCTCTTGTTATTTTATTTTCTTTCCCAGAGTATAAGCTTGAATAAACGCATAGTTAATAGCACCTTGATTTATCTGCAGAGGAACTTCAACTTTTAAAAACTTTTGTATTATTTTGAGAGTATCGCTTGCCTTTTTTAATTACATGTGTGTATTTTTCCTCTGAATTTTGTGTTTGACTTGAAGGACTTTATTCAAGACTTGAAGGAACTAATGTATTTATAGAAGGCAGTTACAGCGACTTGCTTTCTAAACATGTTCATGTTGTGATAAGGCACAGTAGAACAATTTCAGCATTTGCTAATTTGTGTCTTCAGCTTTTGTTCTCTAGCCACTTTTATATACTTCTGTGAAACAAATAATTTGTATTACAGTCACTGTGTTACAAAGGCATAAAGTAAGTGGAAACTCATGGGTGTAACTTACCTGTGACTTTGTATTGTCAAAAGTTCATTCAATACTTCGGAGGTTCATGCAGAACTGTACTCTGGAACATGAGGGTCACTGAGAGGAAGAAACAGAAATATAAAAGTAGTAAATAAGCCTTTCTGAAATGAAATGAAAAGCCTCTCTGAAACCAGCTAAACATTAACTGTAAGATAAATCTCATTTTATAACTAGACTGTAGGGGTTTTTTTGTATGACCAAGTCGTCCTGTGCTTTAGTGCAAGGGTTTGCAGGAGGCAAACTCTTTGAAATCTCTCCCTGCTTTGGCTGTATGTTGTGTTCTGTTAATGTAGCATCTGCACTGTTTGGGTTTTCTGAGATTGAGTGTTTGAAATACAACGTTACCAACAGTTGTTACAAGAGGATATATCTCGTGTTGCCACAAAAGTGAAGTGAATAAAGTTGTTGGACAGCATAAGCTATAGACTAACAGGATTTATTTTTTTATCTTTCAGAATACTCAAGGACCGAATTCTGTAGCAGATTTTTCTGCAATTAAAGAACTCGATACATTGAACAATGAAATTGTGGACCTGCAGAGGTAGGTAAAGGAGGAATAGTCACAACTGCCTTAGATTCAGTTGTGCTATTGACTGCTTTTTAAAAACCAATTCAGAGCCTAAGAGAAAAGCAGGTGGTAGTAGTCTGCATTGCTGAAATAAATGGTTAGCAGGTCTGTAGTACTGTTTAACACTTCTGCTCTTTGTTCACTCACATGAGTGCACTTAATGACAGCAGGACTGTGAAGGGTCTGTCCCTCATGCCCCCAGGGTGTGTTTCACAGAGCTGCCTATCTCAGCATCCTGAGGTGGAAATGTTCTCTGTTGTTCATCTTAATTGGCAGATGTGAATGGAGCAGGTCTTTAGGATGCTGGAACCATAATATCAATTGGTATGAGTTGTCTTTGATTTGTAGAAGGAATTCTAAGGACTTTCTTTCTAATGGCTGTAAGGAAATGAGATGTCAAAAATGAAGTACGCAGGATGGGGATTGGGAAGGTGATTTTGTGTATGGACCTCTGCTAAGGTCTTGATGGTGGTAAAGATGGAGATGCTTTAAACTGTAGCACTGAGAAAAATTATTTTGATGTCTGCAGACCCTTGGGTTCCATTGATTATTTCTAAAGTAATTAAGATTAAGTGACTAAGAAAATCAAATCCATGTATTTTCTGTAGTTTTCATCATACTCTTCAGACATAGCAGGTATTTTTCTTCAGCTTTTTTTTTTTGTTACTATCATAAATCTACTGAAAATTCTATGAAGAGCAGTAAACTCTCCTATTTTTTAAGTGAGGGTGCTTTGTCATGATGAAATCTGCCTCTCTAATTCATGTCACTTGCAGGAATGATTTAATTTGGCAATGTGTCAAAGCACAGTCTGTTTCCTAAATGCATAAATGTTTTTCACTTCAGTTGCTTATTCTCTGTCTTATTACTCCCACTGCCTCCTCACTTCTCCCTGCTCTGCCTTCCTCCGTTCTTTAGGGTATATGAATTCCAATTTTGAACACTTACATTTATTAACCTGAAATATGATTTGCAACAGTGTATATTTGCTGTTACTGTCTTAGAGGGAAATAAATTGTTGGCTAGCACAAATTTTTAGATGAGGTTGGTTTTCAGTAGGTGGGCTTGCAGCCTAACATGCAACCCAGGCTGTTTCAGACTTGTTTTCTTTTCTTTTCTTGCTGTGAGGTGTGAGGGAACCATGGCCTTTGAAAAGTCATTGCTTTCATTTCTGCAGTGGCAAGTATATGTGGAAAACATTTGGCACATTAGATTGTTGAAGATGTGGTGGGGCAATTATGAATATGTATTCATTTTTAGAAAGGGGAAATTTACCTTTATATGATTTAGAGGTTCAGAACAGAATGGGATTAACAGTGTGACAAATGTAGGAGACCTTTCATCTTTGGTGAATCCACATTTCTGTTATAAGTGGTGAAGTACACTCTCAGACTTGATAGTTGTCTTATAAAAATATAATTTAAACTGAAGTTATTTATGTTCATTATTAAACAAGATACATTGTTCAGGTGTTGGACTTAATGTAGAAGAATTCTAGTCTGTGATTCCATTGGGAAGTATCCAAGAGAGCTGCATTTCTGAGACCCAGTAACAGAAATTGAATCTATTTTTGAAGTGCTCTTCAAAAAAAAAAAAAAGGCAAGAGAGGAAATGGCCAAAAGAATGACAATGTGTGGAAAACAGCTTTTGGAGAGACTGAGCAAAGAATACAGAGGTGATGCCTTTGTGGCTCAGCAGTTTGTACGGGCAAGATTTCTGGTAGCCAATAGCTTTGTAATCTAATTTTATAAATACAGTGGCAGGAAGTGTAGGTTGAGGGTCAGATGAAGAATAAAATGCAGAACACTTCCTAGTGAGGATAATTCCCCTCTGATGAGGGGAATGGTTTGCCTGTGGACCTTGTGGGATCTGCATAATTTTGAACCTGTTAGCACTGCTGTTTCTAAATTCTCTTTCAGTTGGACTATATTTTTAGAAAGGTATTTGAAGCTCTTTTTGATGAGCACTGTGGGAGGCTAGACCAGATGTTCTTAATATTCTGTCCTGAGCTATAAAACCTTTTTCTTCCCCAGCAAACCCTGCTTTGCAGTCATGCATTCAAAACCATCTACTGCCCACAGATTGGTGGGATTTCTTCAAGTTTTACCAGTGCTACATTCCCCTCTAAGCATGTGAAGTAGTTGAGCTTAACTTGGGATATCTCACCAGAGGTGCCATCCTTCACATGTGCTGGATAGCAACACTCATATTGTCCTGAATATAAACCAGGTCAAAAGGGCCATAAAGCTGATCTACATCTTAGCCAAGTTAAAGGATTTTAATGTAGGATCCATCATGTCTTCTGACCTCTGGTTTGGAAGTGACTGAGCTGTTTCAGCTGTGAAGTTTGAGGGAACAAACAGTGGAAGAAACAAGGCAAACCCTTGGCATTTTTTTCTGGCATTGCCAAACTGAAGTGCTGCTACATTAGGGATTCTCAAAATTACAAATGTATGTGAAAATAAGAATTATTGGGCAGCTGTGAGAGTAGATAACTCTACCAGCTCTGAGAGTACTCATCTGTCTCTTATTATGGAAAATAACTTTTTTTTTCTTTTGCCTTTGTAACCAAGGTGATTTTAAGTGTTGGCCATCATTCAGCCTGGCCAGGTTGAGTGGCTTGAGTGCCTCTGCTGGCACAGGGGGACTGCAGTTCTCAGCTATGACAAATATTTGTAATGTACTGGCTCCCATTTATAAATTACTCCATTCACAAATTAGTATTAAACTTAGGGATTTACTAAGATTATTTGATTGTAAATCATGAAACATCTGCATGGGAGAAACCATCAATTAGTCATCGCTTTTAGTTTATTTGATGTGAGGTTCTCCTGGGCTGACTGCTATTAAAATCCATAGGGAAATTGTATTGCTTTCAGTAATTGACTTGAATTGGTTACAAGTGTCCTTTATTGGCAAGACCACAGTTCTTTTTGGGTTGGTTTTTGGTTTTGGTGGTTTTTTTTCAAGTGCTGATGTGTTAAGGGATTTTATGATCCAGGAAATCTGTCATATCCAGTAAATCAATTTTGTGACTTGTTTTTGGTTCTTTCAGTTGCTGAGCATTCCCTACAGGGGCATACCAGATAGTTTGTAAAAGAAATGGAGGCATTCAGAAGAATTAGTGAATTAAGTAGGTCTGTGTTGTCTTTTCTTTGAAACAAAGAGGCATTCCTGGGGGGAGGAGGGGATGTGTTATGTGTAGACTATATACACTCAGCTTGTTTTCCTTTGCCTGAGACTGCTGCCTAAGCTTTTCTTTTTCTGCCTGACAATACTTCTTTCACTTGATTCTTTCCAATTCATTGTTTGTGCTCTGATTTGGCTCATGTAAGCTGCCTGTGGGTGGGTGTTGTATCCTGTTGCTTAGTCCAGATTTCAAGGGTGTAGGTACCTGGCTTCTGTTGAAATAAAAAGGAATTGATCTGCATCTCTGACAGTCTCTTAGGCACATCAGTGACAGTAATGTGGAAAGGCTGTATAATAAGCATACATACCTGTTTGCAGTTCTATTTCTTGCTCAGTTTTCACACCCAAGCAGGAAAAATAACAAGTATTTATTTTCCTAATCGATTATTCTCTCTTATCATCAGTCAGGACAAACATGTCTGAGTGTCTGCTGTGCTTAATGGGTGTTTGAGGGATTGAAGGTGCTTTTCAGCCTGACTTTTATGTAGATCTGTGGAAGTGCTTTACTGAGACCCTTTGTTCATGGAAGGTTATGGAAGCAAAAGCAACAGAGCTTGTTTCAACCCTGTGTTGCAGTGCTGTAAATATCTAAAGTACAACTCTGCTACAGGTCCTAGTTTATTGAGATAGAGGGGTGTGCTATAGCTGTGATCGAGAAGGTGAAGATTTGTTTAGAATTTCCATTTTCTGAGGAATGGAGAGTGAGGAATTTTACAAAACTTGAAGGATCACACTCAACAAAATAGTAGCCTTGTTCTTCCAAGTTCCTCTTTCCACATCTTTCCTTTTTCTTTCATTTAAACCTTCCCTTTGGGCATAATCAGGAAGTTGCTCTTTAATCAGATACTGAGATAAGTAATAGCAGAACATAATCAACAGTAATTATTTCTCAGAGCAAATGTTCATTTGAGATCTGACATCTGGATTGTTTTTATTTTCCATTGTACATGGCTTAGCAGTAAACAAAAATTCCTCAGCTTACATAAAGAGAACTTAGGGTAGACTTGCTTTACTTCAGAGACAGAAATACTTTCTTCTGTATTAAATAGGACTAAACAATAAAATAAATAGTTTTAGATTAACAATCTGCTGCTATTAAAATATGAAGTTACCTTAATTTCAGTATGTACCAGTAATGTAATTTGACAGATTTTCACTGGGATATTTAATTTAAAAATGCAAAGTTTATTGTTCAAATTCTAACTTTTCATGTGTGTGCTAATTTATTAACAAAATCTTTATGAAAGTAAGTATCTATCTACAGAAGGTAATATTAAAACTGTAGAGCTTAATGTTTTTCTGCATCTGTGAAAGGAGAAAAGATTCCATATGCTGTCTAGAGAGAGATACTCTTGATTTTTTTTAATAATAGTAATACTTGTGAGGTGTATGTTGGGTTTTTCCCTTTGTTATGTCTGACTACCAAACATTTCTTGATGATAATTCCCCTGTCACCAGTAGTCACTTTTAAACTTGAATAAACGCCTGGAGAGACAGGCTTGATATGACACAGCAAATCACTGCGTGTGGAGCCTCTGAGCGGGTTGTGATTCCAGCAAGCCAAGCCAGCCTTCCTGCTTCTCCCTGCGCTTCCCAAGGGAAGGATCTAAAATCTGACAGGCAAAGGGCATCAATCAGCTCGACTGGCCTGCTGGAAATGTTTCCTAGCTGCTGTGAGCATAGGCATGGCTGTGTTTGCAGGGGTTAATAGATGGGATCTGATGCAATCCCTCCCACTTTTCCTAGCAGTTTTCATTAGACAAGTGCTCCATAGCAACAGTGAGATCACTGGAGACAGTATTTCATTGATTTCTCCCTCCCGCCCCCTTCCATTTTTGAGCCATTCTTATCACTGGAGTGCAGTTGGTGGAAGGACAGGAGGGTTTATGCAGAGCCCTTATGTGGGCTTCTCTCTTGTAAATAATTTGGAAAGCAGAAATCCCTTACATCTTTTGTGTTTAATGTTTCACTATGTATTTAAAGAGAGATACAGGCTTAGGGGGCTGGATAACTGTACCTGCTGTAGCTGATGTTCTGAAGTATTCTTGCATTGTTTGCTGGTCTTCTAGGGAAAAGAATAATGTAGAGCAAGACCTGAAGGAGAAAGAAGATGCCATCAAGCAGAGGACAAGTGAGGTCCAGGTAAATAAAACACTAAATTATTGTTCAGACACCTGATATTGCACCATGTGCTGCTTTAGTGACAGTGGGATTACTGAGTCTTTAGATCACGTCACTTATCCAGTAAAAAATTGTGGCTAAGAAAAGGAATGTACTTTGAACTGTATTTTCTACATGATTGTGGGTTGGTGTAGGTGTATATATTTATATAAATGTGTGAGCTTCTATAGTCTGCATGGAGTGTTAAATGAAAAAGATTACAAAAGAACAGATTTTTTTTCTTTCATTCCCTTTTTTCCTTTAAAAGACTATCTACTGTATAATTAAAACTAAAGAGGACACTGTAGCACTGTAAATTAATTAATAAACTTAAGTGGCTCAATTAAAAGGGCTTGTGTATAGGGCTGCTTCTTATGAGTCACAGTAATTACCAGCTTGGGAGGAATGTTGCCTCAAGTTAATTTTGCCTAATATAAGTGAATTTTAAAAAGAATCTGTTGATTTTTTTATTTAAAAGGATGACATTGTAAAATTTAAATTTACAAGGGTTTTACAGGCATTAAAAATTATACAGTCAGCATCAGTGTTTGAGGTGCTGACAGCCTAGATCTGAATTAAGTACTGCAAAGCAACATTCAATTAAATTTTAAGTTGCTCTTTAAAAAAAAATCTTCAGTGTGATATCTGACCACTTACATTTATTTCTAAATTTATTTTAGGGATCTGCCATTTAAAATAATCTTTATTTGGTTAAGAGCAAATAGCACAAGTGATCTCTGCATTCTAATTTTGGTTGGGCTGAAAAGGAGCTAACCTGTTAAAACGGTTAAGAATTTTCTCTTTGGCTATTTAATACCCTTAAAGCCTGGATGATAATTAATAGTCTGACCTCTCTGGAGATAGTCAGGTGCTGGCCTGCTGGTCATGCTGGAGGCAGCCTCAGCAGCTGCAGGAATTCGTGCCGAAGTTGCCCATGCCTGTGGTTCTGTCCCTGTGTGCCGCGGTCATTCCCCTCCCCACCCTGCAGATTGCCTTTCACACTTAAAAATCCCCGTGGGTATTCCTGCTTTTGCACACAGGATGGTTTTGTTCGTGTGGGCTGGAATCTGCGTGTGTTCATGTTGAGTTCTCTGGGGTCTTTGCACAAAAGGTAGATAAAAATCTTACCTTGAATGTTACAGTGTCATCCGTGTGTGCTCAGTGTTTGATGGTCAGCAGCATCACAGAATCAGTTTGTTGCTTCAAGTTAAGCGTTTGTATCCTTAACAGTAATTTTGGAAGCAACTGTCTCAGGTCTTTAACCTCTTAGTGATCACACAAGCTATTCAGGATCAAACAGGAAATGGCTGCAGCATTTATTTAAGCTGGTGGACCTTCACCTCTGGTCCCTTTCTTACTCCTGAACGTTGGAGGACCTGCATGTTTCAACACACTTTCTAGGACCTCAGAGAATAATGTGGCAGACTAAGGATATCTTTACCTTATGCTTTTTTTAATTTTGGTTTTATTCTAATGGTGACATTTCAAAGATGGTGTACAAGACTAGTGCTCTCTAACCTTCCACCTTGGTTCAAGCTAGTTTTGTGGCATCACATTCCTGAATTTCCGATACCAGAATTCCTTCCATGGACACAAACTATAATATCAAATATGTCTGTGGTCAGTGATGAATCAAACTGGTTTGTATAGGAGGAGAGAAAGAATGACAGTTCTTTTCTTCCAGTTTTTTTCTTCTATAAAATAATTTATATACTATATAAATAGCTACTAAAAAGCAAAGACAGAGAAGGAGTTTTAAGGAAAACAGCATGCAGGTGTGTTTCAATGTGCTTATTAAAATATCAGCTCCTTAGCAGCAAAGACTGAGGGGTGGTGTTTTCCTAAAGTTACATACTCCAAATACCCGTCTCAGCACTGGAATTTCTCTGTTCTTCATTGCAGTGCACCAATGCCATTGGAAAGTCAGTGAAGTTTAACTTTCCTGTCCTCTTTGAGGCTTAACAGTTCTTAGCACATGAATGGTTTGGGGAAGTACAGATTGACAAGCTGTTAAATCCATTGTCTTGTCTGTGAAAGTATGGATCCCTAAACTTCCCTTACCCTAAACTTCCCTTATCCTACACTACTTCAGCATGAAGAGTTGTAGTGATCATAAATAAAATACAAGGATTAGTGTTACCATCAGAATGCCAGTTTGTACCACCTCAAATATGTTCATGGCTTTTCCATAAAATTTCATTCAGTGCTTGAACATTAATTGCTGCTTCTATGCTGAGGGTGGTCCTTGAAATCAAAGCTTAATTGGAGCCTGGTTTGCTTCATGAAGAGGTATCTTTGAGTGTTTTCCACATTCTGTGTATACCCCAGCCTTTAATTTGAACATACGTGAACAAAAAAACACTGTGGGTTTTGGGTTTGGTTGAGGTTTTTTCCTTCTTTTCTCTTTTGGGAGCCATCAGGCTTAGTCAGATCTCTTCAGTGCTTTTCTATAGCTGCGCCTAGGACAGACAAGAGTGGAGGTGACCTATATTTAGCTTATATGTATGTGAATTCATGCTTCCTTTCACAAAAAAGCAGCTGAAGTCTCTTTAAGCTGTTACTTTTTCCCCCATTGCTTGCGTTAAGTGTCAGCTGATACTTGCTTTTCAAAGCAGTGTAAAAAATGAATGGGTCAAGAATGTCCCAATTATCCAAGTCAGTAGCTGCTGTAAGAGCTTTTTGTTTGTGTACTGGTTTGTCTTTCATGGATTAGAAATAACCAGTAATTCACCAAGTCTGGCTGCTGTACACCAGTCACGTACCCTTTACTGAACTTCAAATTTGACTGGAGGGGGGGGGAAGTTCTGAGGGGCTTTTGGTGTTTTATGTTTTGGCTTAGGGGTTTTTTTTGCATGGTTTTGGGTTTGGCTTTTTACATAAAAGCATTTATGATGTGTCTTCCAGTTGTCTTGAGGTTACCTAATTCCCCAGCATCTGACTGCTTGCTCCATATGCCTTTCTATTTCTGTCTGGCTTTCTAGTCCTCATTATGGGAGGTGTTAGCACACATGGATGAACTACCCCCTCACAAAAAAGAACCCAAACAAAACACCCCTAAAAAAGAACAGCGGGATCATAGCTTAGAGCAGCACACAAATGTATGATCTAATCAGAATTTCATGTCTTGTTTTCCTATCCTCCTTAATTTTATTTATCTGTATTCATTTTTGTTATTGATGATGATTCTTCCTTCAGTTACCATATTTTCTGAGAAAGGCTGCAATATTCTCTTTTCATCTAATATTTTGCCTTTTGTATTAATCCTTTTTGATCTCCCTGTATTATCTCTTCCTCTTGACTTTGACGATTCTTTCTTCATCCTAATTTCCTTTCTTGACATGTTTCCCAGTGTTATCTCTGCAGCTTCTTGAAGTATAAGCATTCTTGTTGCTCAGAAATGAACTAATTACCATAGGATGCTACTTAATGTACTTAGAACACAAGACACATACTTGCAGCATTTCGTAAATCAGAAGATGCCATGTTGTGTTGTATGAAATGTGAATTCCTCACCAGTACTTTTACATGGCAAATAAGTTTTTGGCTGATTTTTGCAGAATTAGAGGCAGGAATGCCCTAGAAGGCAGTGCATTTGTGTTAATAATGCACTGCTTTGGTCTTTCACCATGCCCATAAAACCAAGTTCTATTTTTGGCTATGTGTTTTTGAAGGGAGAAGGAGCAGAATGAAGGATTTCTATTATCATAGAATCACAGAGTGGCTTGGGTTGGAAGGGACCTCAAAGACCATCTTGTTCCACCGTGGTTGCTCAAGGCCCCATCCAGCCTGGAGTGGAAAACTTCCTGGGATGGGGCATCCACAGCTTCTCTGGGCAACCTGTGCCAGTGCCTCAGCACCCTTCTAGGGGAGGATTTCCTCCTGATATCCCATCTAACCCTGCCCTCTGGCAGTGTGAAGCCGTTCCCCCTTGTTCTGTAACTCCATGCCCTGATAAAAAGTCCCTTTCCAACCTTCTTATAAGCTCCCTTTAGGTCCTGGAAGGGCTCTAAAGTCTCCCTGGAGCCTTCACTTCTTCAGGGTGAACAACCTCATCTGTTTCAGCCTGTGTTCACGGGAGAGGTGCTCCAACCCTCAGAACACCTTCATGGCCTCCTCTGGACTCGCTGCAACAGGTCCATGCCCGTAATAAGGAACTCAGTAAAACATATTGCTGAAACGTGGGACAGAGACAATGTAGCAGCCTGAATAAAGACTACTTCTAAATTCAAAATGAATCCCTGTTAATCTGTGTTGATGCACGATCCTCAGTACCTCAGTGAGATTTGTTTCACTAAAGAAAAGAAAACACAACTTGATTATTTTTATGTCATAGAATTAGAATTCGAGAATACTTGCTTGTCTGACATGCTGTCAGCGCTGGCTTCTGAAAGATAATTTGTTGATACTTTGAGATCTAAGTTAGTACTGCAGTTTGTGCTGCAGAATTCAGTGGTTAAGAGAGAGGGAACATACATAAAGCTGATCTGTTTTATTACAGGACCTGCAAGATGAAGTAAAGCGGGAGAGCAGTAATCTGCAAAAGCTGCAAGCTCAGAAACAGGAAGCCCAGGAAACCCTTAATGATCTTGATGAGCAGAAGGCCAAGTTGGAAGAGCAACTTAATGACATCAGGCAGAAGTGTGCAGAGGAGGCCCACTTGGTAAGGTGGCATTACTCCCTTGGTGGAGTAAATGCCTTGTTTTGAACAGCTCAGCCTTTCAGAGTTACGGTTGTTGGGGCAGGAGAAAAGGATTTAACAAATAAATAGCCTGAGTGTCAAGGTTTTGTGAGCAACAGAGCATAGGAAATACATTACTCACTTCAGTGACCTCCTAATTTAGTATCAGTGTGTCAACAAACATCTTGAGATATACTTGCACACAAATAAAGTTAGCAAACAAACAATGCAAAATTATAATACAATATAAGTGTAATTAGAAGCACTAATTACTGGAACTGATTGCTTAGTGATTAAAAAATAACATCTTATGTAATTTTTTTTACTAATACAAAGGTATTATATTTCTTTAAGGTCTAAAATTATCTTTTCAGTGTTAAAAATACCTGTATTGGTCAGAAGAACAGTTAGAATACACTGTTCCTATTGAGACCAATGCAGGATTAACTGTCCATTCAGGTATGATCTATATCAGGTATTATCAGGTATAATAGTTCGTTCAGGTATGGTCTATAATCTCTGCAATAGCTATGAGATTCTTACTTTTTCTGGCCATAAATGATTAGTACTTAGATGTGTTTGGACGTGTTGATTGGTTTTTTGGGTGTGGGGTGCTTGTTTTTTTCTTTTTGACTTGCAATACTGTTCATGCTTTAGATTGCCATGCTGAAGGCTGAAATAACCAGCCAGGAATCAAAGATTTCAGCGTATGAAGATGAACTGACCAAAGCCCAAGAGGAGCTGAGCCGCCTGCAGCAAGAAACTGCAGAGCTTGAGCATTGCATAGAGTCGGGGAAAACACAGCTGGGACCTCTTCAGCAACATCTGCAGGATTCACAACAGGAAATCAATTCAGTAAGGCCTTGTGAAAGACCCACCCCCCAAAAAATAGTTTGAGCTGCCAACCTTTAGTGTGGTTTGTCTTCAGGGGAAGGCGTTGCTTTCTTTTTTCTCCACTGTTTGCTCATGTCTTCAGTTACTTACACATGTGTTCTGTTGTAGTAGTTGTTAGGATTCCTAGAGGCTGATTTCAAGATACTTCATGATTTTTCCCCAAGTTTTGTTAATAAAGGGGATTAATTTATTATACTTCATAAATAGTCTTAATGTACTGAGTGAAAAATGGATAATGTAGAATTAAATTCTCTGTGTCCACTGGTTATTTAAGTTTTCATCCTCAGCCATGGCCTGGGGCACATTCTCACTGTTCTTTAATTAATGGGAAGTCAGTATAAAATTACTGATAACATTTACTTAGTGCATTGTTGAAGGGGGAAAGTAAAGTGAACGTAAGAACAAGTTGCGCTGAGATTAGACCCTGAGAAGCAGAGAGCTGGCTGCCCTGGTTTTAAGCCCTGTGCTTTGAAGTGCCTGCAGTTGTGTGGAAGACTTCCAGTTTCTACCTGTAATCAGTGATTCGTTATTACTTCAGTGGTGCATTACCTTGCACACCCTTTCCTCATTGTTCTCCTCTGTGTTGCCACCTGTCTAATATATTAGCCACTCACACTGTTATCAAGTTAAAAACAAAAGGCAAAGCCTACCTGTGAACTTTGAACCCTAGAAATGCTTGACTTTTCACACAACTCACATGTGTAACTTTCTGGTTTATTTTTTAGAAAAACTTCTGCTACAGTTCATGCAAGACCACTTTCTTCTGTTGAAGAGTCTCGTAACATTCATAGTTTTTAAATTTGGCTTCTAGTTTTAGAAACTGAGAAGTAAACAAATGGATTTTTCCATTGTTTCGTCACAGGGGGAGGAAAGGTTATACTATTTCAGTGTTTATATACTGGTAAGAGGTGTTTGCAATGAACAGATTTGAGACTGATGTATAAGTGGTTGTGCTTGACTGTAATACAGATCTTTTCTTAGTAAGTTTTATATCAGTGCTCCTAATTTTATTGCTCTTGGCTCACAAATAAGGAACAATAGGTGCCTTGGTGCTTTAGGCAAGATTATCTCATGGTTAGTCTGAGTCAGTGTGTTTGAAAGACACCTGGTGTTGTCTTTGCTGTCACCTGACTTGTGACACATGCAAGGCCATGAAGACTCTATTAGGTGACTGACCTTGCAGAATTCAGTGAGCTTTAGGCACCTAAATATCTGAACTGTGTTCATTCTTCTGCATAATTTGCCAAGTCAGTAATTCCTTCCTAACTGGCAGGTTGGTTGTAAATGTTTGCTGTGAGGCACTGCATTAAGCATATCACTGAAATACACACACTTGGAAAGTCATGTGGGAGAAGATGACAAATACATAATTTTCCTTCTTGGAAGATGAGAGTTCTAATAAAACAACCTTTCTAATTTAAAGTTTAAGGTAGTTCTAAATACATAATTTAAAAAAAATTACCTAAAAAACCCCAACAAACCAAACAAAACCCCAAACAAAACCCCCCAGCAAAACTAAACAAACCCCTGAAAGCTTTGCAACTTTTCTTATGAGCTTGAGTAGAAACAAAGCAAATAATGATGTTGCCAGTGCTGCAATCTGCTTCTTGGCAAAAGGTTCTCAGGTGTGTCCTTCAACCACGTTGCACCTCTGCTAAATCAGATTTCTGCTTATCCCTCACATTTCACACTTTGATTGAAAGCACAGGGGGATTATTATATTTGCTTTTGAAAATAAGAATTTCAAACATATCAGTAATGTTATATTTGAGAGGGGATGGTACCATACTGTCTTCCATGTGTTGCCATACTGATGCATATACATCTATTTCTGTTTACAGGTGCAGACAAAACTTCTTGAGCTGAAAGCACTGGAAAACAACCAGTTTAGTTGGCACTCCCAGCCACACAGTACACTTGTTAATGGGACTGTGGATCACTCCAGCCTTAGCAACAGCAGCAGTGAAACTGCAAACCTTAACGAGAATGCTGAAAGGGAAAGTGTAGCAGAAGAGGAACAAACAAACAGTGTGTCTCCAGTGAGTAGCGTTTTGCCTGCTTGTTCATGATGCAATGCAGCTGTGAAGTTGGAATAAGTTAAGAGTGTATCAAGATTGATTATGTTTTTAAACACTTGCACAAGTGAAATTTCAGGGTATTTTTCTGAGGGACTGTGTTTCCACAATCTGAAAGTTCATAAGCAGAAAAGGAGACAATTTTAGCTTGCCTGGAAAGCGACAATAATTTTTTTCCCTGTATTTATTTCCAAAGCAAATATCATAAATTGAACAGTAGAACTAACATTAAAGGAGAGCAGCTGTCTCCATTTGGTGGAACAAGTATGAAATAAGGAATAGTACAGAAAATCTAAAACTGTCTTGCTTTAAATGTTCCTCCTTATGTCTCAGTAGATTCTTGATTGATTTATTTTTTTAAAACTTTCACAGGGTTTTTGGAACACTTCAGTATGTTCTGTAATAAGTATGAACCTCTTGAAGTATGCTTTAGTATATTCTATGATTCTTTTTAATACTTAACATTTTTTGTGCAGTCTTGTGTTTACTTATTTATGGTGAATTCCTTTTATCCTTGTACAGATAAGGAATAGTCCTGAAACAGCAGCCTCTGTTGTAGAAGAGAAAGAGACCCCAACTGCAACTATTACCAAAAAAGTGAGTTTGTCCAGGTTTGGGGGGAGGAAAAAGTAAGTTAAAAAAAGTGCTGGTTAACTGTTTCAGGCTTGGATCATGGTCATGATAAATAAATAAAGAAATTGTTACTTCTTACTGCTTTTATTTAGAGTGTGATGTCATGAAAACATTTTGTCTCCTGTAGCAGGCAGGTTGTTGAGAAATATTTTGGCTCTCTCCATTGATGAATTATGAATTGTAGCTGTCTCTTTGCTTTAAGCTTTATGAAACCACTAAATGGTAACAGGAGATGACATAAGTGTTTTCTGTCCTGCAAGTCTTAAAAATTTAATACCTTTCTCTCCTTTTGCACTGCCCAGGAAGATCCATTTGATGCTGAATCTCATCCCTTGCCTGATCTAGTTTCTGAAGCCAGCTTAGAGTTCTTCCAGTCTGACCCTTTTGTTGGCAGTAAGTAAATATTTCTAAGTGCAGACTTGCAGAAACAGGTCTTCTGTGAACACATCAGTCTCATCCTCACCTTGAAACTGTTCTTTACAGAATAAATCTGGAGATGTGTGAGTGACAGGAGTGTGGAGTCAGTAGCATTACAAAAATAGAAATGACAGAATTGAGTGTTCCGGGGTGTTTCTCCTTCCTTAATTTGGGCTTTCTAATTAGCTGTCAAAATTGCTCCTTTCCCTCACTGCTCTTCTTGAGTGCTGCTCTTACCCCAACCCCTCCCTCCCCCTGCCCTGGTGGCTTTTTGGCCTTAAAGGTGTGGGCCTTGGTGTGATATGTGTGGTGGCACTAATCTAATTTACAGCACAAATCCACAAACGGGTCAGCAGAGGGTTCACTGAGCTGTGGTGTGGGGAGGCTGTGGGTGGTTGGGAATGAATGGCTGTGGCCTACTAATGGTGAGTTTGGCACTCAGGAAAAGGTAATGTGGAACTGCACCATCTGTTCGTCTTAGAAGTGCTCGGCTTTATTTTAAGAACTTGCCACTGACGAATGCTGTTGCTCTGCTTTTTATTTTTTTATGGAAGAGATGCTCTGCCTATATGGAGCCAGTTGGAGAAGGGGAGTTAATTTGAATTAACTGCTGAAGCAGATGTTTTCAGCCACATTAATATGATTTTACACGCTTTCAGAATCAACATGGTCTGATCAATTTAGCTTGTGTCGCTTCGAAGGGAAAACAAGCTCAGTTTGTTTCAGATCACTTGGCTTCTGAAAGAATGTCAGTGCTGATTTAATATTTTTAGTGAGTAAATTAAACTAATTTAAAACAGCTTGAATGTTTCTGCATAGATATTGCTTGATCTTTGTTAAAGTTGAAGTACTTATGGCCTATGACAAGGCCTTTCTTTCAAGGAGGAAGGGTTGTGTGTTAGTAGCCAATTTTTGGGGCTTTGTGTGCTCAGAATGTTCAGGGTAGATATCTGCAGCTAAGAAGCAGTATATATGTCTCTCAGATATAGATGAGGAAGTAGAAATTATGTCATTGGAATCATGCAGCCAGTACAGAAAGGAACACTTAGGAGCTACAATCCAGAGTGCCTGTGGGAATTGATCAAAACTGGGACTCGTACCGGTAGTTAGCCTGGATTACGGCAGTGGGAAATACTGCCTAATGTGGGTGCTGGTGGACAACAGCCAATAGCTTGGATGGCTGCTTCTGTGTGTGTCATGATTGTGATAAGCTGCTTAATGAATATTTGCTTTGTTTTTTAAACAGGTGATCCCTTCAAAGATGACCCTTTTGGAAAAATTGGTAAATAACTTTGTAACTTCTGACGTGTTTGCTTTTTTCTAAATGGTTCCTGCTAGAATGAAACATAAATGGTTCTTTATTAGTATGTGGGGAAAAGTTGTCACCACTTTCAGAGGGGGAAAAAAGGGTGGAAATGCCACAAAAAGCTACTATGGGATATATATGGTAGTAGCAGCTGGCCACTTTGTTAAAGCTTTTCAGAGAAGCCCATTGCCACTGAACTTTGCTCTTGTACCCTTAGTTGGGATTTAAGTATATGAAGATGGTAAACAGAAGGCCCCAAACTCTTACTGCTTGTTTTGTGTGCAAAAAAGTAGGACTGTGCTCTTTTAAAGGCTCTTAACCTACCAACTTACTTTAGAACTAAGTACTGAAAAGGTGGGAAGTCTCTCTTTAGACTCTTTAGACTTTATAGGCAATGTCATTGCACCGTTTGCTCAGTCCTGAATGGAGCTTTTCTGCCACCTGAATTGATGGCAAAAGCAGCATAATAACCAGTGGGAAGGCAATAACAAAATAGCATTGAGCACCAAGTGCCAGATAAGAAATATCAATTTTGTCTGGGGAATAAAGGAGAGGAGGGCAGGAGAGTTCTGATAAACATTAAGTTCTGTAAAAATGCTTCATTTTTAGGAGTTTTGGTAGTGAACTTATATGCTGAGATGATTTGGGAACTGAACCACTGTTTTCATGACGTGCAGAAATGTTGGCTTGTCTAATGTTTTGAATCACAGAATACAAATTATTCACAGATGAATTTCATACTTCAAAGGTCTTTGGTCTTAAACGTGTCACGTTGTGGCAGTATGAAAAAAGCAATATACTGTTTAGTTTTTAGGATATTGAGCTAAGGAAAGCAAGCAGAAATGTTAAGGAGATATTTACTTTTTAGATCCCTTTGGTGGTGATCCCTTCAAAGGCTCAGACCCTTTTGCTGCTGACTCCTTTTTCAAACAATCCTCCGCCGACCCTTTTGTGACTGCTGGCACTGATCCATTTAGCACTGCAGACAACAGTAATAATATCACAGTAAGTTTGGTATCAGACCTTTTACTTCGTTCTGTATGTGATTTGCACAAAATAACCCATTTTGTACAGTCAGACATGCCTTAAAAAATTGATATTCACCCATCATATAGATAAAAGTTACCTCTGATCCCCTGACTCTGTCTTGTCCTTTTTTTGTGTCCTAGTTTTTAGAAATAGTCACAGATGAAATAGAAGTAAAAATAAAAACATTTTTAAAATGTTTCCTTGTGGAGCTTCATTGCTTCACAGCTAAGAGCATTTGACAGTAATGAATTAAGCTCAGTTGGTAGCTGGTGGAACTTAATAAACATGGGAAGAAACCCAAGATTAATCTCACCACGTCATGTTAAAAGACTTGACTTTTGCTTCCATACCCGACAGGATCAAGAAGTATGTTCTGTATTTTATCTGAAATCTGATGTGGTATGGGGTTTCCCTGTGGAAAAGCCACATTGTTCTGTAGCTGTATGTTTGGGTCTTTTGGGGAGTTTTCTAATGAGTGTCACCAAAGCCCTCTCATGATGTGGAGCTTCTTACTGAATGTACCTCTTTCAAGTGTACTTCAATGTAACTTTTAGCTGAGCAGCTAGTCTTGAATAGTCTTGAGCCTTTAATAAGGTAGACTTGGACATAAAACCCTCTCTGGTATAGACTAGAACTTATTGAATATATAATATTTAAAGCTAAAGCTAGACAATCTCAGCAGCTAAAATTCTTCATGTCATTGCTTGTCTCCATTCTTTTGCCATCTCCTTTCCTTCTCACTGCTGTTTCTGCTCATACCTCACTTCCAACTTCGTGTGTGTATAAAATATGCATAGACACATATAAAACTTTAGATACATGTTGATTAGAAAGCAAGATAAGTGCACCCACAGCAGCCATGAGGGTGAGAAATCCCTGCACCTGACAGTGGTGGTCCTGTCCCTCCCCATGGTGTGCACCTTATGCAGATCTCAAGGTCATATAACACACCACAGCCCAACCTCCAACCTTGAAAATTAGAAGATTTCAAGAATCTTCAATACTTGACCCACTACCCTTTTCAAAGTCTTGATATTCTAATACAACCAGTTCTTGCTCACATTACAGTCTGATAATAAGTGAAATACAAAAGAGGAAAAAAAAACAAAAGGAGGTCAGAGCTGTGGGATTACCAGTGGATTCTTGAGATCTGTACCTCTGAACAGCAATGATGCATTCATCCTAAATGCTTTACCACACGCCCCTGGAGTGTTGTTGTCTTGTAGTTGTATCTTCGTGAAGATAGCTCTGATTGTAGAAATCTGAGGCTACAATGAGTAGTAGATATTCTTAATTCTTGCATTAGTTGTTACCAAGTATGTTGCACATACTGTACATTTTTCCGTCCTTTGAAAGAATTAATCAAAGCAGTGAGGAGGAGTTTCTGTTAACAGACTTGTTTTCTGATGCTGCTGAAAAAAGCTACTTTCAAAATGTTTTATCTTAAAACTTCTAAGCTAAAATAAGTCGTGATTGTATTCTTAGATTGAGGAATCTTTTAAGCTGAAAAACAAATTTCCCTCCAAAGGAATTTTTTATTTTAGACAGAGATATCAAAGAAGAATGACCCTTTTGCTCCTGGTGGAACAACTGTTACTACATCAAATGATCTAGGTAAAAGTAGATTATACACATCAGACTTCTTGGGGGTTATTTTTATTTGCTTTTGCGTACTTATGTTTTTAGTCTTTTAACTGAATTTGCAACAAAGCATTTTAGGGATTTTCTGTGTTTTCTGAATTTTCCTGTAAAGTGTGACATGAGGTGCCAGTTTGCAGAGGGGGATTTTTATAAAGCAGAACTGCCTCTTTATCTGTAGCCTGTAGCACTGAAGGCTGATTCCACACAAAATGTTCCTCTGCTTTACATAAAGCTGCTACAATATCCTGATCCAAGTGTTTGGACTGTTTGGGTGTATGTGCTGCTTCCCATTAGGGGTGTTTCCAGTTACTTTCTAAGTAACACACAAGATAACTTTTTACTATGAGACGAGATGTGGGATAGAGTAACTACTTCATTAAGAATTTTCGCTGCTACAGTTTGCTCCTTCTGTTTTGACCCTCTCTCATCTGAGGGCTAGAAATGTTCTAGGGAGGACTCTTGTCTCTTATTTTCCCAAGCTCTCACATGTGATTTTGTATTGTAAACCTGTTCAGTTATTAATTGTAAGGGATGATGGTGTTTCCTAGAGATGCAGAAGTGAGTATGGATGGCACTTCCTACTCTAGAGTAGAATAGCATGTTTTGAACATACTTTAAAGCACGTGAGAAGGAAAGGGTACTGCTGAATTAGAGAGATAGGAGGTTCAGATACTTCATTCCATGAGTGGGCTTGCAGTCAGAAGTGAGCTCTTGCTCATGTTCACATATATATATGTATATATATATATATATATATATATATATGTATATTTATGGGTGCATGCACACAAAAGACCCCTTTGTGTGTATACATACATGTATCTCAGCAGAACATCCAGTAGTGTAGTTACCTGATACTTTCAGTGGAATTTAACTTTTTTTTAATGTAGGGAAACAAAATACCAGTATTTCTTTTGAATTACTCCGTGTTCAGGAGATTTGTTATTCTTAACTGGAAGTTGACGCTCAGAGTTTTTGTAAAAGCTGCTTAATAACCTGAAGTGCTCACCTCATAAAATGCTTCACTTGAATTAGTCTATGTTACAAACTATGTAACAGTTGCTATTTTGTAGTGGGATTTTTTTTTCAGTGTCTTTCACATTTAGCTTTTAATCTCCTTCTGTGCACTTTATTTGTGTGTATTTAGCTACAGACCCCTTTACCTCCCTGTTTGGAAGCGAATCCTTTGAAGGTGGCTTTGCTGACTTCAGCACGCTGTCAAAGGTAATGTGAAGCTGCTGCTACCACAGAAAATGCATTAAACTGCAGTGACAAGACAGAGCTTACACTCTCTACCAACAGTTCCATTATGGTTTTGCCACTGCTGAAAATTTATAATGGCTGACTTTCTTGAAAAAGACATCTTGGTAGTAAATTGCCTTGTCCTGCAGTTCCACTGTGAAGAATGTAATGTAATCTTTGTGGCTTTTTTTTTCTCTTTTTGAAGTGATATTATAAAATTTATTTATTTTTAAATTTGCTGAGCTTAACTGTAGAAGTAGTACTTTTGAATGTTTGAACTGCATTCAGCTTTATATTCTGTACACACTAACCATTGCTGATTTTTCTTTATTTTCAACCCTCTGGAGTTGGAGTTATGTGTAAAAACAAACAAAAGCATTCTCTTTTGTCTCAGCCCAGACTTTCAGTTCTGAATTAATATTGCATTCTTGAAGAAACAGTGTAGTAGCATTGCACTGAGAACATGTGTGTTGCTGTTTCCTTTGTTGAAGGCCAACAATGAGGATCCCTTCAGCTCTTCCACATCAGGCTCGGTCAGCAGTGTGATCATAACTAAAAACTTGTTTGAGGAACCACCAGCTAAAAATGAGGATGTTCCTCCTGCACTGCCCCCTAAGACAGGAACTCCCACCCGGCCCTGTCCACCACCACCTGGTAAGAGCTGACAGTGAGAAGGGCTGACAATCAGCTGCTGAGTGTTGGCAGTGGGACAGTAACAGTAAGGGGATGGTGAAGGGTCTGAATCTAAAATAAATGAACAAGATGTGGAACAAGACTGGTCCTGATCTGTTGGTCAGTTCTTCAGAGGTAAATTTTGCATGGTGTTTGGGATCATTGTTTGTTTGAAGAGATAAAGGGTTTAGAAAACAGGAAAAAAGAAAACTTATTACAAGTATGTGCAAGAACGCAGCACAGCTGCAAATTAAAAGGTTACTGATGTGATACACTGTGAATCTCGCATTAAATTATGTTCAGAGTGAGAACTTATTGTGTTTTGTCCATCGCAAAACCTCTGTGTTTAATGCAAAATTAATTAAATAGAGTTAAATGACTGGCTCAGCTTTTCAGATTAACTTTTTCCAGGTGGCCTTGCCAGAGGTCTGTAGCAGTAACAGTAATAAACCCAAGTTTCCTGGGCTGTTTTCAGTGCTAGTGGAGTTCTCTGGGATATTCCATGGCACAAACCACTCCGGTTTCCAGAAAAGACCATGATTATCAAAGATAAACAACACCTTGTAGTTGCAACAACCTCATGTTACAACAGACTCCTCACTCTCAATTTTTTTTGCAAAGACAGGAAAATATGTTACTAGTATTCCTTTTTAAGTTTCTGTCCTCTGTTTCATTGTCTTTAAAAACTCTACTGCATCATTTTTTTCACTATTACACTCTATGGATGAATTTTAAGGTGTTTTGGAAAACTGTGGCATGAAACTTAAATGACTATTCAGTTTTCCTCAAAAGCAGAACACAGATAGTTAACACAGTGTTAATACTGAAGTTTACACTCAGGTGTTTATTTTCTAAAGTTGGTGTGAGATCTGGTTCATGCCAATGCCTTGCAAGTCATAATATTAAAGTAAATAATATTAAAAGAGCTGACATGGGAAGTGATGGTATTTGAAAGTTTGATGGTGGTCCTTATTTAAACAGAAAAAGGATTTCTGACTCGGTTGTATGGGAACGGCTGTGACGTGGTGCACTTTTGGAATTCAAGCTTCTAGGGGCAGAACAGCAGCATCCTTATCAGTAGATGTTCTAGAGAAAAGTAGCCTGTTTTGATATGCACTATTAAATATGTGGTTATCTTAATAACCACTTCAAATAAATTGGTTTCCTAATGGAAATAAAAAATGGAGATGCTTAAGTGTATTTATTTTTAATTATTCCCTTGGTCTGATTAAAAACAAGGGAATGCTTTTTCAAAGAAATGCCCAAAAATCTTCCTCTTAATTCTTCATGCTACTGGAAAATGTATAGAAGGGTTGTTGCCTCTGAATTCTGTTTCCTCTCTATGTACAGATAAGCACCTTCCTTTCTTGATTTTGGGGAAGATTTAGAGATTGTATATATTATATTCTTACAATAATTAATCTTTTCCTGTGCATAAAATAAAATTCCCTGGGTGTCATTTGGAGTGCTTCTCCCACAGTATTCAAGAAAGATGCATTTTTTTGCCAGTAACAGAATCATAGAATCACAGAACGGTTTGGGTTGGAAGGGACCTTAAAGATCATCTTGTTCCACCCCCACTGCCAAGGGCAGGGGCAACTTCCACTACACCAGGTTTCCTGAAAACTCCATCCAACCTGCTCCTGAACACTTCTAGGGATGGGGCAGCCACAATGTCATCATCAATTATAGATAGAACATCATCAGTGAGTGAGAGCTATCATGGCAGGGTTATCTGGGAAGTGCCTAAGTAAATCATGCCTTCCCAAGGGAGTATTCTCTAAATCCAAATTAAAATCCTTTTTGGTCTTATTAAAGAATTTGTAGACTAACTTATAACAATGGTGTGCAAAATAGTAAGCACTTTGGTTCAATTCTGAGGTTTAATCAAAAATGGCAACAGAAGCAAGTTTTAAAATACAGTGTTAGCATGGAACCACTTGCAGAACCTGATAGCAGAATTCAAGAAACTGCACTAAAACCTCTTCTGTAAACAGCAACATACAGAGACAATGGTGGGATGAAATTCAGCTCAACTGTTCTTGGAACTATGTGGGTTAATGTCCTCAAGGTTGTTGAAACCTGACTGAGGTTAAGTGGAAAAAAAGAACAACAGAAGTTGGAGCTTGACACTAATTCTGTTTATTTGCAGCTACTTAGGCAAGAATTAACAGAATAGTTCAGCCTGTGATCATACTCTTTCATTCCGTTAGTTTAAAAACTACAGGAATTCCTGGTGTTAGCATAGTGAGAGGACATGGAGTTTTGAGGACTTAGACGTATATGATAATATATTTCTGGTCTCTGAATGAAATTGTATTAACTTGATCCAAACAAAGAATAAAAGAGCCTTGCTGGAATGGTCACAGACAGTTGATGAGCAGGAAAAAATATCGTGCTGATAGAAAAGATGCTCGAAACTGTTAGAAATTCTCTTGCCAAAATAACTAAAATATAACTGTGTTCCTGAATCATAAATGTGTTCCTTTTTATCTGATTACCCTTTCAGAAACTATGGACCCTCATTTTTTAAACTGTCAACCCTTCCTCTGAAATTACAATTCCACTAGTTCATGGGAAGAGGTTGCATCCCAAGTAGCTTTCGAATTGTTTTGGGGTTTTTTTTTACTAGTTTTGGCATGTTATTACCTGCTATCCTAAATTCATTTTAAATTCATTTTAATCTAAGGGAAAAGACCTATCAATCAAATAGACTCTTCAGATTCCTTTAAACCGAGCGATCCATTTCAGCCTTTCCCCACCCCAGACATTCCCAAAGAACAAGAAGCAAATCTATTCTGTGATCCATTTGCTCCCACCAGCATCAGTAAAGAGGCTGACCCCAACAATTTTGCAAACTTCAGTACTGTGAGTAAACACTTTTTACGTTTGTTTCAGTATAATGGCAGCTTTGAAATGTTCATGCTGAAGTCTTCTTTTAATTTAAAATATTAAAACATATCCCATGTACAAAAGGGATATTGCTTCCAGTTAAAACAGTGTTTACATTTAGTTTATAGCTGAGGCTGTCCTAAAACAAAATACTGCAAAATGTTATGGCTAATGTTTAAATTGCCTTGTTTTTAGGATTTTTTTTCATGGAGGCCTCCTAGCTTTTAGGAAATAGGACTTTAAAAATATCTGTGTTCTAGGGATTATCCATTTTATCAGAGTGTGATGATAAAATGATATGTCTATAACAAGCACACTGTGAAATTAAAAATAAAGCAAAATGTGATTTTAATTTAGCTGTCACTGAACTGTTTGGTTGTAATTTTAATGTACTGAAATATTGATAAACAGCCTCTTAACAGTGTATATTAATGAAATATAACTCGTTGAGTTTTGAGTGGCTAGTAAATTCCAGACTGATGTTCAATGAAGTAAAAAGTAGTAAGTGTCTCTTTATAACCAGAATTCATTTCATAGAAGTCGTGGTGTCCAAGCAGTAGAAGCAAATCTAAAGGTTTGTGCATGCCTATATATTAATTTTTTTCTTTTGAGCTTTTGCCAGTAGGAGTTTAGAAAGGCATCCTCTCACTTTCAAGCCTGATACCTGTTAAATGCAATTTGCATTTACAGTATCTTGACCATACTGCTTTTTTTTCTGTTCAGGCCTAATAAATTATATGCTTGATGGAAGTAAACTGAGGATTGTCAGGCTCTCAGAATAGACTTGCACTGGTTGGTGTGTCTTGTAGCATGACAACTTCTGAAATGTGGTTATTGATCTGGGTTATTGGTTAGAGGGACTGAGAAGGCAGTTTGGAGGAGACCATATGGAGAAAGTAAAAAATGTTCTTTGTGAAGGAAAAAGTATTCTTTCCCAGCTGCAAGTACTGAAAATATTGAGTGCACTGTGGAGAAAACTTCAGTGTTTCTACATTTATTTCCCAAAGAAGCATCTCAAAGCAAAGAGTAGCTGAGTATGAAATGATAACCCTTTCAGAGTTAATGTGGGGACGTTCATGAAGAGATGGGTTTCACCTACCTCTAAGTTTTTCTGCATGTTTACTAGAAACAAACTTTAGCATAATCTTTTGTATTTTATTTAAGATAAATTTATTTAAATTACTTAAACTCTATTTAAGATTAACTGTCTCTATCATCATTGTGCCACAGATATTTAGTTCATATTCTGTTCACATCAATATACATGGAAATAATCTTTTTTTTTCCCCTCTCATATCATGCTGACCTTTCCCTTTATGACTACTCAACTTCTAACTGTACATTTTGCTGCTTCTTGGCAGAAGTATTTTTCATGTACACAGTCAGAAACATTCTACAGGTAAATTCTTGCAGTCATTGTCACCTGGAGAAATCATCCTTAATGAAAGCAGGGTAAATCAGGATGGCCTAATACTGTGACTTACGGGTGTGTTATGCACAATGTTATGATTTATTTAGTTTTTCTTGTACAAACTGGGTTTCTTTAATCCAAAATAAAACTGTGTTTGAATTATAGCACTTTCTGCTCAGTAACATTTTTGAAATTTAATACTGAATTTTGAAACACAGCATATTTCATTAAAATACATCAGTTGGATGGCTTGAAAGCAGTTCTTAGTAGTTAAACCTTAGACTAAGCCAATCTTAATAATGTATTACAACTAAAAACAAGTAATATTTTGAAGACTAGAATGTATACAATTACTGAAAGACTGTAATTGTCACTTAAAACCAGGGCTTGGACAGTCATAGTTATCTCTGTATTATTAATTTGGTTTATTTTGTCTTTTAAAAATGCAGTATTCTACTGAGGAAGACATGATTGAATGGGCTAAGAGAGAAAGTGAGAGAGAAGAGAAAGAAAGATTGGCAAGACTTAAACAGCAAGAGCAAGAAGACTTGGAACTGGCTATTGCACTCAGTAAATCCGAAATATCAGAAGCATGAAGTTTAGAATAAGATTTTATCTCATGTAAACTGTTCTGTCCCTTTTCCTGAATACCTAACCTATTTAAATGTTAATCAGAAAATGCATATATACAAGAAACTATGAAAGGTTTGAAATTTCTGAAGGTGATGTGAATGTTTCTGCTAAATCCAATCCTTTTGGCTACTGTTTCAATAACTGTTAAGTTTAACATTCAATTTCTCTCAAGTTTTCAGGAGAACAAAGTACTTTTCCCAGCTGAAAGCAAATCAGTTTTAAAATGCAGATAGAGAGATTGTGGTTTGACTGTAATCTGTCAGCAGTTGGTAATTGAGCATAAAGTGAACACAGCAATTATTCTGTCATGGCTGACTGTCTCCCATCAAGCAGTTAGTCATTGCAAACCTTCTATCCTTCTAAAGAGGTTTTAGTAATGCCAGAGTTGTGGAGTGCTTTATTTTATATGTATGCATATAGATTTTTCTCCTCATTGAAGATTTTATATTGGATTTGACATAATCTTCATGGAGTCTACATCAGAAGGAGTGTGTCTTTCTGAAACCTTCTTTGCTTTTGCTTGCATGGTCATAGGTTTTAAGACAGACCTGTTATTTTGTTTAATAAGGCAATTAAGCTGAAGATTCATGTGCATTTGCTGTTGGCTAAGGTGACTGTCAAATTGTGAGACCCCACTGCTATTTGAGCCACTTTTGCCTGTTAAATATGCAGCCGAACTGGCAAGTTAATAAGTTCCATTTGAAATAGGATTGAGAATAGAAAGAAAAAACAGGTAGTCTGATTTCTATTTTTTTTTTAACAACAGTTGTTTTCTGTATATGTAATTTATTGAATGCCAACTGATAGTTGCACCTTAAACTGAATGATTTCTGAATGGTCACTGAGTCAGAGTAGGATTGATAGAATGTTAATGAAAATAACTTAATGAAAATAACTTATTGTTCATTTTGAAAGAATTCTATTTGGAAAATCAGTTTCATTAAAATAATTCCAAAAAGAATAATCTTGTGCCCTGTCTAAGAAAAATCAATGGTGGCAGCATAAACATCTAAGAGGGTTTTTTTTTTCCTAGCACTTTTAATCTGTGGTATTTCTTTTGAGGAAATTGAAGTGTTTCAACACACAGCACTGGGGCAAACGGGGATAACTCAGCCATGTTTCAGTATATTTAAGCTCTTCCCATTACCTATCAATGCTGCTGTTGCATGAGTTTGAGGGGTTTCAAATTTTCAGGAAAAATGAGTAACCTGGCTGGGATGGTTTTTCTTTTGCACTGGGAGATGAGCGTTTAAACACCTGCTCAAAAAAAGTAACTTAAAATTTTGCAAGTAGTAAATGGTTATAACTTATCTTATACATCTTTGTAATGAGTGTTCACTAATCTTGCAAATCATATGCTTAACTGGATTACATAGTTTCTTATCTTTTGTTAAAAATGTATACTCAGTGGACCAACACGATATTATATGTATATATTATATATATATTCCTGCTTTCCTTTATGGAATTTAAAGTTTTGAGTCATTTGATGTTACATTTCATGTTACTGACTCTGACTATAGTACTTTTACTCAGACTACCAACAAACCACTGCTGTGAGCTAAAATGGCATTACTTTATGAAGTTTTAACTGTTTGTTTTTTTTAAACAACTTGTTCAGGTGGGATTAGCCTCTATTTATAGACTTCCCTTTTGTTTAAAAATTCTAACAATAGCCTGTAATTATGAAGAAATAAAGTTTAAGTACATAAATGTGAACTGTTTGCCTATTTTTTCAAGAGGGTGCTGCAAGCTGTAAAGCAAGAAGTGAATGTAATGCAGTATAAGGTGTTCTGGTTGTAGCCTGGTGGGAATGGGTTAATTTTCAGAGAGAAGAGTTGCCCGAATCTCGAGGTTAGCTGAAGTGCACACTAATCCCAGCTGTCACTTTTTTCATCAGGAGTTGTGGCAGCTTCAAAGAAAATTCAGGCTACTCTTGCCCAAGGATTTCTGCCTGCACAGATTTGCAGAGCCCAAATGTTTAGATACTTAAGGTTTATCTGTGAAGATGTGGGAGCATCCTCTGCTGGCTGCTGCCAACATACAGGCATCCAGAGACCTTTAGTTTAACCCAGCATATATGATCCTTTGGAATATGTCTGTCAGCATAACGTGTCCCCCTATGGCAAGGCACCGAGTGCTTGATCAGAGGTTTAGGAGTTCCAACAACCATTTACATGTGTCTTTGATCTTTTTGTTACAGTAGTGCTGGGTTTTAATATACTCATCTAAGTGGACCCAAATCTCTTTGCCTATTTTCTTTTAATGAGATATCAGTTGGATTAAGCGATGTAATGTCTTCATTAATTTTATCAGGTTCACACACATTCTTGAGGCCATTTGAAGCTGTCTGTGGGCTGTCCATTCTTTTTCTCTCTTAAGTTTCCTGTCAAGTTTCCATCTCAGGTGCACTTTGCCTCTGGTTGTGCTGCTTTCAACCCCCCTTTCCCCTCCAAACTGTGTGCAGGTCTATTTCACTCTTTATGATGAAATTGAAGGTGGTTGCTAATAATTTTGACTAATTTGATATCCTCTTTTCGCTGTCTGACTTCCTACATGATGATGTTCTGTCATGTAGAAGTTTCTGTTGCATTCACAGGATACCTTTGAACTCTAAAGAGATTACCTTGAGTCTGGCAGATGCATTGGACATTTGACAGTTATGATTCCAAGGCAAGTTATCTGAATCCACTTAACTAGAAATTGTATTGGACAGCGTACAGGGGATTAATGTTGAGTCTGTTGCATCACTCTGAAGTATTGACAAGGAATAAAATGGCAATAATGGAGCTTAATGAAGGAACTGACATACTGGGCTGAGCAGAATTCTCTAGAAAGCCATCTGCTTCAGCACAGTGGACTTTAAGCCAGGAAATTTGATGTGACAGTGAATGCAAACCCTTCTGCTTGATACTGAAAAGCTGCTGTGTTGGACTTACCTGTTTCTTTGGCCTTTGCCACCTGATTGCCCCGCTGTGGGTCACCTCTTCCAGAAATAGCATCCAGCTGTCAGAACTGTGTTGCCTCCTGTTGTTTCCACAGTAACTCCTCATCAGTTTCGTTTACCTACTTAAGTTTAAATTGGCTGTTTCAGAACCTGAATGTTTTGCAAAATTGTGAGTTCATTATTGGAATATTTCATTCCAGCTTTAGACTGAATCTTCGAAGCCACTGAGTGCATGGATGTGCAACCTCCTGTTTTTGCAATACTGACAGAACGGAAGAGGATTTGTTTGCCTTGTGCAAATATAAAACAAAAGTCAATGTCGAATTAAAGTAGAGTGTCAGCAGTTCATACTGGAAGTAGACAGTAATTTTCCCAAACTGAAGATCCTTCTTGATGCAAGTTTGAAGTTTCCTACTGGTAGGTAGAGTGGAGCTTTAGTTGCCCGTGTGAGTGTTACTGACCTCTTGTGTTCTCTGCAGAGTTGTGTTTCCAGGGAACTCTGAGACTAAAATGAAGAAAGCTGCAGAACTGGAAAGAAAGGGAAGGAAGACAGTGTAATTCAAAGGAATTTCTCACGTGGGGGAAAAGTTGGAGCAGAAAAAAAAGAAAAATACTATCCTTTTGTGCTTATAGACTCATAGATTAATATGAGAACTCCTCATTGGGAGGCTTTGTGGGAAGCTTCACAGTAAACTTCGGTCTGTGGCTGTTACCCCAGGAAAGACGGAAAGGAACTAAGTCAGGTCTAGCTCAGTAATATCAGTCATTTTCATCCACAGTCTCTGCAGAAACAGGCATAGCAAAAAAATACATAAATAACACCAGCTACACTGCTGTTCCTTGCTCAGAACACTTCAAGATTCCTGCTGTGCTAAAATGGAGAGATCTGAAGCTGCCTGGACCTTAGATTTTAATTGAAAACAAAGGGCATTAGTTTTTAGAGCACGTGATCAGGTGGCTGATAGGTGGAAAAATGCTGCATTGTTTGGATGTGTGTTCAGGAGGTCAGGATGTTGTTTCTAGTTATCTCTTGCTGATTTAGTAAATGAGTTTGGACAAACCACTTAATGCTAACCCATTTCCTGTTTTCTAAGTGATAATGGGTCTGATAGTGTGTTGTGCAACTGCAGCAGTCTGGAAAGACAACTTGTGCAGAGTACAAGGAATTTTATCCCATTTTACCTGTGGGTATCCTGTGGGTATCCTGTGGGTAGGAGAGATGTTATAAGGTGTTTTCTTTGCTGAAATAAGCAGCCAGTTGCACTCCAGGACTATACAAATTACTGGAAACAGATCAAGAATTTAACAGAAGTGCTGCTTTGAACAAGATATTTGCTTGAGGATTTAGTTTGCTGATAATAGAGGGAGAAATTCTTACCCTTGACTTCAGAGGTCTGTCCCAGCAAGAGATCCTGTAACACTGCAAACTGTCAGCTATCTCAGGTTTGCACCTGACAGACTCATCCTGATCCACTCAGACTGGTTTTCCTGCGTGGCCAGACTCATAATGTATTCTGTTGAGAATATGTAGCACTGAACTTCTTGTATTCAAAGCAAAAAGGTTTTTAGGATTGTTTTCTGTAGAATGCAGTCTCTCCTGGGATGACTGAACAGGTGCAGTCACTTCTAAAGAAAAAACTAATTTTGAAAGACTCAAGGGATTTTTAGGTAAAATTCTTCTTGTAGATTTTTTTTATACTTATCTGAAGCTCTATTGATACCTTGTTTTTTACATGCTCTTCTGTAATAGAGATTATGGTCTTTGAGTTCCGAACAGTTCTGAGGAGTTTCAAGTATGAATCTCATTTTGGGCCCAGTAATAACTTTTACTGAATAAATAACTCGGTTGAGGTTCAAACCAGTGACCCTGAATGCTGAAAACTGCATGTAAAGTACTTATTGAATGTTATACTCATATATTTGAAGTTTCTAATTTTCCTTAATAGGCTATCCATTTATCTTAAAATATTTATTTTACTGTTAGATATTAAAAGCACAACTATTCTCAAACATAAAATAATATGCAGCAGGGAATGATTAATTCAAACTGCAGTTAAGCTAATGGTGCAGATTTGTCCCTTTTAGCTTTTTTTAACTTTGTCACTACAATATAGAATTCCTAAGAGTTGTAGAAAGCAATTTAGAGTATATTCAGGGATGGTTACTAATAAAACTGTTCTTGAGGTTAAATATGTCTGGCTATTGAAAATGGGCTGTGTCTGAAGTGCAGAACTACACAGGAAGTTTTGCTTCATTTGAAAGCTGTGAGCTGGAACACACGAGCTTCACAATTCAAAAAATTAAATTTATGTGAACAGGTATTTTATGTTGAGAAATGCGGTTGTGCGAGCGTACGAGAATAGTTCTGCGCAGGTGCTTGTCACCACTGCTTACACCGTCCCTCACTGAGATAAAATGTTTGATTTAGCTAAGACAATCATGACGTCTTGCCTGCTGTCAGACTAAGGAATCGTGCCTAAGTCGATGGATGTGCTCCCGTCACTTATCTTGGCTCCTCTGTGGGAGCAGCTGCTCCCAGAGCACTGGAGCGTGGGGCAGGCCTGCCGCCTCCTTCTTGTTCCTCACATCACGAGCCACATTGTCGGTGTGCAGCTAATAAATTCTTTCTTTTTTTAACCTTCTACACCCACTGTTCCCGTTAATGTGCCCATTGTTTCTTTATGTCAACCCAGTCCTTCTGTTTGTCCTGCCACTCCCTCGGCCGTGTATACCTTTGCCTTCTCTGCCCTGTTCATTTCCTTCCACAGGCTCCTTGCTTTTGTTAATCTTTTCTGAACTGTTATCCCCGTAACCCCAAAGCTGCGTGATTGATACGATTATAACATATGCAATGGCCAAAGCAAAACCATTCCTCCAGTATTGTGTATCTGCTTGCAATTTCAGTGGGTTTACTTTTCTTTAACAAGAGAGGTGAGCTACATTTTTAAATGAAATATTTATTTGCATATTCGTTTTATGTTTATGAACAAATTAAATAATTTAAATAAATAATCTGATAACAACCTGACCCATCTGAGGTGTGAGCACTGTGGGGTGGTACAACTCGCCGACCCCTCTGTTGGGGGCAGGGGGTGCACCAAGGCACATCCCGCCTTGGCAGCAGGTACAGAGCGCAGGCTAATCGAAAACTTTGGCTAAACAGGAATGGTATTTTCCTCCTGCTCTTTCTCCAGAGAGGAATGAACGACTCCAATTCCAGCACACAGCAAATGCTGCCTGCCCTCCCCTCAGCCCCTCGCACCGGTGCGGGGCGACACGCCCGGGTCCCACCCGAGCGCTGCGGCGGTACCGTCACCCCGGGGCATCCCATCCCATCCCATCCCATCCCGGCGGGGGCGGGCGCTGCCGCAGCCGCTCACCTGCGGGGGGGCCCCTCAGCCCGGCCCGGCCCGGCCCGGCCCTGCCCGAACATGCGCCGAGCTCCGGCAGCCGCCGCTCCACACCATGCGAGGCGGCTGCGGCGGCCGCCGGGAGCAGCAGCAGCGCCAGCGCCAGCCCTGCCCGTCCTTCCCGCTGCCCCTCGCGACGCCTCCATGGAGTCCCGCCCGGCCGGCAGCGCCGGCGCCCGGTACGGGGTTGGGGCGGGCCGGGGGTCCCCGCGGGGGCAGCGCCGCCTCCACGGGCGCTCTGGGGATGCTCCGGGCCGGGCAGGATGAGCGGTGGGATGAGCCCCTCGGGAGAGGAGGGTTCGGGTGCTGGAGGAGGGGGCAAGGGCGGAGGGTTCCCAGGGTTTTGGGGCCGGTCAGTCGAGTTTGGGCCCCGCTGAACCGCCCCCGACGGGCGGTCGGTGCCTCTGTAGGTTGAGCCGCCTCGTCCCATCCCCGCGGGCCTGGGGCTGCCCAGGTGGGGACCGGGCCACCCCTCGGGCCGCTGTGGCCACCAGGCTGACACAGCAGCCGGCTCTGACCACCTGTGTGCTCGCTGACACCTCCTCTCACACACATACACACACACCCCCCTGCGACAGCAGCGACTGCGGGGGCACACACTGGCTTTTGCACTTTCAGGGCTTTTTCTTTCTCCTCAGACAAAAGCATTAGCTTAAGCTAATTTCATGCCTGCGCAGCAGCCCTTCAGTAGTTATATGCAAATTGACTTTGGGCTTCAAAGTGGTGTTGAAGAGCATGGAAGACCAGATCCTTTTCCTTGAGCTCCTGTTTGCATAGCTTGCAACACACCTTGACAGCACAACACTGGCCTTAATTACTCTGTAACTCAATACCTTCTTGCTCGCTGCAGGTGGATAACTTTCTCCATTCCAGGTGTGCACTCCCACTGCCCCTAAAATACATAAACTTTGCTTGTGTGCGTGTGAGAGAATCGTTTCTTCTAAAGCTGATTCAGTCTGTAAATAACATTCTTCTCTGCTGATGACAGCATGTTAAATTTTAGACGTGGCTGCGTTAAAGGTCTCTTTGTGGATTTTCCATTTGACATCAGACTTTTATGATAATCTGCTTTATAATCTGTGCAGGGGTAGAAGCTTTTAAGAGTGCAGTTGTTGGAGAGGTCACAAATCACTTCTTAGAAGAGTGGTGATGCGTCTGTTCATGGTTCTTCATGGAGTGTTGGGAGCAGTGGTGTGTGCTCTGCCTCTGGCTGCATGCTTTCCCTTTATCTTAAAGTTGAAAACAGCAAACATGAACCTGAGACTTTAGTTCATCTGCAGAAATCATGATGGAAAACTTTGGACTGTATAAGCTGCTCAATTATGCTCATTTTAGGTGGCATTGATATTAACGTTTGAGTTATTACAGAGACCAAAGGAGGTGGTCCAGTGGCATTTAAAGCAGCAAAATCCTGTAGGATTTAAAAATCCAGACAGTTAGACCTGCTAATGATCCAGATGACATGTCTGTTAGTATTTATATATGTATAATAACCTCATACCTGGAAGTGTTCAAGGCCAGGTTGGACGGGGCTCTGAACAACCTGGTCTAGAGGAAAGTGTCCCTGCCCTTGGCAGGGGGTTGAAACGAGATGATCTTTAAGATCCTTTCCAGGCCATTCTGTAATTCTGCAATTTTTTTAGGAGCTTTATGATTTTGTTGCCATATTCTGTCTTGATAATTCTTTACTGTACCACTAATTTTTTTTATATTTTTTTTTTAACTCCAGGGTGGAAAGGTGGGCCCTGTGTTTGCAGTAATGATTTTAAATTGCATCATGAAGTGACCTCCAGGTGTTGTATTTGTGCTGACAGTAGCAGCAGGCTGAGAGGGTTTGATTGTGTTGTGCTTCAGGAAGTTTTGAATGTGGGGAAGAACGTTTGCAAAAATATGTAGAAGCAGGAAGGAGTTGGGTGAATTTTTCTACATTGGGCAGGTTGTCCTGAAATCTGTGTTACTGAAGCTGCTGGAGAAGTTGGGTCCTCATTCCCTTTCTGGAGCTCCATCTACTGGATCAAACTCTCCCATTCCAGGGTGACACTGCACTGGGATCTAAAGGGATTCAGATGTTTCAGTTACTGTGCTACCAAGTGTTGAAAACATATAAATCCGGATTTTGGCTAATTTGTGGGAAAATATTACGATTTCCACATTGTAGTTCACATTTTTCTTAAAACCCTCCTTTAAAACCCCCCATTAAGCTCCAGCTCCTAGGCAGTGTTTTTGCAGGGCTGAATTTGTGGTTTCTTAGATTTCAGGTTTATTTTGAAAATAGATTGAGATTATTAACTCAAAGTTAGAGGACACAATGGTCTAGTGGACGAGTTGGAAATAAAAAGTAAACACCAGATTTTTGGAGTAGGGGTGACGAAAAATGACCTCCCATTTTGCAGATTTTTCAGCTTTTGTCTTCAATTTTATAATAAAACTTTCAGTCATCTTCTGTGAAAAAGCAATTGTCAGCAGACAGTCTGAATGTTAGGATGGTCATTCAGATGTTCTTGACATAATGGCTGGAAGCTCAAATGCAAATCAAAGACCGGTGAACTTACATGTCCTTTTACTTTTCTAACTAAAATTTCCAACCTGAGCTGATGAAATCTTCTCCCATCTGCATTAAAGTTTTTAATTTTGACCAATCCATGTTTCCTGTCAGAAAGGGAAAAAAAATACAGAAAAATCCCAGACTGTTTTGGTTCTGAGTTCAAAATCACCCTTGTTTCTTTTGTTTTTTATTTCTTGGGGTTTTATCCTCAAGTACCTTCCTTAGTTGTTTCTGTGCTCTGAAATGGAGAGAATAATAACTATTTTCTTCTTGAAGCCATTGTGACAAAGAATAACTCTTCAAAAAATGGCTTTAGCAGCATGTAGTGCCAAGACAACTTGCTACTAGTACTTTTTTTTCCTGTTCTTGGGTATTGATTCAGCAGGCAGGTTCAAGGGAGTTATAAAGGTGCATTGAAGTGCTGTGCTTGAATTTTTATTTAATTGGAGAGAAAGTGGCATTGTTATTGGTCAAGGTACTGTGAAGTATGCTTTGCAGATGACTTCTGAAGTACAAAGTCAGGTTGTTGGAAGCTCTCAGGGAAACATAATCTGAAATGTCAGGTAAAGCGATGATTCAAGTCAAAGCAACAGTCCCCTGTTTATTCAAGTATTTTTTGTCATTCCTATATATTATTTTTATGAGAGCCTCGGGTACTGTTCAGCAGTGGAATTGTGCTTTGCACAGATTTAACAACAGAAAAACAAACAAACAAAACCAAAAACCAAACCAATAAACATTTCAGCTCAGCTTAAGTATTGCAGGAAAATACCTTTTGTGCCAAAATGTTTATTTCATCTTTTCCATGTTCATCACCCCACTGAAGTCTGAAAGAAGTGAAGTCTAAGTCAGCGTAAACAAGTACAAACCAGACTTTACAAACTGCTGAAGATGCACAGGTAACTATCCTGTTACCTACCAGTCAGCCTTTATCACTGCTAGGTAATGCAGAATTCAACCAAAAGGGGAAATTACATAACATCCCTCCCTAAATTCTCCCTGAGTCTTATTTCAGAAGTAATACAGACCTCTACCCTGATCTTACAGTCTTTAGAAAAGCAAATCTCAGAGGTTTTTTTTTCAGGCTTCTTACCATAAACGTGGCAGGGTGAACTTCCATTTTCCTTCATGACTTTTTGTGTGTTTCCTGGATACCTAAATGTGCTCAATACCATGGCATGACAGTGCTCTAGTCCAGCTCTTGTGGATTTCTCATTAGTTTGAATTAGACCTTTAAAGATTGAGGGTAACTGTATCAGAAGTATAGGTTGACTGGAGGCAGTAAAAGTGAGAGAAGTGAGAGGACCTGGAGAGAAGAGCAAGTGGGTATTGTAAAAAAACAAAGGCATGATATGAATCACATGACCTTCAGAGTGACAAATATTGTAGAGGATGAGTTGAAAAAAAAGAGCTATTAAAGCTTGCTAAGTATTAATGTGGCCTGATTATTTTTTATTAAAATTTACTCTTGATTGCAGCTGTCCTGCAAATTTCTTTAATGCTGAGTATATTTGTTTTATTTCACTGTTGACCCTCTGTGAGGTAACTTTTAATTTGTACCTTCCAATAGGTTAGTGCAGTTTACAAGATGCTTGGGTTGATAATTTGCAATTTGCCAGACTATATTATGTGCCTTTTTCATTCTATTTGATGCAGGCAGCTCTACTAACTGGGAGTAATCACCCACAGCGGTGCTTTGAGCCCTCTGTGAGCAGTCCTGGTAGTGCAACAAGGAAAGGGAACTGCAGAAATGACACCAATGCTTTTTATTTGTCTGAACAAACCTATCTTAATGAATTTATTGCATTGTTTGCCTGTTCAAATAAGGATGAGAACTTTGAATGTATTGCAACCTAGATCCTGCTTGGTCCAAGTTAAACATGGACCAAGGGCAGAACACAAGTCTTCCAATTCCCTGTTCTTTTTGCTGCTCACTTGCCTCCTTTGCCACATCCCTTTGCTTTGTGAGCCTTTGTGGAATAGAAGGGCCAAAAGCTTTAGTATCTTCTTAGCAAAAGACCTTTGATGTTGTTGAGGCATCAATAACTCAGTGGTCTGAGAGCTGAGTTAACCTCAAAAATAGATGGTGTCATACTCCATGTACAACTAAGATATCCTGAATTCCAGAATTGCATCACTGTTGTGTCCCTATGCACATATATTTGGAGAACATGAATATTGAAACCTTTCCAGTTGCTTTGTTGTTGAAGTAACGGCATTTCTGCAGCGCCGAGGAGTCTTCGTCATGGGCCAGAAAACTGTTCAAGAGCACAGAAAGATAAATGCTGAGGTATTACCAGCTTGGCACATAGAACAGGAAGGGATACGGTAGAATTAATTTTCTTGCATTAACTTATTTGCTTTTGAATTAGGAAGAAATTTCTGTATTGTCCGAAAACTGAATAGTAACAAATTATTGTGAGAACTGCTTACTTGTTCTTTTCATCCAAGACTATTTCTGATCTCATGTGGGTTTGGAAATGTTTGCAGAAGAGGAAAAAAATTCTTCCCGAGTGATGTGCTTTTTGTTCTCTTTGAATGTAGGCATTTTTTTTCAGCCTCATAGCGTTTACAGCACATTGCTCCAAGCAGTCATCTATTTAGAAAAAGTAGCAGATGATTTTGGAAATGACCTGGCAGTCTTGACAAAGCTAAGGGAGGTAACCCTGGTGTCTCCTAATGTCTCTGTGATTGTCCAACAGTAGAACAGAAAGTGGTGTCATGGCAAGTGTTTCCATATTCAGCGGTGATCTTTTTGAAAACGAGCAATGGGAAGGACATCCTGGTGGTCAGTTGTGGTACTTCCCACGCACGTGGTGGCCCGTGGATGTTCCTGTGTTGGGCGGGTCTGTTGAGGATCCATTCGTTTTGGGCAGCTCTGGGAGGCAGGAGCCCCAGCCAAGAGGCCGCGAAGTGCCCACCCTTTGCACAACAAAGGGCCCAGCCGAGGCTCAGGGATACAGGAGGAGACAATGACCCTCGGACTGTCCCCGCCCTTAGGCCGTGAGGGTATAAAAGCCCAGGGGTTCCTTTGTTCAGGTCCCTCCTCAGAGACACCAGCTCGACCTGTTATTTTGTTATATAGTTATTGCACCAAGATTAAGTTATTTTAAGGATTGGAGCATCCGAGATTGCCATGGGAAACCAGGAGTCGAGCCGGTAAGGAAACCTGGCCTGACCGGGGGTGTAGGTGTGAAGGGGCTGCGGTCCCAGCTCGGGTGGTGGGAGTGTGACTGCCAGAGTGGCTGCTGGATGGCTGACAGGGAAGTTTCCTTAATACTGAAACGTAGACCTCTGAAATGTGCTCCGCGAGGCTCCTCACGTGTGCGAATGGGTGAAGTTTTGGTAGCCCGAGTGGCACGGTGTTGGTAGGGAGCAATAGGGTTTTGTGGTTTAATATGGCTTTACTACTCCTTTCTCTTTGGATAAAATGAAGCTGCTTTGGGCGCGTGAGAGTAATCTCTTTTCAGTTCCATTTAATATTCTGTAAAGAGGTTGTTTAAGAATTTATTGCTTTCTTTTTCTGACCACAGGGCAAGAAGCCGCCCTCTAAATCTCTTTGTAAGGATAAATTGGACATGGCACTTAGTGCTGGGGTTTAGCTGACATGGTGGTTTTTGGTCAAGGGTTGGACTCGATGATCTTGGAGGTCTTTTCCAACCTTGATGATTCTATGATAATCTAATGCTAATTGTTGTTTCTTTGTACCTACTTAGCTCTCCGCCATCATAGTAGTAAGTTACGCTGCCAGGTGGCTTAAAGGAGATGCAGAAATGTTTCTATCACCACTGTGAGTGTTTGTGCTTCCTTTTAATAACATAAGAGTGACATTATCATGCAAAAATTGAAACTGTGTATTACACAGAAAACCTCTGATACCAAGGGAGTGAAGGATGGTGTATAGAACAAAGAGCAAATACCTCAAAAGTACTTATCAGGAAACTTTTGAGTTGAAATTATAGTAATAAAAAAAAAGTGTTTCAGTGGGATAGCAGGAGCAGAAGGCAGCTGTGTGGTACAGGTAGAGGTATTGCATCAATGAACCCAGCATTCATTAGAGTAGTTTTGTTACTGTTTCTGAATAAGGTGAAAGCAGTATCAGTCATTGCTGAGCCAGATTTGAGCTCAGGGCCCTGAGATAAAAAGTCCCTGGTGTGATCACAGAGACTTTCCTGTGAAGTTCCTTTAGGATAAGAATATAATCATTTCATTAGGTGCTTTTCTCTGATCTTGTATCTCACTTGCTGTATGTGTTTGGGACTAACCTGTATTTGGGGAAACAGGGTGTGTGTCCACTGCTCTCCACTCCAGGAGTCTCCAGATAATAGAGGGAAGAGAATCCTCACGGGCTGCTCTGTGCTGGTTTCTCATCAAGTACTAGTTTAGCCCAGTGGTGCTTGCCTCTTTGTACTTTCTTCTCTTCCTCCACATGAAGTTACCCATGCACGCTACCTCAGCTGACTTATGCAGATAAGGTAGATTTGGCAGAGAAATGCATTAATCTTTTAGGATATGACTGATTTAACTTGCTTTCAGTGTTTCACAGTACTGAAGGAGCTTTTGAATTACTATTAAAAGCATTACTATAAAGGCACAAACTTCAGACTTACCTTCTTTTTTGTAAAGTTCTGATAATCACTGAGGTCGACTGAGTAGTTCAGCATTTTGCACAATGCAAGGTTCAAGGTGGTTTTTTTACTGGAGAAGTCTGTAAAACCCAATGACAATTCATAAAGCTTATGCACTGCAAACTTACAGAAAGAAAACAGTCAACATCGTGCACACAGTGAAATAAAATTATGCATAAATATAGTAACTGCCGTGCTCAAAAAGTCTTCCATCCCCTTCCTTTTGACATGGAAAACGTAATTCTTCTCTTTTGAAAAGGAGGGGCAGGGAATGAAGATTTCATAAGTAAAACCACAAGGAGAACCACATGACTGTCCTTGCAAAACCTGCTGCCAACAAGCCAAAAAAAGGAAAGAACCTTGTAAGCTCAAGGGGGAAACGGCCTAAATTTGGAAACATTTCAGATCTTAGTTTTTTTATATTGGTTGTCTTTAGTTAAAAGAAGACATAGCTATGTGTGGGGAAGGAGAGGTTGCACACTGAAGGTTGTCTGGGCATATATTTGTTCCCAGAGAAGTGATATTCAAATAAAAACCTGCCAACTCAAGTCTTGAAGAACTTGGCAGAAACAGCCAGAGCCTTCACCATACAGGGCTTTAAGGTCCATTTGGAGAATACAATATTAATTAAAAATTGTACAGTAAGCTAGTGGGAATGATGAATAATCTTTTCAGAGTGGCTCATGATCCTGTCATGGAAGCATCTAGTTAATTTTAAGTTGTAACCAGTAGTTATTCTCAGCTGGGGGAAAAAAAACCCCTGGTAATGTCTTTTATCTCCTGCTGTGGCCCAGGTACATAGTGCTGTTAGGAACACGTAATAGAGTCATTAATGGGGCAGCCTGTGGATCTGTTATAATAATTTTTATACCAAATGCAGCACAGGCTTTTCCTGTACAGGATGCCATAAAACCAGCAAGAGATTTAATCAGCAATGTTAATGGATTCAGAGGAACTTCCTGGAATTGTCCTTTGCTGGTTTATCATTTTTGGGTGTTCCTTCAGCAGCGTATGTTTTCAATTATTGGTGCTGCTTTGTGTAATCTAGCAGGTGGATAATTTTTGACGTTAGATGCTCTTGGAGAAATTAATTTATCTGTGTAGATTGTAGTTGATCAACTTCTACAGTCCAGCTGTCATACTGAGAGGACTATGAGTGGCTTCTGCTACTTGTAGTTAGGGACAGGGCCAGTCCTGCTGAAGTGCCAGCAAAGCAGTTTGGGAGCATACACTGTTTAATTTTGGGCAGAATCAGCCAGATGAGCTCATTCCACTGATTAAATTGTTAATGCCAACTCTCCTCGTTTTCCATGGCAATAAAGAGAGATTTTTACAAAGAGTGTCAGTTCCTCCCAAAAGCCCAGGAACTAACAAAAAGCAGTAGTTTGGCTGATGGATTGGAGCCTGTTTTGCAGAGAATCCTTGCTGGGAAGAATTACTTGCTTGTCTCTCTTGCCTGTGTGCTCCTCACATTTGCAGCAGTCATTGCCTCAGTTCCCCTGCACCTCAGCTGGTCTCGTTTGACATTCGTTCTGGTTTGCAGGTTTCTGATGCGCTCCAATTACTGCCACATGCAGTAATTCTTGTTGTCTCAGCTCTGTAATTACAGGGATATTTGGCTTCTGCCTGGTCTATGCTGAATGAAAGGTGGTGATGCTGCCGCTCACTGCAGTCAGGTCTGTAGATCAGAGATACGCTGGCACCTCCTCCCTAAGCGGGATCCAGCGATACATGAACTTCACGTGTCGCAGGCTGGCATCCAAGCTGCTCGTTTGTAGGATGCTGCCGGTGAGCTGGTGATGCTCCCAGCTGCCGTGGTGTCCCCCGTAGTGTCCAATCGGGAGTGCGGTGCCGCAGCAGGCGCTGCCCTGCGCTCGCAGCGGGACTGCCACTCGCAGCTGGCTCGGCAGCACCGGGGGCCGCTGCATGTTCGTGCCTGAACGCTGAGTGGGCTTGCAATGACTATGTCAGAAAACACAAGAGACTCAGCAGAAAGGTAAGGAGCAGCACGCAGCGTTTTCCATTTGGCTTAGAGGCAGTTCTGATCCTGCTTTTGGGAGCAGGAGAGAATCTGCAGCCCACCAAAGCGTGACTAATCAGTTTGCTAAAATGCTGAGCACTCTCGACCTTAAAGTATTTCTTCCCTGTTGCTAACAGCGACAAATGCTGATTTGTAGCATTTAGGTAAGGTGTGTACTGTGTTCAGGTCTGAAACCCTTGACTTGGGAGCTACAGCCGATGGCAGGTTTCCTTGGAGCATGAGGGAAATGTGCAGCTTGTGTTTTTGCTGCTGCTGTGGGTGGCACTGTGTTGTTAATTCTTATTCCAGAAAAGATGCCAAGTAATGAATATCTTATCTGTGCTTTGAGCTTCAACTGTGATTATTTTTCTTTGTCATATTCCTGTTTCAAAGGATTGTTTTGAAAAGGTTTATTTGTATTGAATGGGGTAATTCTCCTGCATGACAAGAAAAGAGCAAATCAAAAATCCCAGGTAAAACGTTACTAGTCTAAATATTTTAAAACAGATGAGAATGTGTCTTATATCATGTTAAATATGCTCTTTGGTTCAGGGACAGAGATTTAAAAAAGGAAGGTAGGAGTTTTAGGTACACATAAGCAATAATTGATAAAGTTTTAATTATTAAGTAGGGCTCAGAATAGTTGGGCGGACGTGATGTTGCATATTGTATGAGATGGATGCCAAGATTGGGTTAATCAATATTTGCAAAGCACTTGGAGAGTGTCCTGGGTACAGAAGGATTTGCAGTTTATCTGAAATGTGATAACAACAGCCACTATGAACAATGACACAGAATGTTTCTCTCAATTCTGCAGCCCAGTTTTTCATAGATACAATTATGCTCTTTATTTCTTTGCAGTCATTATTCTTAAACCAAAACCAAACCACTGCTGCAGTGGATGGTTATTGCTGATGTTATCTGCTAGTTCTGCGCTCCCCTGCCTTTTCCTTAAGATAATATCAGGGCTTTGCTTTCTGTTTTTCCTTTCAGCAGTCTGTGTTGTGCCATTTTTAAGGAACTAACTCTGTTTCCAAGTCACAAGATAGATCACATTAGTTAGAGCTGTTTGGAGTCAGGAACTCGATGGCGATTTGTTTGTATTTTGTTGGAGGATGTTTTGTACAGATGTGTATAAAACATATTAGTGCAGTATAGCTCTTTGATCACTAAATGCAGATGTTTTAACTGTCCTAATACTGGCCAGGTGACCTTAACTTTGTTAGTGCAAGGCCTTATTGTTTCTTCTGTGGATTTTTTTTTTTGTCCAGCAGTTCTGGTGGTGATGAACTTGGGCCAAACTAACTCAGCTGGTCTGTATTATCCTGTTGCCAGTAACCTAAAGACCAGCTGAGAACCCTTGTGATGGGTCAGGCTGACATCTGAATGTTGTAAAGCAGAAAAGTACAGCCAGACTAAGCCACTGAGAGTCTTCTGACTTTGAGATGCAGCAGCAGCTTTTTTTCCTTTGAGTGTGGTGGCACTTCCTAGGGACAGTGATGTTCCCAGGGGCAAGCACAGCGTGAAATTTTAACTTACCCGTGAGTTTGGAGTGGTCAATTGCACAGGAACATCCCGGACCTGAGCTGAACTAAAGCAGATGTTCCAGCAGCGGTTGGTATAATAATCTGATGCAGACTGGCAGTGTCTCCTCCTTAAAGTGACAACATGATCATAATGTCACCAGCCTGCGGTCTGTCAGCCTTACAGTCAGATGTGCATCGTCACCCAGTGCTCCTGTGTTCTGGTGCCTGAGCTCATCAAATTGCTGTGCTCCCACATGGCAGCTTCTGCATGTCCAAGTTCTTGTGTCAAGTAGGTGCAGTTTTATCTCATTTTCAGAAAATAGGAAACTTAAAATTGCTTTTCACGTGTTTCTTGGTAAGGGCATAGTTTTTTAAAAAACCCAAATCCACAAACATAGTGGAATTCAGTTGCATTTTTTGCTGTCACTAGAAATGGAATAGCAGATTATGCATGGGAATAAGGCTGGAACTGAAGAAGGGGGGTTCAAATGTAGCAGTAATGCACTGGTAGAAGGAGAACAGATGTACTGAGTTTATTATCTCTTCTGGCAGGTCACCTACATCAGACCTCAACGTGGCACTGCGCGAATGTATGGCAGCTCTGGATTTATTTCTTAACAACAAGTTCTCAGATGCTTTGGCTTCTTTACAAGCAAAGTAAGTTGATAAGTTTTACTGGTTTTCCTCTGTTTATTTTTCCTCGCTTCACCATCTCTCGGGAGATTTTGACTAGACAGCTGGTTCTCTGTTAATAATTGATAAGTCTTTATGGTTTTGGTTCAGAAGGGGGTGGTAAGTTGATGTGTTAAGTTTTGGGGAAGACAGATAAGTGCTTTACACTTGGGTGAGTAACTAACAAGACTGATAAGAAGTATCTGCCAGAAGTAAGGAATCGTTGTCCAGAGAAATAACCCCTCAACTGTAGCGCAGTATGTGAGATTCTTGCTCCTTCAAGAATCAAAACCATCCTCTGTCACCTTTTATTTTTGCCTCCTTTCCCATATTTTTCTGCATATTCTGAGAATTTGAAAATTTGTAGTTTTGTGTCTAAATGAGGAACTGACCATGAACTGAAGGTTCGAGACACATTAGGTATGAATTCTTTTTTTTTTTTGTCATTGTTTTTTAATAACCATTTGCAGTAAACCTTCTCACAGCTTATTTTGCAATTCAGTGTTATGGTCATGCACTCTGTTTCCTAATTATGTTGCAGCCCTACATTTAATGAGTGGCCCAGCTGCAAGCAGTGAGATTATGACACAGTTCCTGAAATCTGTTGTCTCACAGTGCCTGTGATCTGTCATACCCTGTCCTGACGTTACCTGTGCTCTTGGCTTGTTGTTAATTTAAATGGTTGTGGTTAATTTAAATTTCCCCCCCCCACCCATCCACCCTATTTGCTCCGTGTCTTTTTGAGCCATCAGCAAATTACATCATGCCCTGTTTTAGGACACTGGAATATGAAACAAGTAAAATTCATAGGTAATTGCTATGTGTCAGGGTAACTACAGTGAATACTACATATCTGCCTTGCTGAGGTATCAGCCTCATATGTGATGCCATAATCTGTAGCTTAACCATGTAAGGACATTCTGGGAAAGACATTAATGATAAATTGTAGTGTCAGCTGTATTAATAATGCTGGTTTTATTCACAGTGTTATTTAGTGTTTATATATCATCAGAAGATATAATAAAAGCAGTAAGAAGAAAAATTGTGTTTTCCTTAAATTCTGACAGTAAAGCTCCTGGGCCCATCTGGAAATGCTTACTCAGTGCTTAGCATAAAATAAGGAGATATTTTATTGAAGGGGGTTTCCAAAACACTGCAAAAGTTAGTGAGGCTGTGGGTCATTTTTTTTCTGTAAATCCATTTTTCTTCTGTTGCATATGGTTTTCATTCAGCTTTAGCTGGACTCTGCAGAGCATATTTCATGAGCTGATACTCTGGTTTTGTACCTGACTGTATTCCACACTGCAAACCCATTCTGAAACTAATTTTCCATGTTAGCCTGTTGTTATGAGGAGGCCTTTATTCCTGTTGCCTTTGTCAGTGAGGGAAATACAGACTGATGGTCTTTGTGAGTGCAGAGAAGAAACAGGATGCTAAATTTCCCCACAGATGGTATCCATTGTGGACACAGTCCACCTCTTTAGGGAATGAGAAGAGTTGTAGAGAGGGCACATGGTAGTACTGTGGATTTTCTTTAGGAGCCACCAGTTCCCTTTTAGGGTGCTGAGATTTGAAATTGGTTTCCACAAACATACTATCTTTGTTTAGAGAAATATATATCATAGATTTTTGCAGCTTTAACACTTAGAGTGTAGGAGATACTCTGCTCTGTATTACATTGGTGCAGATTCATTAAATTACTCACATTTGGCTTCCACAATAAGTGTATTTTCAACTAATTTGTACCATGTGAAGCTGACAGCAGATTTGGCAATGTATGAGAGTTAAAAGCAGAAGAGTTTTCCTAGCAGCTTAAAAATAAATATCTGAGGATGGTGTCTAGACTTGTGTTGAGGTAAAGCTCTTTTTTTTCCTGTTAGAAAAGCAAATCCATCATAATGAAGAGATCTCATTTCATAGAAAAATACATCTGGTGTTTTAGTTTCATGTTATATAACCTTTCTTGTTTCCTGAGCTACCTTTTAGCTTTTAGAGTCAATATTCTTTATTATCATTAGCAATCTTTGTACAGTAGTGGGTTCTGATTGTCTTGTGCTTTCTGTAGTAAGTTTGATTAAATTAATCTTTTATATGGAGTACTTACACTATACCTAAGAACTCTTCAGAAATTCCTTAAATTCAGTCACCGAGCACAGCAGTGATTTTCAATATATGGTGTGTTAAGTGTAACCATGAGTAACACTGGAACTGTCAGTCACTAGAGTGGGAAAAAAATCTCATCATCCTTTTCAACCCTGAGACACAGTAAATTGATTAAATGCTGACTGGATTTTAGCCCTTGTGTCATTGCCCATCAGGGTGCTGTTTTGTTGGTGTCAAATCAACTGGGAAAATGTTAAATAAGATAAATTCATGACAGAGTTATCTGGACCATCGGATGCTGTTTGCAGTATTTATAGGAACAGTACAACAAGGATTCATTCCAGGCAGTTGCCTTTATTCTGAAAACAGACTCCAAAAAGCACTTGGTGTTGTTTGGTGGAATATTAATTCTAGAATGACTGTGTTTGAAAGGCAAATTCAGTCATTTGATGTGGGAGTATCTCAAGTAGGTGTGAAGAGATTGTGTTACTGCTCAGGTAGTTATGAAAACCTTGCTGGAATAGCAGAGCTCTGTTACTACTCTTACTGTAGTAAGAGTTACTATCATTGGAATTTTTAAATATTACAATATTAAATGTTATCTTGCATATTCTGATCTTTAAAAAGTTTGAAGAGGTTGCTAAGGAATGGCAGCCTTTTGTAATGGTTGTCTTCACGGTGTGGTGAAATGCTCTTGCCCTTGTACAACGAAAGCAAACATGAGATTGTTCAGTGGGGTGGAGGAGCTTTCTCTGGGAACTGATCTCACAAAGATAGGGTGTGATTATCTAACTGAGAGTGGTGAAAGAATAAGGGGAAGCACTCAGAGGTAAAATGAAGCCCTACACTGTGTTTGGATAAATATGTTGCACAGCTCTGCAGAAAGCTTGAGTTAGCTATTTACTGTTAATAATGTCAAGAACATGAAAAAGGTCATTTTTTTCCAGAGGTTTTCTATCTTTTTATAGTCTGGAAGTCTGGAAGAACACCAGTTTTAGAGTTAATAAATAAATTGCTCCAAAAACCTGACTTAATTGTTAGTTTCTTCTTTTAGCTGGAAGAACTTACTAGATTCCAAATTTTGGAAAATAGCTTAGACAAAAAAGATTTTTGGGCACCGTGTTTTTCACAAAAGATTACTAGACCCAGGTTAATTCTGAGGTCAGCTTTTTGACTTGAGCTGTCACTGTCCTCACTTAAGCACTTGTTTTCAAGCAGGAATAAAAGTGTTCTCCAACCAGCTCCAAGAAAGGGCAGTGCTGCACCAAAGTTGGAGAAGAGGCATGTGGCAGAGCTCCATAAGTGCCTAAAGATATTACTTATAATCCTCTTATTCAGTCATGTGATACCAACTACTGGGATAAGTTATTAATCACAATATTAGTTGTATTTATGTCATACATGCTTGTTAACTCCAGCAGTGTCCTGAGAAAAGTGCTGCCGAGGAATCAAAAGAAGGAAAATAAAAAGCTATCAAGTTTCCTTCTGTATCCATTCGTATAAAACCCGGGCCTTAAAACTCCTGGCAATGCACCAGGATGTAACTGGCAACTTTAATTGTAGGATTAGTAGGAATAACATAGATAAGTTACATTTGGTGACATTTCTACCAGCGTATAAAAATTTGAATGTTGATATAAATACCAGTTGGCTAATGATAGACATTAATTACTATCTCCTTCAAATATTAGAAGCAAACAACATAGTTGAAACCATTGATTAGGGAAGGGGTGATTTGGTCTCAGAAACAAGTTCCTGGATAGAGAAATCTTCACCACATATATGTGAATAGTACCAATTTACCTTTCAGTGCAGTGAATTTAATATTTATTTGCTTTGATTTTGAAAGGAAATTTCTGTAATTTTGGAAGGATACTATTTCAGTTCCTCCCCTGTGCTTTGAATTTAAACCTCTGGAAGGGTTTTAGTTTAGTAAATACAAGATGAAGTGTGTTTTTCTGCACTGAGGCTGATGAATAATCAAATGAACCGGAACACTTCATCAGGCTGGCATTTTATAGTATGTTCATTTTTTTCCTACTTTTCATTGTCAGCGTACTGAAAGAATCGTGATGTGTCAGGCCAAGACGGAGCTGTCCTGACTCCACTGGATTTTAAGCTAATTTCTCTGTTATCTCTCTGTTCTTCTTACCTTGCAAATGAGATGGATGTGAGCATAGTGTGGGATTTATAGCACTGGTGGCACTGGGTGATTTCCCAAAATGGCTTTTCTGCTAGATTGGTTTAGATGGTGAGGGCAAGTAGGAATTAAGGGCAGCCACAGAGCACAGACTGCAGGGAAGTTTTAAGATGTGCACTGCAAAATTCTTCAGTGCAGCCAGCCTGCTCTGTGCCATGTGTATTGGAAAAAGCAGCCCTTGATGGTATGAGGCAAGGAAAGCACCAGGTACCCGTGTAATGCTGTCTGCACCAACACTAGGTACTATTTTAATCCCTAGATCTCAATATATATATATACACAAAGGAAGTCAGGATTTATCATCACTTGTATTTTTCTTTGGTGCTTTTACTGCTTAATGTCAGTGAGGGGGGTTGCTTTAGATGTAGACAAGGGTTATTTTTCAGTTCTGGAAAATACTAACCAAGCACCAGGGACTCCTAAGGGTACTTAGGGGTGTTGTACTCCATTGAGGAAAGTAATTAAGGCATAATAATATGTGAATTATTTGAAAATTTAGGCATCCAAGTCACAATGGTGAGTTATAAGCTCATTGCTTAATGTAGGGTTGTCTGAAGTTATCAGTAAAGCTGTCTTTCAGTTCAGCTCAGTTATTAAAACTTGGGGAGGCAAGTGCATTTCCAGGGATGGAATTAAATGGATTGAAGTGCCTTTAAAGTCTGTTTTTTCTCCTTAAAACAAACCCTCAGAATCAGAGTAGTTGAGGTTGGAAGGAACCTCAGGAGGTCACATACTCAAGCAGGGCCACCTAGGCACAGTAGACCAGGACTGTGTCCAGAGGCTTTTGAGTGTCTCCAAGGATACAGACTCTACAGGCTCTCTAGATGACATGTGCCAGTGCATGGTAAAGAAGTTTTTCCCAGTGTTCAGACAGAGCCTCCTGTGTTTCAGGTTGTGCCCATTGCCTCTGATCCTGTCCCAGGGCACCTGTGAAAAGAGCCTGGCTCTGTCCTCTTTGCTTCTTCCCAGCTCTCTCAGCCTTTCCTCATAGGAGGGATGTTCCATGATCCTCATCACCCTGCCCTTGTGTCTGTGCACTGAGGAGCCCAGAGCTGGGCACTGCACTCCGGCTGTGGTCTCACCAGTGGTGTGAGGAGGAGAGGGATTCCCTCTCTCATCCCGCTGACAGCAACACTCCTGTCAGTGCAGCCCTGGTTTTGCCAAGGGCACGTTGCTGCCACACCACTTTCTGCTTGGAAGGAGAGGAAAATGGAGTTGCTCATCTTGAGAAACACCTGAAGTCCATGTGTTGAGAACAGGTGTGCTGAGGGTGGAGATTTTGTGGAAAGGATATCCTTGTTTGACTGCAAGTATTTTTGAATATTCCCTGCGATTCAGAGCTATCTGATCCGTTCTGGAGTGTAAACAATTAAAATAGCAATTGTTGCTCCTTAGCTGTATTTGTCTTAAGTCATGCTGTTTGTCAGGGGTGGATAGCGAGGCCCACAGAGAGTTTCTGTGTCAGGAATTTATCTGAGCTTGCCCTTCAACATATTTCTCAAGTCATCTTTATTACATCTCAGTGCCCGAAGACATTTTGATTCATTTGCAGAGGATTATACCAGACATAGGTATTGCCTGAATGCTTTAAATATGTGCAATATATAAACCCTCTGTCCTGTCAGAGGAAAGATGCCAGCCATGGCTGCACATAGGAATTAATTGTTTTACTTGCACTAATGCCAAAGTTTGTTATGTTCTGCAGAAGAGGCACTATCAGAAACCCCAAAGAATAATATTTAACTTGAATAGATTGGGATGGAAGGTTGGCAGAAGGGGAGAAGAGAAAAAAACCCAATAATATTTGACATAGACCCTAATGCTTCTGGTGGGAAGATCTGTTTCAAGAAGATTCTATTTTGGCCATGGTTACAGTATTGTGTTACTTATCTCCTTGAGTCTGTCTTGAGTAACTCTCTCAAAATAGAAGAATATCATCTGGATTTGTGTCATGTGTTGCAGTATTCATTAGATACTCCATTAAAAAAAACCTGTATTGTCTCTGAATAGTGAGCCACGTGGTTAATTCCTGTGCTTTGCCCTCAGCTCAGAATTGGTACACTTTAGCAGAGCTACTGAAACTGGAGCTGTAGACATGATTTCATGGAGAAATCTCAATCTGTTACTGTTTCTTGATTAATTTGCATGTCCTTTGTGTTTGATTTAGACCTCGTTCCCATCAGGCTGATACATTTCTGGAATTTGTATTTGTTTTTCCAAAGCAACAGTGCAGTCGAATCAGCTGTGCTTTGCACCTTGTGTTCTCTTTCAGAACTAAAGACAGCATGTATCATGCCCTGACTTATGCCACCATATTGGAAATGCAGGCTATGATGACATTTGATCCTCAGGACATACTGAATGCAGGAAACACAATGAAGGAAGCTCAAGCCACCTGTCAAAGGTAAGCATGGAGCAATTCAGTCAGTAAAGAGTTGCTTCTTGGGAAAGGTTTGAGCACTAGAGGTATGTTAGTGACAATGTGGATGAGCAGCTGGAAGATACTGTTGTTCTCTGGGATTGATGCTTCAAGTCCAGAATGACCAAATGGACTTTTTTTTTCAGATTTAGGAAGAAATCTACAGTAGCTGATTCTATCAACAACCTTGTACATAGACAAAGCCTTGAACACTTCACTGAAGGTAATGTATCTCTCACATGCATAATGTTTTACTCTTTTTATTTATGCAATTTGAATCAGGTACAAGTGTTCACTCAGTGTGTGAATTTGAATACATAACCACATCCCAAATCACTGGCTTTGTTGATTGCTGACACAGCACTCCCAAAAATTGCCAGGTAAAGAAATACCTAGAAAGAAGTATTGAAATGGCTGTAAAGGCTCTAGATCCAGGAGTTCATAGAAAGCACTGGATACATTCCTGCAAAGTTTCTGTAACTGTGTTTCATTTCTGTTTGGAATTACATCAGTAGTCAGGAACTGCAACACTACATCAAATTTGGATAATATTTTTCTCAGTTTGAGCTTTGTGATCTTATTCCCATATTAATGGGCTAAGGGAGGGGGGGGGGTTATTACTTTTTGGCTGATTGATTTGGTTCTTTCTCCTCTCTGTGTGACACTAGAGGAAATCCATGCAGAAATTTGCTATGCTGAATGTTTACTCCAGAGAGCAGCACTCACATTCCTCCAGGTATGGACTCCTGTGTGGCTTGTGGGGGGTAAAAAAGTACATACCATAAAGGTTTCTATTCTTAAAACTAATGAAGTGGTAGAAGACTCTAGTTTGATTTAATGGTGTAAGGCTGTTTCATCTGGATCAAGGCTAGATATTGGAACAGTGTTGAGTGCCCTAGGACACCCTTCTCCACTCCCTCTCATTTCACACTCGTGTGAAATGTAACTGCAGTAAGCACCAATTTTCAAATACTGTGTATTGGGATATGAGATTTAAAAAAATAAATAAATAAAAGAAGAGATGGTCATTGAAGCTGTGCTGGAATACAAGTGAGTTTTTTGCTTCAGTCTGGCTGGTGTTTGTTTTCCCAAGAGTACTTTCTCAGTAGTATGTTCTTGAACTGCATAGCTATTAGGCTCCACATGTGCTTTCTCCTTAACAGTGCTGCCTGTCTTCTAAAAAAGGGGAGTTGTCCCTCTCTTTGAATTTTATCTCTGTACTAATGAAGCTTGATTTGTTTGGTGGAGCAACATTTGCAGTACTTACTTGGGCTCCAGCATGCAATTTAAATTGTTAATCACAGTTGAAATAACTGATTTTTATTCTTGATTTGACTGTACTTGCTGTATAAAAGTGGGCCTCTTCGTCTGCTAAGGGGATAATAAAAGTCACAGTCAGAAAAGCCTGATGTTTCTTGGCTCAGTGGTGCTGATAGGAAATGGAATGCAGGTGGTGGTTTTATGGTGTTTGGGAGTTGCCAGGTGGGCTCTGATTTATGTTGCTTATGACAGTTTATGGACCGTGTAACCTTTTTCAGCAATCTGCTGGGTCCCTCTGCTAGAAACCTCTGCTTCATAGTAACACCCATAATCAGAGGAGCTTTTACAGTTTCTAGAGTGCTGATGATGAACTTTGAAATGGCCAAGGTGTAGCTGCCTGTTTCCATTTTCCTTTGGGATGTTTTGGGATGAGTAGCCTCTAGCACAGGGGGCAGTTTAGGTGATGTCTGAAACCATGGAAACGAGACTTTTGAGAACTTCTCCATCGTGCCTGTAAGAAAGGAGTGTTTTAAAGCAATGTCTCTTGGTTTCAAGCACGATTTTTCACAGGTATGTGTTTTTAAAAATGTTTATAGGTACACGGGGGATTTCAGAGTAAGAAAATAACTTCTTGTCCCCTTACGCAAAGGTCTATTTGCTTCCTGTTCTATTCTGTGTTTAATTTTTCATGAGCACATGCACTGGTTTTAAAAACTAAACAAAGGCACTTGGTTCCAACAGGTATTGAAGGGGGTTAGTTTTGGTGCTTAACGTAAATGACCAAATCTGGTTGAAAACACATAAAAATGAATCTCAGCATTTTACAAGGGCTGGACAATTCTCACGTGGGCTATCCCTGTTGTTGGTGTCATGAGCATTCTGAATATAAACATTTTAAAACCATCTTCTTTCCTTGCTCTATTTTCCATTCAAAAGAAGATATAACTGAATCTTTACACGTGGTTAGGTATTCTGTACCCCCCTGGTGTGCTGTTCATCTAATTCATGCTATTTTCTCCACAATGCTCCATGTAGCTGCTTATGATTTTTCTGTGCTGGTATCTTCCACTAAAACACATACAGGCTTTCTGTCCCAAAATAACAGCAGATACGAAACCAAACCAGAATGACAGACTATACATGGTGAGTGAGGCAAGAAATTGCCACCAGAAAGTTAAAGACTGAAGGGTCTTTAATGTCCCCCAAACACACTTTGCTGTAATTTCTCAGTTTGTTATAGCTTATAATGCAATGTGTTACCATCTCATATATATGAATATTCAGGCCAGAAAGAGCATATCCTGCATAACTTTATGGATCCTGCTTCCCTTTTTGGGATTTCCCTGTTCCTCCTGAGGACAGGCAGTTACTTGTGAACATTTCCTGGCTCAGCACCAGGCACATCTGAACTGTGCTGAAGGATAAATGAGAGAAAGCTATTTTTTGGAAGAGCCACAAACGCATGTACCTCAGGTGACATTCATTAGCATAGTCCCTGTGTTCATTAATGCAAATGGTCCAAAGGTGACAAGGGCTAAACTCATCACAGAAGGCATCAAGATAAAGTGCCTATGTCTGAACAGAGTAAAAAATATTTTAATTCAGAAAGGAAATCCTAAATCCATATATTGTGTCTCAGAGGCTTACACTGTCTGTGTCATGCTGGTTATGTTCCAGGTATGTGTTCACCTCAAGAAGACAAATCCCTTTATAATGCTTACAAATTCACATTGCTAATGTGTTTCCATTCTAACAGGATGAGAATATGGTGAGCTTCATAAAGGGAGGCATCAAAGTCCGAAACAGTTACCAAACATACAGGTGAGTCAGAGTGGTGATGTGATTAAGTGTACTCTATCAGCAAAAGCTGCTGCTGGTCAAATATTCCACCACAGCCATTAGGCATATTGAAATGGCCTTTCTTTATAGTTCTAGCTGCAGCTTTTTGGAACATTTGAAACCGGTAGCTGAAGCACAAGTAATTCCATAGTAAATGCATGAAACTAAAACAACATGAAAGGACAAGAAACTGAAGAGCTTGAAATGTAAAGTATAAGTGGCTCCAAACAAAGATTAAACAAATTTGCAGGAAATAGGAGCTATTTAACATAGTAAACAGATGCAGTCTCCCTACATCATGAGATCTGTGAGCAGTCAGTTCTTAAAGGATGCTTTTCCCAGCATATGCCACTGTCTGAGAGATATTTGGTGATCTGGATTTTTAATCTGGTTAAGTACAGCAGTTCTGCTCCAAAGAGAAAGGTGCATGCTATTGCAAATGATAAGCAGGGTTGCTTATCTGAACTCACAATGTACTCATTACTTACTGTCTGTAAGCCAAAAACATCTGCTTGGGCAGAATTCTTTTCATCCAGGGAGTTATGGAGAGCCCCTTTCAACATGTGCAAACGATCCTGAAGTGCAGTAGTAAGATCTAAAAATTACATTAAAAATGTTCACCATGGGAAACATATTCAGCTGTGCCTTAGTCAAGACCAGCTTTAGTTTGTATAAACACAAAATGTTCTGAATCTAGTAACTCTTAGGTGTTCTTCTTCAAAGAATGCTAATAAAAATGCTAACAACGGCTTGCATATGAAGAAAAGCTGTATTTTAACAAAGGGAATGTTTTTATGTGAGACCAGCAGTTATGATTTCTGTGCTGCACCTTTGGTGTGGGAAGAAATAATTGGTTGCAGTTTTGATGAGATTGTGGTGCAGCAGAGAAAACACTGAAATATGGAAATGAGGCTTTATTTGCTTTGACTGATCGGTATTTTTTACAGTGTAATTTCTGATATAAAAAAAGCATTTTTCCCTTCCCTGCTGTCAGGAGAACTGCTTGATAATCTGCAACAAGACCAACTTGAAAAAATATGATGTATAAATGTTGCAAAGACACAGTTGTTGAAACTCTTTCAGGGAGGAAAGGTCACCAGACACTGTAAAAAAGATGAAATCAAATAAAACAAAAATTCAAAATGAAACATTTGCTTAATGACAGTGAATTAAAAGTATCAGAAAACTTCCACAGTTCTTACTGAATTGTAATTAACCACATTATTTACTGACAGTGTAAGAGAATCTTGTGTACTTTCAGGGAGCTGGACAGTCTCATACAGTCCCCACATTATGTCAAAGGAGAGAACCATCTTCATTTTGAAGGAGGTGTAAAACTTGGAGTTGGAGCATTTAATCTGGTACGTACCAACAGGTCTTATCCTGAGCTGAAGTCCTGCTACCTCCTGGAAGTGACCCTGCCTTGAATTCCTGAGAAGCTCCACTGACATCAGTGGTGCTGATCATGTGGTTAAAACAGAGATGTGAGCTGACAGTGCAGGATCCCAGTCTTTGGTCTGAGAAAATCAGATAATAATACACTTTAGAAATAAAGACACTGCTGCCCACAGCGTGGGATCAGGGCCAGGAGAAGCCTTGCACAGAAGCAGCCTGTGTTGGCTGACTTCCACTCACTGTCTTACTGACACTTGGAGCGCTCGGGCTGTTGGCAGGGCAGTCGGTGGGGTGGGGTACAGGAATGAAGGGATGAATTGAGGTCCTGCTCAGGCCACTGTTGGCTCTTGTTGCCCATGTTCTGGCCAAAAAGCAGGTGATCAAATGCTGCAGGGTGGTTCCTGGTGTGTCAGAGAGGCATTGACCCAGAGATGGCAAGGGATGACGTGGTTGTTCAGGGGATGGGCTGCAGAAAGTGCCTGCTGCTTCCCCTTCCTTGCACTGCTTTACCTGAGTCTGGCACATGCCCAGATGTTAGATTTACTGCACAAAGAACAAATATGTACTGTGTAGTGTGCACCCAGCGTTTCTGAAACATCCAACAAGTACTGGAGTTACTGAGCAGGTGCTGAATAAATACAGTTCTAGGCTGGGAATTCCAGAGACACAGGGTCCCTATATTAAACAGATATTTCTGTTTAAATTGGATTTAAAGTATAGCAGATGTATACATTTACTCAGGAATTTGTCATATAGAAATGTTTTTAGTCATTTTAATAATTATTTCTTGTGTTTGGGAAAACTGTGGGAGGTAGCTGAGAGGCAGAAAGTTACTGCATAACTGTTGCATTTCTCTCTGTAGACACTGTCCATGTTCCCTGCACGGATTCTGAGATTACTGGAGTTTGTTGGATTTTCTGGAAACAAGGTAAATGTGAGCTAAGTGTTATTGGTACATTCCTCTCGCTCTTAAATTAAAAAATGGAGACAGGAGTTTCTCTCTTCTTCCTCACATTAGTTGTAACCCTCTGAAACACCCTGGTATCACACAAGCACACTGTTACACTGGTGCTTTTGTGCAGCTCAGTTTTCCTTTATTTTTTTCCCTGAACTATTGCACTTCAAAGATTTGTGGGGAAAAAAACCCACCTCTATTTCATTCCTGCTTTAATAGCAACTGTTAACTGGAGTGTGGCACCTAAATTCTCTTGTCTAAAGGACTACATGCTTTTTTGCCTTTTAAAATGCTTTCTGTTTATAAAACAAGTTTCAGGGAAAAAAATGTTTCTTTATCAGAGCTGCAGCCTTACATGGCAGGTCAATCACTGTCATCACCATTTTATTAGTTTACAGGAAGGGTCTTACATCTGAAAATAAAAAGGCTTGTTTAAAAGCAAGGAGCAGAGTGTGGATTACGACTTAGAAATTTCCAGAAGCTATTTCACAAACAGTAATGGCAAAAATCAAATACTTTCACCTGTCAGTTACAACAACAAAGACCATCTAAAGCAAAATATTCTCCTAGAATTGTAAAGGCGATTCATGTACCAGCAGAGCTCTGAGAATACTTTGGTGAACACTCATCTTACTACTGAAGGTGGAAATTGTGCCTCTAATTGAGTTTGTTGTTTTCTTCTGGGGTTTCTTGTATGGCAGTGAGTGGGCTGATGTTTGTGTTGATGAGTCAACTCCTATTACAGTTTTTTAATAACTCACTGAAGCATGACCTAGATTACCATAAATTTAAGCAAAAAACTGCTGTCTACACACCATACAAAGGAGTAAGACATGTGGATCAAAGCTCATTGATGGCCACTTATTTTAACAGCCTTAAAAAGTCTTTCTGCATTTAACAGGTGCCTAAAGCCAAAAGCAAAACTGCAACTGAATGTGCAATCCTTTCTCAAAGTGGTGGTTTCCCAAAGCTTACAAGAAGTAGTTGACAAGAGTCTAGAAGGTGAAAGAAACAGTGACAGAGGAGGAGAGGGGAATTTGCGTGTCATGTGCTGCACCCATCCAGGAGAAAGGAGTTTTGAATACACCTGTGTTTAATATTGCACTCTTTTCCATTAAGTGCTCACTGTGAGCATCAGGTTGTGCAAGAGTCATGGTTTGTGCCTTGAGCTGTTTGCAGATTACCTGAGAGAGCTGCAGTGCACTGGAGGACAGCTTGATTTTGGTGTGGGTCATGTGTTTATTAAAACTGGATCAAAAAATTGCATTGTGTTATCTTCCAGGATACTAATCTGCCTCAAAGCCAGGAGATTTGCCCCTAGGGACTCTCCTTGTCTCTCAGACATGTCATGTTGGATAGAAAATGAGGACAGGCCCAAAGCTCCTTTACTTCCTAAGCCATTTGTGGGCACTGTGGTCAACATGATCAACTTAACAGCAGTCTGGAGCCTGAAAATAGTAGGTGGGATAAGATCAAGAAAGTATAAAAAGTAGCCCGAGGCCGTTTTTGTTCCAGTCCAGGATGTGCCAGGTTGTGCCCATCTCACTATGTAAGCTCCTTTCCTTTGCATCATTAGTCAAAATATGGGCTTATCTGCATTTAGTAGCATCAGTCTTGTGTTTGGGCATTGAGGTTCAATGCAGTTTTGCCCAGTTTTGTGAGAAATGGTTTGTGGGCAGAGGCTTGTGTCACACACACTGTGCTGGGAGCACATCTGCCTCGCTGGACAGCAGGTGGAGTGTGTGTCCCATCTGGACTTCTGTGTTTAAGGATGACTAACCTCTCCTGGGAGAGCAGGAGAGTCCTTGCACTATCTCCCATGGAAGCACTGAACCTTTCTCACTGAGTCCTCTGCCAGGTCTTAGGCTAATATTTACCCTTGTTCTTATTTTATAGACAATTACAAATGCTTTGCTGCTAAACTGTTGAAAAGTGTGGCGTGAGCCTACCATATGTTAAGTGCAATTTGTCAGAGGGTCAGATGACAGCATGATTTCAGGGGAAGGCAGGAAAACTTTGAGATAGAACCAATTTCTTTCAAATTATACTTCTCTTATGTGGGAGGACATTTTTCCCAACGCAGCTGAGCTGAAGAATGCATTTGATGTGTCAATTTGAAATAAATTTAATTCCAGTTTCCCACTAAGCATTTTTTTCGAACTGCATTTGGGTCTCTTCAAATTTTAAATGAAGGTTAAATCTGAAATTATTTCATGGGATACATTGAAAAGCCTTGTGTTCTTAATTAGCCAGTTTGTTGTAAAACTGTTAGTAGATCCGTCCTCATTGCTAAGCCTGCAGTTACGTGATCAGGTCATGGGACATGAACGATGACCTTGCTCTGCTTTCATTGTCAAGATCCCTAATTAAAAGAGAGTGGTTTAGAAAAAACATTCAAGAGCTTTTGCTTCAGGAGAGTAGATGGATTTTAGTCAGTAACAGCTGGAATAAATATGAACCAGCCTCAGTGTTGTCTAATAATGATTTTGAGCACTGTCCTTGTTTGTCCTCCATCCACTGTGGGATCCCCCACTGTGCCTGTGGTAGGTCCTGAATGACAGAATATTGGATATCTTGGGACAAGGGTTGAATCAGTAAGATACTGATGTAATATAATGTAGTGACAGTCCTGGGAACTGAGAGATTGTGGGATGTTATGAACAACTTGGAGGAAAGATGAGAGTTCCCATATTGGATCATATTTGTCCCTAAGAAGTGTAATTGCTCTGTGTTATACTTTATGTCCCTCAGAGTACCTTCTGTTTTGTGTGAAAACAAAACCAAAATGTGCTAATGTCATTTCAGAGCAATTACAAAAACGTCATTTTTGAGAAATTACAAACACTTAATGCCTTGACATCTGTTTTATAAGCCCTGTAATAGACTTTGTTTGGAAGCTCATTCCCGATGTTCTGGGATTGCTCATATCAGTTGTGACATAGGTGTGGGAGGTAGTTACAGGTTATTTATGGTTAGAAGGTGTGTCCTAACAATTAAATGTAATGTACTCACTGGTGCCAGTCACTAAGTGAGTGCAGTTTGATTACAGAATTACTCCTTAGGCTCAGGTTGTCACTGCTTGTGCTTTGGTTCCGAGATCCTCAGTTTGATCCCGGTGAGCACCGCAGTGCCCAGCTCATGGCACCTCCCCTGGCTGGTGAGGTTTGCTGGCTGGTCTCCAGAGGCTCCCTGTGGAGAAAGGGCGTGTGCTTGAAAAGGTGATTCATGTCTGACCCAGGCTTCTGTGCCAAATTGTGCCTCGGAGGAGTTACCTGTGCCTCAGCCAGCCCCAGAGGGAGCCTAGGGAGGCCAGCTGACTGAGTGTGGGATGTAAAACGTGTTTCCCAGGGACAACCCTTCATCTTCCTACCTTCCTGGGGATCCCGTTTTGACAGAAGCAGTTTGCAAGAGTGTTTTTGAGGAGAAGCAGCTTTGTTGCAGCGTTTTCTGCAAACAAGTGTTGTAATACTAATAACAACTGCTTCTATATTCCTTTTATTCAGGCTGTGTCTACTGATTATGTTGTTACTTTAATATAGAATGTTTGGGATATTCAAGTGGCAGAGTGAAAAGTAAACACTCTTTAATGCCTCTTCTGGACAAAATAGGATTATGGACATAGCACAGAGTGAACTGACTGGCTTGGTGAGCTTCCCATACCTGTGTAACTACTCAGTTCGAGAATTTGGGCTTAAGTGTGTCAGATTTGCAGCCCTGTTCTGATGAATGGGCAATGTTCTTAACCCAGTTACTGCTGTCCAGGGTGTGGCTTCGTTCCTTGTCCATACAGATGATAACTTTGTGTTTGGCTCTGATAAAATACACTTTTGAGACTAAAATATGTGAGATCAACTTGACAAATGATTAAATTACTCTGTATGACTAACAGAATTTGTTTCTGAATCATTCTTAGTGCTATTTGTATTCATATGTATTTCTATATTATGTGGAAGATACAAAATACTGTAAGGCCAATGTCAGTAAAGGCTCAGAAAAATATCAAACTTGAAGACTTTTCACTGCAGAAAAATGTACTTTGGAAATCTACTTTGGAATTTTTTGCTGCCAAAATTCATTCCATAGAATGTTTTGTCTTCTACCTCAAAGTGCTACTTTTTTAAAAATCCAAATATTTGTGGTTTTCATCTGGGCAGCTTGCAGATGCATCATATTTTGTAACTTATTTGTATCAATTAACCTCGTGCTCTCAGAAGAAAATGAAGAGAGGTTTATTTTGCAAATTACTTGGTTTTCATTAAGTAGTTGATTTTTCAGTAATGATTTTACTGTCTTTTAATTTCTTCTGTAGTGACATGCAAATCATTATTTTCACTATTTTGTCCCAACTAGATTTTCTAATAGACCTGCAATTTTTTTCCCTATGACAGTAATTAACGTAGTAGATCAAGATTAAAAAAACACCAAAAACTGTATTAACGTGAAAACACTTAACTGCACCAGTTGAGTGAAAAAATACATGTGTGATGAAAATGAGAATGTGATTACAGGCCTCAGTGTTTACAGAGTAAGTGACAAAGGTGTGGTGGTGTAACACCCCTCAGTCAGCAAGGACACAGAAAGCATGTAAATCTGTTCTGGTCATGTAACCTTTAAACAGAATTTTCCCCAGCACACAGTGGACATCTCACTGTGCATATTTACTAGTAGGCAGATCTCATGTTTGATACATTTGCATATTTATAACCTCGCTGTTGATATCATGGAACCAGTCCTGGAATGGGCTGATAAATGCTCTTGCCTCAGGAGCTTGGATCCTTGAAGTTGGTCATCCATCATGCTGTCTCTGAATATGAATGCAGCGTTACACTTGGTTGCTTTAGTTCTTCCAAAAGGGAACAAGAAATACTCTTCTTCTCGTATTTTTCCACTGGTGGTAGTGGGCCAACATCATTGCAAAGCTCTTTTTGTTCTTGGCATGCTTAAAGGCATATTTTTGCCCTGATCTCTTTTGCTCTGCTAGTTGCAGATTTTATTTTTCTTGATACCTTTAACTTGCTTGTCTAGTGAACCACAGCAAACATGGATACACTGCACAATGGTGAGATGTGGTTTTTGCTTTGCTTTTAAAAACTCTGTGTGGGTTTTTTGTTTCTGGAGTGCTGTTTGCCAGAACTTGGATGGTGGTGATCAGTTCTCTCGTTCTCTTATGTTAACCATATAATACATCCCAAGTTGCTGCTCTGTCATCAGCTATTTTCCAGGCTAAGCAGTAATTCCATGAAAAACTATTAGCTAAATTAATATGTGTATTTTAACCTTTGACTGCTGTGTAAGCAATGAATGTCAGTGCCTTTTTGGGAATTTGGTGAGTGAGCAGTCTGAAGATGACAGTGCAGAAGTTAAATTAGCAAAACACAGCTCTGGATCTTTTCCAATGCTTTGTGCCCCTCTCTCTGTTTGCACAGGAACATGGTCTGCTGCAGCTTCAAGAAGGAGCATCATCATACAGCTTTAGGTCGGTGCTGTGTACCATGCTGTTGCTTTGCTATCATACTTTCATGACCTTTGTGTTAGGTAAGATTGTTTATAATAACTCTGGGATTTGATTAGTTCTTGTGGGACACAAAGGGGAAAAAGACTATTCCATCACCTGTTTGTTGGTGAATTGTTTGTTCGTAAGCAGTTTGAATGTAACCTGTTTGTGGGTCATGTTACAGTAGTGATTATAACTGAAGAGAGTGTCTTAATTTTCAAAATGGAGGTTTGTTTAACACATAAGAAGGGAGATAATGGGGATAGCCAAGGAAGCTGCAAGAGCTAAATTTCTCTTCAAATCTGTAGTCAGATGCATTAATTGGGAGGTTAAAATAATGGCTGTAAGTGATGGATTCACTGTTCATGTTTATATGTCATCCCTGAATTTTTGGGGGAGGTGATAGCTTCCCACTGACACATACTTCTCTGTTACCTCCTGCTAAAACATTCTACAAAATGGGTTTGTCTGCACATGGGTTTTCAAGTCAGTAAGAACAGTGTTGTTTGGCTCCCTGTTTTCTGCCTTAGAGCAGCACCAACCTGTTTTTATGCCTTACTTAACAGAGAGGGAACCTACACGTTGGCCAGTTGAGGATGGATAATCGGTACCTTTCATTCCTGGGTCTTTTTTCTCTTCTTCGTTTCCTAACTATTTTTATCACTTCAATTTTTGTGCATTCTAGGGACAGGAAAAGGAAATGTTGAGGAGGCAGAAAGACTACTTAAGCCTTACTTGGCTCGCTATCCAAAGGTAAAATGAATCCTAATTTATTTAGTGTGATCGTTTAATGTTTTCTTGCCAAATAACAAAGATCTAGACTGTATGGTCAGCTTGAAAACTGTTACAGAATACTTGTATTTTTTATTATTATTTATTACAGGGAGCCATATTCCTGTTTTTTGCAGGCAGGATTGAAACACTGAAGGGTAATATTGATGCGGTAAGTAATCATTTTGCTCTTGGGAAATTAAATTTCAAAAGCTTTAGAAAAAATTCCTCCAGGAGTGATGTTTCCTTTTTGGCCAGTGCTTCCTGTGACTTTGGCCTATGTGTAATTTGTAGTTCATGAATTACAAATAGGAATTTTGAAAATTATTTTGACTAACTTGTTCACCTCGTTTTGCTGCCCTTCTCAATTTTGATGATAATCTAGTCCTCCAGTAAGAATGACACAGTTTTCTCGTTGTCTTTCCTATCCCTAAGCAAGTTGTGCCTTTAATAAGAGCCAGTGGTAATCCTTTGCCTTCAGTCTGAATGGACAGTCATACAGGACTTTAAAGAATTATGGAGATGAAGAATGCATGTCCCAGATACTCTGAGACAGAGTATCAGCTGGTGTTGCAGGGCAGTAGCTCCCTTGAAATCTGTGGAACCACAGAAATAAATGTCAGCTCAGCATCTGTCCTCTGCCTTCAGTTTCCTACTTTCCCTAGACAAATTTAGAATTTTTATAACTTCCAGGAACGAGAAGGTGTGTGGCAGGGTAAAGTTGCTAACACCAGGATGGCTGTGTGGCCAAGAATCTCTTGTGTGTGTGAAGCCAGCTGATGTGATTTTGGGAAATACTGGGCTGTTAATAATTTGGAAGTTGCAGGAGCCGTGCGGGCAGACCCTGGAGCCGCAGTGTCTGCTACAGCACTGCTGTTTGTGCACTCACACATGACCAAGGCAGTGTTTGGAAATCTCTGTGCACAGGCAGTCAGTAGGTATGAGGAGTGCTGCGAGGCTCAGCAGTACTGGAAGCAGTTCCATCACATGTGTTACTGGGAGCTGATGTGGTGCTTCACCTACAAGCGCCAGTGGAAGATGGCTTTCTTCTATGCAGACCTGCTAAGCAAAGAAAACACTTGGTCAAAGGTGAGTGAACAGGAGGGTGAAAGGCCCTGTAGTATCTGTTAACTTTCAGTCCAGTTGACTTTTTTTGTAGCTTCAACAACAGAGATTGTAAAGTAAAACCTGACCCACCGTGGCTTTTATAGAGCAATGTGAACTGCAGACGTTCAAATCTGAACAGCCTGTGGGCAAGCAGAAACCCTTTGGGCCCAGCTGGGAGATGAAGAGCAGCTTGTTGAAGAAGTGCTGCTGGTTATTCACTGGTTGTGTCATCAACACATTGCAATTAATGGCACAAGCTGCCATTTCTTTCCTCACATTATGGATATGAGCTCTTCTGGTGATGAGTGGGGTGAGCCACGGCAGTGCCTCCAGGATAATAAATATAATTAGAAGTGGTGCCTAACCCTGCACATCTGAAAGGGAGAAGTTCTTCTATCTAGAATCCTGGTAGCTTTCCTCCCTTCATCTTCCCTTTTTTGCTGTTTTAAAAATGGGGATTACATTTCCCCTTTTCCAGTCAGTAGGAATTTCCCTGGACTGCCATGATTTGTCAAATATGATGAACAGTGGCTTAGCAACTTCATCCACCAGCTCCCTCAGGATCCGCAGACTTGTGCACCTTCAGGTTCCTTAGATCGTTTCACACCCAAATTTCTCCTACAGACAGTTCTTAATTTTCTTATTCTTCCTCCCTTTGCTTTTTGTGACTTGAGCAGTGAGGCTGGAGCACGTGGTGGTGAAGACTCAGGTAAAAAAGTCAGAGTGCCTCAGCCTTCTTCAGATCCTGGATAATCTGGTCTCCGTTTTTGCCTTCCAGAGAGGGCCCATGTTTTCTCTAGTCTTCCTTTTATCACCAACATACCTATAGGATCTTTCCTTGTTGCTCTTGGCATCCCCGGCCAGACATCAGGGCTTTATCTTTCCTAAAAACCTGATCCCTGGCTGCTCAGACAATTTCTCTGTATTCCCCCCAGGCTACCTGTCCTTGCTTCCACCCTCTGTAGGCTTCCTCTTTGTGTCTGAGTTTGTCCTTGTTCATCCACTGGGCCTCCTGACGTTTATGCCTGACTCCCTCTTTGCTGGGATGCATCTCTCCAGAGCTTGGAGGAGCTGATCTCTGAATATTAACCAGCTTTCTTGGGCCCCTCTTCTCTCTTGAAGAGGCCAAAGTCTGCTGTGCTGAAGTCCACAGGGAATGACTGATTTTTTTAGAACCTGGAATTTGGGATATGTTAGCAAATTGTGATTTGACGCATAGACTGTATAGTACATTAATTTTTTTTGTGAGCATGACCTTTTCTTAAGTTTTCTAGCATGTTTACTTATGAGTATTAAAAACTTATTTACACAAGCATGAGATTTGTTCTTGGAATTTGGACAGAAATATAAGCTGATACAAAGTAAACAAAGACATACAGGATTTAAAAACAATGTTCTATACTCACTTTCTAAAATACCTCTTGCTTAAACTTTTGTAAGATTGTTTGTGAGCAAAAGCAGCAACTGCCACTTTTTGCTGGTTTGTGCTTTATATCAATAAAGGTCATGCTGTAAATTAGTTTTTCTTTATATATATTCTTCATTGCTTTTGCAGGCTACTTATATTTACATGAAAGCTGCTTATCTCAGCATGTTTGGACCAGATGACTGCAGCCCTTTTGGAGACAGCGAAGCTGAATTATTTAGGTAAAATTTGCAGACTCACAGTTACAACAGTTCACTGTCTTTTCACACCACAGTGTTGGGGGAAGAGAGGCAAAATATTCGTTGTGCAGACTTGAAGATCTGTGCAAATAGCATTGGATTGGTAAGAAATGGCAGAGTTAAATGTCCTTCAGATTGGTGCTACTGCCTCTTTCTTAGTCTGTGAAGAGAGATGAGCCCTTTTTAAGTTAGGTGCATCATCTAATTTAATCTTTCATTGGAAAAGAGTCCCTTTCCTCCTGCTTGATTAAAGGAGAAACTTAGAGATAAACATGCCCTGCATAAAGACAGCTTTTGTGAGTAGGTATTGCTCAGCTTCCCAGAGGTAGCAATAGCCCAGTGTGCAACAGCTTCTTTAAGTTCTCCTTGGTTTGATTTTTTTTTTTCCTCTAAATTTGAATGTTGGGGTTTTTTTCACAGAGGAAAAATTCCTTGTGTTTTCCTTTATACTTTCAGGATTGTCCCCAGTCTGAAACTGAAAATTGCAGGGAAATCTCTGCCTACGGAAAAGTTTGCGATTCGGAAAGCGCGACGGTACCTTTCTTCAAACCCTGTTCCTTTGCCTGTTCCGCCTTTGGTAAGTGCAGAAGTATCCACACACATACCCTTTGCAACATTTTAATTTATAGAAATAAACCCGAGAGGTAATTAGAGTAGTGTCTTTCCACGTTTCTAAGGTAAAACCTCTGCAGGAGACTGGAATGTTCCCAAAGCAAAGCCAAATGAATGCGAGGAATGCCGTAAAACTGGGGCATGCACCAGCCACAGGGAACTCAGCCAGTTGTTTGTGACACGTAACTGTGTTGCATGTGTAACTCATTATTCCAGCTATAGACCAGCGTGCTCCCAACAGCTTTCTTTTGGTTCCCTTTTGAGGAACTTTGCCCTGGGTCTCTTTTGTCACGTGTCATTTACTAACAGAAGACTTTAAGGTACAAGTAAGGGGAGGTGTCAAGGAAACAATGCAAGAATGGGGGACTGCCTGTAAGCATCTGTTTCATGTGCCCCTGAATGTTTGCAGTTTGCTCTCCAGAGCTACTCACTCTATGAGTGCTGGGATGAAACGACTGAATCCTTTGGCCGCTTCAGAAAGCCATTGCGACTGTTTTTGTGTGTGTGTGTTTGTTTGTTTGTTTAATTTCTTTTGCCCTGTAAGGCTGGGCAGTTCCCTGTGGCCAGACGAGAATGGCTGGATGAGGCACCCATTGCCTTGTTCATGGTGCACTTGCAAAAATCTGTCTACAAAGAACATGCAGAAGAACATAAAAGGGTTTTGAGTGCACAGGTTTGCCAAGTGCAGTGGTGTTAACCTTTGCTGTGCCTTGAGCTGTTTTGTGTTTGAGAAACAGATGGATAGTTAGTAAATACTCTTTAAGAAAATGCCAGAACAAGGAGAGCCTCTTGGAGACCCCAGTGAGTGGCCACTTCCCAGCCCACCAGGGGGGATGTGACACTGTGCCTCCTGAAGAAATAGAGTTGTTACAGCAGAGCGTGGATATTCACCGGGGGCCACGTTCAGGTAATAGGGCTGAAGTGAGAGAAATAATTAGGTCACTTTGATGTGCCTTTCAGGTTTCAGAGAGGAAGAAGCACATGCACCTGGGGTTTGGCTGTGCTATCCTAATGGGGTTTTGACAGAGCAGGTTTCTGTAGCAGGATCTCTCCTTGGAGCAGCCGGGCACCGTGTCCTTGGTCGCTGTGCAGTTGCGTTTCCGAGGCAGCAGGTGCCGCAGCTGAACAGATAAAAGCACTTTATGGATGTGGAACTGGGGGCAGAATCTCATCTCCAGGATTTTTCTTTTCATTATCAAGAGGCTTGCTGAGAAGAGCGAATTCTCAAGCGAGTCTTAGCTCGAGGATTTAGCCTGGAATGAATGTGCTTTGAATACTTCTGTTTCAAAACCATGTTAATGAATCTGCAGTAGGTACAGTAAGCTCAGCACAGGTTTTCCAATCAATAGAGACCAGATGGTGAAAGCAGCAGTGACTGGGGTTAACATGCTGTTTCAGCTATTCTAGCCTGACAGATTTTTGTGCTGTAGTTACATAATCAGTTATTCTATATAGAAATTTTACTTTGATTTAAACGCAGACTACATAAATAATTAGAATAAAAGATTGGACACTGATCTCTTCTCTCAGGTGACCAGTGGGAATGGCATGAAGCTGAGTCAGGAGAGGTTTAGGTTGGCTGTCAGGAAAAATCTCTTCCCCCAGAGGGTGGTTGGGCACTGAAATAGGCTCTCCAGGGCAGTGGTCACAGCCCCAGACCTGCTAGAACTCAAGAAGCATTTGGACAACACTCTCAGGCACATGGTGGGGTTCTTGGGGTGCCCTGGTGCAGGTCCAGGAGCCTTCATGATCCTTATGGATCCTTTCCAAGTCAGGATATTCTGTGCCTCTGTGATTAAACACCTTGTCACGAGGGCCAGTCGTAAGTCTGTGTAACACTTCCATCTTTTGTGATTGTTAGTGGCAATGGGCATGTTTGGCCTGGTCATATATTGTAAGGGAGAACCCCAGTAACAAAGAGGAATTGAACCAATAGCTTTTAATAAAATGTACTTTTAGAACAGCTGAATAAGAAAGAAGTTGCTTTATGTGGGTACATCAAACAAAGCTGAGAAATGTAAGAGGCTTACAGTTCAGCTCTAAAATTTTCCTGGTTTGTTTGAAGCTTGGCTTAAAGGTTAGGGGGTTTGGTTTTCTTTTTCTTTTGTTTTGCTGTCCTGAGATTTCCTATTTTTCTGTGGAAGCAATACTTTTCAGTTATTTATGGTTATTACTGCCCTGGCTAGGAGAGAACTGAAAAAAACAGAGGAGACCTTAATGAAGGGGCAGTTAGCCTTGTGCCTGAAATGTTTGCAGTCTGGTTTGTTGGTACTTGCTTCATCTATAAGTGATATTGTGTTTGCATTCTATTCAAGCAATCTCCCCTGTATTGTGCGTAGGGAGCAGCTCTTTAGTTGTCTTCCAGGGATAATTTGTTCTGAAAACCAGTGTAACAAGTTTTCAGTTACAATGAAAATATGTTTTGACAAACTGACTTTATTTAAGGAACCTGTAACGTTTTCATCATGCAGAGATAAACCGAAGTATTTGACAACTACATTTAGGCAGTACTGTAATTAATGATGCTGTCATTTCTCCCTGACCCTAGGAAATGATGTATATCTGGAATGGCTATGCTGTAATTGGAAAATGTCCCAACTTAACAGAAGGCATGTTAGAGACTTTAATTGAAGCAGAAGAAGCATTGGCAAGAAGTCCAGGTAAGCAGTGATGGGGTTTAACCAGTTATTTTATAGTGCAATAGCTAAAGATATTATCTGTGAACAGAGAGAAACGTTCATTAGTGAAGTTAATCGGATCATAGAAGGAACATAGATAATGAAACCATAAACTGTTTATGCAGATAGGAATATTTTTTATTTTTAATATAGCAATAACTTACAGTAATAGCAAGTGATTTTCCATCCACGGCTGTGTGTTAGGAGTGGTTTATGACATGTATTAAAGGACTGTTTATTTTGGTAGATCAAAATCAGCGTGTGTGTTGGCTTGGTTACTGGGATCACGAAGCTTTGTTATCCTCAGATACTGTATTTCAGTTTTGAAGGATAAATAGGAGACAAGTTGGTCTTCTGTTTTAAAAGTGCTGCCAGTTTATGGTGTGACCTTGGGCTGAATGGCCTGGTGTCATCAGAATACTGTAGAAATCTAGGACATCAGAGATGGGCTTCCCTTGCACTATGAATGAGCATAGGATAGGATTGAACTGACACAGGCTCTGCTACCACATTTTCTGTCAGTCTGTTAATTAGCTATACATGAGAAAGTGGAATTGATGTTTATTTCTTGTCAGTCTTTCACAGCTCCTGTGGGAGTACAACCAGTTTGCACATCTTTTCTCACCAAGCTTTCCCTTGCTCAATATTTGATCTTATTACTATTATATAGCACCTTCCTGCAAAAGGATCAAGCCCCTGTTGACAAAGGAATATAGGCTAAAACACTGCATTGCAGTCTTTTCCAGGGCCTTGGTCTTGGTGTGCACAGTCTGTTACACAAGATCTGAGAGAGTTGCCTGAAAGACTGGCTAAAATTATTTATTTTTATTTAATTGATCGAGAGAGCAGGGAAAATATTTTCAGTGAAGGTGACATCTTAGGAAAAGGCCTTTGGCCCTTTCACCTTCTTTGTCACCCATTTTGTTAGATTATTTTGAGAAAGCGAATTATTCCTCTGTTCCCTTTTTTTTCTTAGTTGAAAAATTGTGGATAAGGCTGGATTTTGCAGGGATTTGTAGCTGATTTGTGTTTATAGAACACTATGAGGACATGTAATCGAAAAGTGGGATATATTTCAAACACGCCAACAATTTAAAGTATTGCCTGTTCCAAATATTGACTTGCTGTTTCCAGGCATTGTGCTTGCCTTGAGCTTTCCTGACAGGGTTCATTGCTGAGCTATTATGCATTCAAGTATTTTCTCTGTGTTACTGTTAAAAGAATCTAGCAGTATAAAAAGATGCATCAGAGGATGTGCTTCTAGCACATTATACCGTGTAAGATGTAAAAGCCAAGGCTGTTAGCAGAAGTAACATCTAGAAATACCATTATGCATATCAAATGTGCATCTGGGAGAGGTCCCTAAATGTTTGCTGACACAATCAATGTGAAAGTGTTCTTGGGACAGATGTCCAGAAGAGGCAACTGTTTTTTGGATTTTTTTTTTTGATTCTTATGAAATAATTCTTCCATGGCCTTGAGTCATCTCACTGTGCACACACTTAGTGTGTCAACTTTTGCCTTGTTCCCTGTTTCTTCTAAGTTAGTTTGCTGGATAGTCTTTGGGCATCTTCCCTGGGATTTGTTTTGGTGACTCATATATGTAAGGGCCTTTGTGGGAATTTGCAATAGGAGTGAGTCCAACTGTAGGATGAAGGCCTCCAACTGAATACTGCAAAGGGAAGCAGCTGTTTCATGCATTGTGTGTCAGCCTTTAATCAGCTGGAGTAATAAGTGGAAGAACCAGGTAAGGCTTGGAGCAGTGAAAACAGGGTGACATTCAACAGCATCAGATGCAGTATCACACACTTTGTAGGAATACTTTTCAGTTAGGATTTCATGAATTGGAAAGGAGCAAGCAGGCTGTAGATTTTGCTTGTAAACTTTAAGCTGCCTTTATGGATTGGCTATGGAAAAGCCAGATGTTTTCTTTGGAATGTGCAGAAATGTTCTGATGAAGGATGAGTGTTGATAGTAATGACTTTGAACCAGGCACCAGTGAGGCTGGCAAGACTCTAGGCACTCAAAATTAGAAGTAAACACTCAAAAGAGGTGTAAAGAAGGTATGGTAGGAAAATGAGGAGATGTGAGGTCCAGGTAGCAAATTTCGTATGTTTTTGTTTAGCCAAACAAAGGTGGAGAATTGATAAAACATTTGCCTGCAAATGAGCCATGTGACTAGAAGTCAAGGAAGAAGAGCTTTAAAGTGCAATAAAGGTTGAGAGAGTACAAATTGGACCTCAGTATTTACAAAATGGACACCTTAAATTAGTTTTTAGGTGTCACAACAGTGGGATAGCCTTTCAGTGGGAGTAGGGAGGGCAAGAACAGCCCAACAATTTTTGGACAAAGTTTGATTGCTTTATGAAAAGGTTGATGTTTGTTTGTCTCTGCCTTAGATCAAACTCACCAATTAGTTCCTTCTGCCCTGTGATCCAGTAAATGGATTGTGCTCACACTTGCCTTTGTAGGAGTTTCCCTGCAGGTAGGAAAGTCTCTTCTGTTCTAGAGTTTTCTAAAATGTGCCATTTACTCCATCCTGCAGCTACAGAATTACTAGCAGATGACCGGTGTGTGATAAAGCTGTTGAAGGGATTATGCCTCAAGCATTTGGGCAAGATCTCAGAAGCAGAAGACCATTTCAATTACATCTATTTAAAGTAAGTTTTCATACCTGGCATGTAGGAGAGCTCTTGAGTTTCAAGTAAGAGGAGCTGCAGCCATGATATGAATAGAAGGGAGAGGACTGCAGTACCTTTGGTGTTTATTTCAAGGAATTTCAGTTTTAGTTCCCACTCTTGTTAGCCACGTGTTGAAGAATTTCAAATCCGCAATTTTTTATTGAGGTGTTTTCTCCTTTTAGGGGACTACAGATGAATAAACTTTTTGAGGTGCCACTTAGCTCTTTTTGCCCCCTTCCTCTTCCCAGTCATGAAGGAGCTGTGCCCAAAAAGCCAAGTGCAGCTTGCAGAGACAGGTGGCAGCACGATTACACCTGGAACTTCTGTACCTCGTGTGGTGAACGACCTCTCTTCTTGTCGGTTCACATGGATACAGTTCATAATATTGTCATCTTTTCTGACACTTCCCTGATAATAAAGGCATTATTTTCTAATCCTGAGATTATACATATTGTGTAGGATGCTTATGCAAAATACACATTTAATAACCCGGAAGGTATCTTGGGGTAGAGAACACGACAAGTGTCGTAATAGAGATTGATTGCTCCTTCTGATCTTTGCTAATCTGCTGTTTATTCGTGTGTGGAGCTGTTAAATGAGGGAAACAATATATCATTTCGAGGTCTCCAGGCTATTTCTCTTCCAATGCAGTGAGAAGAAGATAAAATATGACCATTATCTAATTCCAAATGCCTTGCTGGAGCTGGCAATACTGTATCTAGACCAGGATAGAAGAGAAGAAGCAATAAAACTTCTGGAAAAAGCAAAGTAAGTGAAAACCCTGTGTTGATGTCTGATGAGTCAGTTTGGTATTTCACTGGTTAGCAGGAAACAAAAACATTTCATTAATATCATGGCAACTCATTTCAATTTTTCAGAGGAAGGATGCATGCCTTGGTTTTGGTTTGACTTTTCCAGTGGTAGATGTTAGGTTTGTTCAGTCTGGGTCCTAAACATCCCTTCTGAGAAGAGCAAAAAAAAAAAGTTAATTGGAATGTCAGAGGCTTCCATAAGAAATAATCCATGTGTAACAAAATGTAATAATCTTTGTAGTCTATTTACTTATTCATAAAAGATGTATAAAATTAAATCAAAGCTCTGTGTTATGGCTAAAATAGCATTACTTTAATTGATGGCTAGCAGGGCCTATTCCTTGATGAAAAACACTTAAAATAATGCTTCAGGTTACATTTAGTATCTTTGTATTGTTTCATCTGCATCTGAAAAGCAACTAAACCATCTGCTTTTGCTATTTTGTGTGACTAATTTTTCTAGAGAAGTAGGTTTATCAGGAAGTTGGACTTGATCATGTGTGTTCTTTATTATAAAATTAACAAAATACAGGGTTTGCCTCTGTCTGAACCTTTACTTCTATGCTGAGCCAAAATTTTGGCAGTGCTGGGGAGGGAAGGAATCCAAACCAAACAACACTCACCCTCTTCAAGCAGCAGTAAGGGTAGTTCACCTCTCTGGATCCCGAATGAGTCCAGATGTCTGCACCTTCCCAGTGCAGAGAGTCACTGCCACAGGTGTGAGCGGCTACAAAACTGGTGTCTGCCCCAGTTCCAGAGAGGTCAGATAGAGTTTTTATGGGGTTTTTTTTGTCCAAATCAGTCCTCTCTGCGAGACAGAGTGGCGAATCAGCCTACCAAAGATTATGCCAAAAGCCTGTCAGCACAAAAATTAAAATATTGCAGTCCTTAATCTCCTGTGCTTGTGCTTGTAAACTCATGGAAGATATTAAGAGCAGCGAAAATTGCATTAGCGAAGTGCAATGGAAAGTGTTTCAGTTGGCTTCACATGCCTCTAAACATGCCTCTCCTGTCCTAATTTCCTTTGTTCAAATCTCTAGTAAAAAGAGATCTAGAAAATAATGATTTGGAGCCGCTTGTTCCAGCTGGAACTTGTGTCTCTTGCTGCTCGTCCACTGCACCCTTCCCTGACAGCTCTGGGTGTCTCAGATCCCCTCGAGGGAAGGTTGTCTGGCTTAAAGGGGAGCACCAGCAGACTGCAGCCCTGAAAAATTTGTTGTTGCCCAGTGTATGAAAGCTGATGCTCAGACTAGCTGGGCTCAAAGAACTCGTGGAAACTGCAATGATATCAAAAACCCCACAGAAACAACAAACCCACCACAAAACACCCCCCCCACCATGTTTCAGTCAGTCCTGAAAAAAGGGGCAGCCCTTACATTTCCACCTGTGGCATTAAAATGCTGTGACTGATAAGCTTTCAGCTGCAAACTGAACGCCTTGGCAGCCACGGGAGGGAGAAGCGCGTTGGCCGCGGTGGGTTTCGGGAGCGCAGAATTATGTTTGCAGTTGGCAGGAGCGCAGGCGAGCGCTTGGCTGGTGCATGACGCTTGATTTGCTTGACCTAAATCCACATACTGCTGCTGGCTGGAATTTTCAGCTCTGGGAGAAAAGAGTGGAACGAGATGATAAACAGTTTTGGCTTGGTCATGCATGGAAGTGTTTCTATTTGTATGGCCGTGAGCTACAAACAAGAATATCAGCGTGCTGATGAGAAATACAAACTCTGCATGACAAAATCTACTTAATTGAAGCAAAAAAACAACTCCAAAGGGTTTTAGATCAGCACACAGCAGAACCCAGTCACCTCCTTTTCTCAGTCAGCCTCTTGGGCGTTGCATACATAAAATTATAAGCTGGTGTAGGATGGGTGTGGAATTCCTTGTTTTCAGCAAGAGACTGCCATAGTGACAGATACCATGCTTGGTTGGAGTTATGAATTTTGAACTGAAATGCTTTTAAGGTATACAGAGCTTAATACTTAATGTTATGTTTCTGTAAAGATGACAAATATCTTCTAAAAGAAAATTAGCATGGTCTAATCCCTCTTTGGTATCTGGATTCTGTATCCATCCTGCAGGAGCTGACATGTTAATTCCTATTAAGTAGGATCTGCACTTTCTATGTGGTCCTGGGGCAATTTTTCTTTCTTTATATAAGCTCTTCCACAATAATACAGATTCTTTGAATGTTCCAGTAACTCTTTAGAACATGACAGAGCTACTGGAGACTACAGGCATATGACAGTGCCGAGTCAGCCGCTAGATGTGTGTGGTGGAAGTCCTGCCAGTTTTTCCCTGGGCCTGGTGTATTGCTCCTCAAAAGCTGACACAGAGTCTCATGTGTGCCCACTTCCTCTTTCCAAGCTTGTGGGGCACCAAATTGCCTGGCTTTACTTCCAACACACAGTGCACATCATTGGCAACCACAGGATGGAGATGGAGTGTTTCCCTCTTCTGGTTCAGGACAGCTTCCCTTTCTTTCTCTCTCTCTTTTTTTCCCTCACCCTTCTTTACTTTCTTGAAATGCCTCTGCTAAATTAAGATCAGTCTGCTTTATTAAAATTATTCTTAAAAATGCTGAGAATATTTGTATTCACATCTGTCAGTTACACTTTGAGAGGGGGGGAAAATCTAATTTCTGAATGTAAACTAAGTGGATGCTACAGATAATTAATATGGACTCAATATTTTGATTGAGAGGACCAGATTCAATTTTTTATTAAGCTATATTTTTCTGGTAATTACCAGACAGTGGCACTACAAATAAAGAACAAAGAACTGCATTGTTTGGCCAGGAACACATGCCTTGTACTTTAGAGTAGGCAGCAAGGGAGCCTGTGAAGAAAGGCTTTTTAGCTGTCTACAGTTATTTTGGTTAAAACAGTAATACAAAGATAACTTGAAAATGTTTTACATATATAGATATGTATATTCATCAGAGTGGATCTGCTTTTGTTTTTAGACAAAACTACAAGAATTACTCCATGGAAACAAGGACACATTTCAGGATTCAAGCTGCCCTGCACCAAGCCAAATCCGCCCCAGAAAATGGAATGCACTCTGGAGCCTCAGCAGTGTCGTAACTTTTTCTTCTTTGATGTCCCGTTTGTTGCAAACTTTGGTGCAGAAAATTACTGACACTTTAGAATTGTTTTTCCTTCTCTTTCAAGTCAGTGAAAAGCCAAATAACTTAATATTTTAAAGGTGATGCATAAAACGTTAATCTTGTGTAAATAACATGGCAAAAAACCTCTCAAACCAACCATATAACCCTGAAAAATATTGTTTTTCCAACAGTGGCTTTTTGAATACTTACATCTGTGTCATTCAGCTTTCAATCACGTGCCTTTTTCTTGCGTTCGCAACGTTATGTTGTAGCTTTGCTTAGCGAGAGAGGGGGAACAACTGAAAAAAAAGAACCAACCAAAACCCAAACAACAAAACTTCGAGTTTCACGGATTTAATCTCATTTAGCTCTAAATGTTTGTTTGGATCCACACTGCCAGCAGTTGAGAAGGAAGCATCTCTTTTTCCCCAGTACCTGCGGTGTTGGAATGGTGCGAGAAAATCTCGGTGCAGATGAGACACCACAGGGAGGAGCTCTGGATCCTGGGCATTTCCAGTTGTGCGTGGGAAGTTTCTCTTCTGCCAGTCACATTTTGCTTCTTTAAGAAACTTGCTGGTGATAAGAATGGTCTCCCTTATGCTGGTGCCTTGACTTTAATTTGGTTTTCCTGTCAAGACTTCTGCTTGCAGCAGCTGAATAATTTACTGAGGATTGGGGGGGGGGGGGGGAAAGGTGATGACAGTGTAAAACTGCATCACTTCTTCCTTGACCAAGCAAAGTTCTTAGGAAGTGTTTTTGCCACAGTGAACCATGATCTGAAGTTTAGATCAAATTTAAAGCACAAGTCCTTGAAGGTCATTTAAGAAACAGCAATACTGCTCTGGCTGCACAGCGATACAGAGGTTACTGTGACACTCCCTTCTTAAAATGAGTGTTCTTAGGGTTGCCCAACTGGGGATGTCCATATTGAAAGAGGCCGATGCTTCCTGTGTGAAGAAGCTGGGGCTGGAGCAGAAGGTTCCCTTGGTACAAAGGAGCCCTTTGTCTTTTTGCTCCTTATTGATCTTTTGGGAGATTTTCTGGCTTTGGGAATAGAGCAATGAGCTGGGTCTGCTTTCCAGTGCTGGCTACTGTGGAACTGCTGCAGAACTGCTGAAGTCAGTTGTAACGCAGCTTTGACTCATGTTTATTGTTCTCCAGGCTGGCTCCATGTTTGTAGGCCTGTGGGTTTTTGGGGCACACTTCTACCTCCCTTTCCAAAGAGCTTCTTCCCCATGACCCATTCTGATGGGTGGAGATGGGAGGTCTTCTGTGACAGCCCTTTTTCTCCAATGGAGATGTTTGCCAGGAAGATTCATATCTATGTACCTCACAGTGAATGTCCTTTCTGAAGTGATTGTTCCCAGCAGAAGAGAAAATCGACAGTTTATAGCTCTGCTTTTACCTCCTCTAAGGAAATTACATTGTTTTATAATTGCAAAATAATTTGCAAGGAGACAGAACCACCTGTTCCTCAACAAGGAGAACTTGCATTGTCTTAAAAATGGACACCCTTTATAAAAGTCTTTCCAAGTCAAAATCATAGGTGAAGAATGTGTTTTATAAAGTGACTTTCTCAGATAAATTCAGTTCAGATAAATTTCTCAATTCAGATAAAATTCAGTATAAACAGTTCGGCTATTTACATGCAGCACATCAAAACTTCAGTGTAAAAACTCAGTCATTCTTTGTATAGAATAAAAAAGTTTCTTGTTCTATTATTGAATATAATGCCTCTTTTTCTAGTTGTATCCTTTTGTATTTTGGCAGCCTTAACATCTTTTAAGCAAGTAATGCCATGTGAAAATTAGCATAAATTGTACTTTGCAGACAGTGAACAATCCTTCTGAGTGTAGATTCATTTCTCAAGGCCACTGAAACCTCTTTGAAATTTCACCCACAACAGAGTTTCCCCTGATCTTAGATACAGTGCACAAAGGGCATACTATGCAGTACACAGCCAACTTCCCTGATGCTTTGCAGCAATGAAAATCCCAGGATTTTCCTAAGGTTTTCATAGCCTTCAGAAGATTTTCATACTCAGCTTTGGTTGAACACCAGCACCAGTGACATTGTGGACCTGATTTCCAGCTTCAGCTGAGGACTTTGTAGTTCACTGTGATCTTTGACTCTTTTTGGCTCCCAAGCAAGAGGAAATAATCACCTTCCTTATGCAACAAGGATTTATGGACTAATAGTAAGAATTCACTAAAGGAAAATAGCACCTTGCCTCCTAAAGGATGAGTAGGAGGTCTGGTATGTTGCCACTGTGGAAGTTTTTCAATGTGTTACATTTTGAGTTGCCCACCATGACTTTGCTCATCAGTTCACTTCATTTGGTGCTCCTCCGTGGCGGGGATCAAACACTCCATGGTGTCAGTCTGGGCTGGAAGGTCGATACTGGAATTGTTTTTCCACTGCTCCTCCTGAAGCTGCTGCATTCTGCCTGGAGCAGCTCTCCAGACCAGGGAATTGCTTCATCAGCCTGGAGTCCTGAGTGCAGTGAATTAGGGAAAGCACAATTGGTGTGAGTTCTCAAACAGCCTCAGAGTTCAGTGTGTTCACTTATCGGAAAACAGTGGATTCTAATGGAATCACAAATCAGAGACTGGAGCATGGCCTAAGATTCAGGAAATGGAAGCAGTACTGCAGATGGATGTAGTCATCACCTTAATTGCAGAAGGAGCACTTCCTTCTGCTTTCAAACATTGAACTGAGTGATGCTTGAGAAGCCTCTCTGTGTACCAGGCTTAGCCAACAATTGCCACAATCAGCTCTTCCCGGTCCTTAGCAAAGCCAGAGATGTTACCCAAAGACAAAAATTACTAACTCATATGCCAGAAGAGCGTTCTCTGCACTTGGTAGAACCTTTATCATAAAACCTACAAACTATATTTCTTTTTCTATGTATTTTTTTTTATTAACACTGGTAAGTAGTTTCCTGCCAGTAACCGAGGAGGGGAAGAAATTTGTGCTCTGGATGTCTGCAGCAGTGGCCATGTGAGATATTGATGTCATCTGATGCTGGGCAGGAAGGGGAAAGCAATGAAATGAGCATCACTTTTGCCATTAGATGTGTCATGTGGAATCCCTGTATGTAGGGTCTCTCCCTAAACTGAGGGGGAGATGAGCTGAAGAGGCAGCAGCTCCCACTGAGGTCTGATGAGGTGCATTTGCTTCAACTCCCAGCTCCTGGATGGAACCTGTTGGATGAAGAATGGTGGGATGAAGCTGAAGCTGAACCTGGTCACAGGTTTTCTTGATGATTAGAAGAGATTTTGATGAAGCCACAACCATGATACAACTACTGTTATCTGGAAACACCCACTTATGATTGCTGAACTAAACCAGTGGCAGAGGAGCCTGCTTTGATTACTGATATGCAGTTCTCTTGTGAACTACAATTAGCACATGCTGTCATGGATGGTTAGTTTAAAGGTTGTCCCCTCCAAACTGTGCCTGGCCTCAGGGTGTTTACTCATTCAAAACTTGATTAGGAAACTGCATTTTACAAAATATAGCTTAGCAGCATAGAAGGGGATCATATCAAGCATTTCCTCCCATTTCACACTGGTTTTGGCATTAAACTCTATCCTGAGTGCCTTGGTATTTTTAGTTATCTGAGGCCTGGGTCCAAGGCTGCTAAAAGTTCATGGGCTGACAGCTGTGACAGCTTGTGTGCCTCTGGCCCAACAGAAGCATCAAGTAATGCTCTTCTGTAGGAGACAAGGCTTTCCTAGAGGTCAGCCCCAGAATGCAAAAAGCACTCCCATGACTTTCAACACAACACTCAGCCTCCAGATGCACCTGCAAGGTCCATTTCTTTGCCTTCTTCAGCATAAAAACACAGCAGCAAAGCAAATGGGTATGAAATGACCAAAGCAACACACTGAATGCAGTTCCCCCTCTGGGAGGAAGAGGGGAAGATAAAGAGGTGAGTCATGTTGTTTACTGCTGTACAGGAAAGTGGTTAATGGTTGGCAACGTCACTGATGAACGAGATCGGGAAACTTGAACAGACTAGAAATGAACTTGCTTCTTTTCCCATTACGTTCTGCAAATACATTTTGGTGGCAGATTATGTGCAAAGCGTGTACCAGCAAGTGTTTTAATTGAATGATTTGTCATCATAAAGTATTTTTTAAAGATGCTATCTAGGTTTGCTTCAGGTGTTTAAAAAAACCACCAAAACCCACAAATACTTTCATTTAGAAACATGCCCAGTCAATCCCTGTCTCCAAGATTCATGAACAGCATAGAGCTAATAAATACCTGCATTGCACTGTGGTGAACTTCTGCATGGCGTTTGCTCAAATTCAACCATGCCTCTGTAGGACTGGGCTCCATTATTTTTTGGGGTTTTTTAATCTCTAGACCTACTTACTTTCATTGCTGGCTAAATACAGGCAAAATGTTTATTTAGAATTATGCATTGCAATGAAGCCTACTTGCTTTCTCTCTCCTTGATTGTTTTACAGAAAGATTACAAAACAGAGCAGTCATAACGCCCTATGTGTTCTTTATGAGCTGATTCAACTAAAAAAAAAAAAAAAGAGAAAAAAAATGTTTATCTCATGTAGTAAAGTACAGCAGTTTTAGGTCTGTGGCCTAAAAGTACCATAGTGAGAAAGAGAAGATAAGTAGAGGCTGCAATATTCTGGGGCAGTTTTCCTCTCACTATTCCTTTTATCCTGCAGCACATGGGGTGTGGAGGTAAGGAACAACTTCCTTAGTGCAGGAGCTCTCCAAGATGTTTGTCTGCAGTGCTGGAGCCCCGGGGGCCGTGCTCGGTGTCCATAATGTCACAGGTGTAGCTCTGCAATGAGCTGGTGCTTCGTGAACGTGGTGCTTTTCCTGTGGTTTTGGTGAAGGTGCTGCTGTGAGGTGCCTGAAGCTGCCTCTGCTCCCGTCTCTCCAACGGTCAGCGGCGCTCAGTAAGTCATTGTGGGGAGGTGAAGGAACTCCGGAGGGTCACAGAACACAGGGATCATGTTCAATGTCATCTTCATCTGCTGTTGTCGCTACCAAGGTCACACAGCCTCTGTTGGGCAGCTGCAGAGGCTTTTTTTAGAAGCAAAACATCAGGGCCAGTTAGTGTTTTGGTATTTCAGTCATAGAACGATACAATACCAGGTTGGGAGGGACCTCAAGGTCCAACCGTTCTTGCCAAAAGCACAGTCCAGGCAAGGTGGCCCAGCACCCAGTCCAGCTGAATCTTAGAAGTGTCCAGTGCTGGGGGATTTAACAGGTCTCTGGGGAGATTATTCCAATGGTTTGACTGTTACTGTGAAAAATTTGCTTTGGCTTTTATTCTTACGCCTCGTGGATACCTGGGTCCTGGGTTAGGTTTCCATTCTGGGATGCTGGGCTCATCACTGGTGCAAGTACTGCTCGGTATTTCTAAGGAACAGCAGGAATTCCATGCATGGTGCCTTGGCTAAAGGTCTGTCAATGTCTGATCTGTCACGCACACACAAAAAGCATATATAGATAGACACAAAACATCTATGTATGCATACTCACAGTGCTGGCAGGCTCTGTAGCCAAAGCTTTTTGACAAGTTTGTCTGTCATTGTGCAGTGAGAACCCAGCCAAAGTGCATCTGGGGACTAACAGTGGGGCCAGGAAAAGTGCTCAGTGTGGGCAGCCAGTGATGTGTGTGGTGAATGGAACATTCACTGTTGCAAGCAGAGGTGCTGAAATGCCTTATTTGAAACAAAGACAAATGTTTTGTAGGGGTTGATGCTGCAAAGAACAGGTTTATGAAGTTACTGCTGCTCGTTTTCCAGCTGAGAGGACAGGGGAGGGCTGGGCCCCTCTTGCTGAGTAAGCACATACCTCTGTGCTGCTGGGAACACAGACAGCCTTTTGCACAAAGAATTTTTTCATTATAGACTCCTCTCTGCAGCTTTTCTTAGCAAAGTATCAGTGCAGAGTGGATGCTGTAATGAATCAGTTGCTAGCATGAAAACGTAGTTATTTCTCTTGCTTAAATCAGAAAGATGTTTTTGCAGAGTATGTTTAAACTGTTCTTTTATCACAAGGCATTAACTTTGCATTTCATACCAAGAATTCCAAAGCCCCGAACTCTTATCCCAGAACAGGTTTAAATGCAAGATAATCTGCAAAGGATGGTTAGCATAAATTATGTTCTTCAAAGTTCAGTGCTATATAAAAGCATAAGTTAATCCTTGAAACTAATTTTTATTCTGGGTATTAAGTCAAGAAGGGTTCTTCTGAACAGATCTTATTCATGTGTTTTATAGGTTGTCAACAAGAATGTATGCTTTTAATAAAATGTGGTGTCTGTAACAAACTGTGTGTATAATCAGCTGGCATCTACTCTGTTTCTGAGTCCATTTTAATCCAGGATTTAACTGCTGAGGGGCCCTGTACGTTTGGTTTCAGCCATGTTGTTATTTATTTTACTGACAGTCTAACTCAGAGGAATTTTCATCTTTACCATGATTGCACAAGGACAGGAAATGTCGAAGCCCTGAAACTGTGGCAACTGAAGTAAGTTCAGGTATTTCCTAATCCCTTATCCCAGAAATGTACCCTCCTGCCACTGCACAAGGGCACTGTCAGCCTTCCAAACACGCAATTGCTTTCAGCCCTGGGCAGCTGCAAGACTGTAGGAACTGTTAAACCTTTTTGTGGCTCAAGCCCTTCTACAGCACCAGCTCCTCACAAAGAAATTCTCTGGGCTGGCTATTTTTGTTTGTTTATGTATTTTCTGATTCTCTCCCAGATTTACATAATGAACTGCCAACAAGTAATAAGGACTATCACCCTTAGATGTGAAATGATTCAAGTGGTAATTCCTGTAGCGTGCAAGAGGCATCTACAAACTCAGGTAGTTGCACACAGCAGCTGTAAGGGGGGGTTTATTGTTTTGTTGGGTTTTTTTTCTCTCCAATCACTTTGCAGGCATTTTACTGTGGGCCTGCCCTCCCCAAAACATACAGTCCTGGCATAAGAAGGGCTATGGGTGAAGAGGTCCAGGTGAGTCAGAGCCAGCCCTTCCCAGGAGGCTCTGGTTGGGAAACAGCTGCGCTGTAAATGGACTTAAATGTGTTTGAAGTGTGAGTAATTTATTAGGCACCTCTGAGACAGGAGGTAAATCATCTTACAGATGGTAGAATTAAAACACAGTTCTGGTTCCACAACTGTAGCTAAAATTCAGGTTATACATTATTTTTGCATTAAGTTTGGATCAATTCTTCTTTGAATTAGAAATCACCCAGGGCAGCACTGCACCTAAAAACTTGAAAAATGATTTGATTTATTTGTTATATTTACATATTTGTCTTTAAGGTAAAATCTGAACTTTTGGGAATGTTTTTGTGTAATCTGCTCTAGGTTTAGCCCTTCACACCTCTTTGCTATTTAACAAGTATTTTAATGAAAGGAATCTCTTCCCTTAGCCCACTAAGTGTATCAGTGTTAAAAGTTCAGCTGTACAGAGTGCCTAGGAAAGCATTCAGCTCAGTAATCCATCACTTCCTTTCTTCTAAATCTTTCTTAATCAACTCTTGTAATAAATAAAGACTAATACCACCATGACAACACTGTTTTTTTTTCCAAATTGTTCATTTGCCAGTTTTAACAAGATAAAGAAATGAATACTTAATGTGGACATTGTTATACCAAAAAAAAAAAAAAGAACCCAACCCCTGAAACAAACAGACAAAAAAGGAGGACACAAAGGAACACACATGGAATGATGAAAAGGAACAATGATATTGCACAACTTCAGGTCTCTCTTCCCAGATTTTGATCCATGTAATTAAGTATGTACGAATTCAGCAAAACATTGTGTCCAGAAAAATGTGTGGCCATTTGAGTGAATCTAGAACTGCCGAGTGTTTTCAGTTCCTTCTGACTGCTCCTTGGAGTCCTTCTCTAAGGGAGCAGGGTGCTTGTCAGCTGCAGGAATAACGAACAAACATGTTGACTCCATTTTGCTGACCAGTTATCCATAACCTGCACAATTCCACAATTCTCCTATATTCTAAATGCACTAAGTCCACAAAGGACTTGGGCTGTTAAACACAACTTGCTGTATCAAGTACTCACACTGTAGCTGAAACACAATCAAGAACATCCCCCGGTTTGCTGTGGTTGAGATTGCATTTCACAAGACCAGGGCTTCTCACTGTATCAGGGTGGCACTGACTGTATAAAGGGCACAGTAGGTACAGCAAGGGAGGGAAGAAAAAAAGGAAAAAATCATGCTAAGTGGAAAAAGGTCTTTACAGCTACAATCTTTGCTAGAGCCTTTCTTAACAAGCACATCCTGTTTGCTACAGGAATCAGCTAATTGTGTCATTCTGGCTACAGCAGGACTGTTTGCCCCCTCCACTGCTATTCTTGACAGTCTGGGTTTATATAAACTTTGCATTTATGTGCAGAACAAAGCCTAATTCTCTCCTCTCTGAGTTCATTCCTGTTTGGTGGACTGATGTGTCAGCCAGCAGGGCTCAACAGATACATTTAATACAGGAGACTGAGATACAGTATGTTTATTCTTAACTTCTGATAACCTAAGGACTACAAGAACAAGAGATGCAGTATCCATTTGCTATGATCCAAGACAACCATTTTTAGGGAGAAAAAAGTAGAATAAGTGATCAATACTAACACTACATTAGTTCCAAATAGGTGTTTGGTTTTGTTTTTTTTTTCAGTTATGGCAGCTTAACTATTTATTGTTCATCTGGCCCACTTTTAATCTCATCAAGTTAAAGGTCACATATTAAAGTTTAAGGACTGTTATTTCATCAAAACCAAAGGAAGTTATAAAAACCCATGAAACCACAGTTTCACTGTAGGTCTTACATCTTTATGTTCTGCATCACTAGTAGAAAAGGGATAATGCATCTCAGTTTGCTTACAAGCTAGGAGATCACTTTGAAGTCTGCATATTCCTAACTGCAAACAAAATATAGCACTTTTAACAGGTTATAAATAAACTGGTTTTCAAGCATAGAGCCAGCCCAACAATAACAATACACTATTAAAAAGACCTAAGGCAATGAATTCCATCTCCAATGAAAAAAAAAAAAGAAAAAAAAGAAAAAGAACTGTGCAAACAAGCTTAAAACTATTTCTTTGTGCCAGTGTTATAAAATGTAGATTTCAATAAAGCCTTGACCCAAATGCCAGGACTTGTGAAAAGAATCAGAACAAAACTGGTTACTTTATTTAGGAAAAAAATACTCTTATCTTACTGCTAATAAAATTGGATACACGCAGTTTAAACATTTACAGTTGCTGTAACACTTTACACAATTCCTATATATGGGTGTAAGAACAAACATTAAAAGACAATGGTGGGTCAAGGCTTTACATTAAAAATAACAACCTACTTTTCTATAGTCTCTAAAATACTATGTTTTCCAATATTTGCAGCCATTCAGGAATATTTTTTATTTATTTATTTATTAGGAAATGTATACTTTGTGCATGATCTTAATTCCTAATTCCTGGCTCTTTGGGCTGAATGACAAAAGGATCAAACCCATTGAAGTGGATGGTCTCCTTGGAGGTTCAGTAGAGAAACCCTGGCTCAGTTAGTCTCATATGATGAAAGCAGTGCTGCATCCACTGGCTCCATGCAGGATGGACAGGTAAAGGATCTCATCAACCAGTCATCTATACAGTCCAGGTGGTAAATGTGCATGCACGGCAGAAATCGGATAGGGTCCCCATAAACAAAGTCCATCATACAAATGACACATCTGGGGGAAAAAAAGGAAATAATAAAATATTGAAGCTGCTGTTACCAAACTGGAAACGAAATACAGTGTACTGTCTACTCCTGGATGATTTTAGTATTTGTAGATGCTGTCAGGGGTATCCTTGCATAGGAGAAAGGCAAAGAGCCTTAGAATAACAGAATAGTTTGGGTTGCAAGGGACCTTAAAGCTCACTGAATTCCACCCCACTGTCACAGGCAGGGATGCCACTCTTAACACCAGCCTTTTTTTTTTTTTGCAGAAAGCTACATTAAATTACAGTCCCTGAAAATAAGGCAGGAACAGAATGGCAAGGTCAGGTTTCCCAGGGCAGTATCACAAAAGCAAGGCAACAGCCCTGTGTGACTGTGACTTACTCTCTGATCTTCTTTTCGGAGCCGTCTCTCCCGGGATCATAGACTCCTTTAGGGAGGTGCTGGATAAGGCCTATCCGCTGCGCTATCCGGATCTGCTCTTCTTCTGTCAGCTGTGTGGCCAGCCGGGTCTGGCTTGGAGTTGGGTGATACACAGGAACAGGGACCTGCTCCTAAAATTAAAATATGTCGGTTAAAAACTACCACAGAGGCTTTCCTACCATTTTGTAGCACAGAACTCGGTATTCCATTTTTTCCCTCTTAGTCCTACAAATATTTTTATGAACTCCCACTCCAACTTTGCAATTTTGGGGCTGTAATTATCCTGAGAATGGGATAAAGAATCGAGGCCAGTATTTCAGCAAGGAGCTGCTCGTGGTTGTTCTCTGCAAAAGCTTTTGATCTCAAGGAATTGTTCATACATGAGACACACAGAAAACAAACTCCACATGCCAGCAGGCAAATAAACCTTACAGGGACCTGGCAACTATTAAGGTGGGGAATTGAACAACATTAAGGGCTGAGGGAGAGCCCCCAGCATGTGCAACAAAAACCAGAGTCTGTGTGTTTTTCTTTTTTACATTTAGGAAGAACTGTTTGCTAAGATGAGGGCACTGCCTACTCTTTAAGTTTTAGAAAGGAAGGTTTTATTTGTTTTGTAAGAACTAAAATTTACATGAGCTGTTCTGGGCCCCACAAGTCCCAGTTCAGAACTCTGTTCTTGTGGGTTAAAAAAACTGTCACCTGAACAATAAAAAGAACAGCTTAAGTAAGTAACCCAAGTTTTACATTTCTTCCCATATATTAATATAATTTTATGGGTTCTCCCAAGCTGAACTTCAACTGCTGAAATGCTTAAGTTATATACTTTCCAAACAAAATATAGGCAATGTACAGCTATTATGCAGTCCTTCCTCTACCACATTCTCAGAAGCTTCTTTTGAATATTAATGAACTTTAGATCAGATATTTTCACTGACATTTATATTAACATGGTACTTACTTTACTTGCTTTTAAAGCATTTTTTGATACATAAATACCAATTTTGAACAGGATACATTATTAGGACAGTATTGGCCAGTAGCCATAAATCTGCTCTTAACAGGAAGACAATTTCTTACAAAAGGTCTCTTTTGATGGTACTTATTAAACAGCAGGAAAAAACTCAACTTATAGATGTGTCTGAAAATAAACCTGCTGCATCAGAGACCCGACACACTGATTAATCTGTTTGGAAAATGCAAAAGTTGATGTTTCAGAGGACACTGCTGCAGGCCAAGCAGAGGGCAGAAGTGTGTGCAGCTGTTCCAGTCACCTCCGACCGCGCTCCTGTTGCCCGCTTGCTCCCTCATCACAGATCCAGGGGGGACACGGGATTTCACTGTCTGACAGAGCAACCACCTTCCAAAACACACATATAATTCCAGAGCACAGGCTACCACGGGCACCTCCAGATATTTCCAGCATCAGGAACATGCCCTGTGTTCCCTTCGCCTGTGCCCTTTACCTCCTGGTCTGCTCTGGCAGCGCTCAGTGTTCACCCAGCACAGCCCAGTTTAACACTGCCCTTGTAAAACCCGATAAAGCCATTCTTCTTTCACTGCTAGGCAGCTCTGGAAGTGGACAGTCAGCTTCCAGACTCCTGGAGGGCCAGGAGAAAGCTGCCCGAGGAGTGTGCAGCCTCTCGCCGGTGCCGCCCAACAGCCAAGTCTTTGCTCATGAGAAATGCTAATCGCAGGTACAAGTCTGCCTGGCAATTCTTCACCAAACACAGTGCCTGCCACTGGCAATTCAGCTGTGGGGTAGAATGCACAATCTTCTCTTAATTTAGCTACACTAGGATTTCCTGGCAGAACTCAGAGGAATTATGAGAAGGCTCAAAAGACAGAACACGACAGGGGTTCTCCAAGTGATTAATTTCCTGACTACTCTAAACCGTATTTCACAGAACTCTTTTTTAGATCAGCTGCCTTTTAGTGCTTTAAATGATCTAAAGTATTCTCTAATCATCATTTGGATAGAGAGAAGCACCAGCTGAACCTAGGGATGACCTGTCAGATATAACAGCATTCAGAAAGTCACTGCAACCTTTGGTGCCTGCAAAATAAAGCATTTTCCCCCTCACAAATGCCACGACCCTCTGTGCTGAACACACGAGCTTGAGCTTGAGGCAGAGCCCAGCTCTGGTTTTATGTTTCAAGAACTTAACGACACAAATTCTCAGGAACCTTTTTTTCCAGGGCTTTGCTGTACTACTTTGAACAGGTTATTAAATCAAATAGCAGAAGGCATTAATGCTTCCTCTGTTATTTGTGACACAGATGTAGAGAACACTCAGCAACTGGAGAGAGATGCACCCTCTTTCATGTCTTGGAAAAAAAAAGAGGAGCAGTACAACTAACCACAAGCACAGCACAGGCTGGTGCCAACATGGGCAGGAGGAGGAGACAACTGTGCTTAACACAGCTCCCCTTGCCTAAACCATGGCTGCAAGTCATAGTGCAGAAATACAAGGAAAGGCAAAAACAGGAGGAGGAAAAAAGATTCAAAAAACCCTCGAAAAGTCTGAAAGTAGCAATGGCAACTGACAGTGAATGTCTGTAGCAGAACAACAGCAAACTGATTACCTGAGTAAAAATTATACATCAAAAGGGAACTACAGTTAAATAAGAATCTGTGAGTTACAACAATCACATCTGGACAGCTCTGAAGTGAGCAATCAAACAGCTACCCAACCGACCACTGCTTTGGTTAACTTTGGGAGAATGAATTGACACAACTTTTAGACCCGTGATAGGCCAGACAAGAACAAAAATTCATTCTAGTCTTTTAGAGGCACTTTCTGCGAGTGACCACCACAGGACCATGTAACTGGGGAACCCACTTCTGCATTATTGCAAAGCCCCTGTCCCCTGGGTGTTCCCTGCAAAGACCTGAAGGACCACTTGGGCTCCCTCCCCGTGGCAAGTACACAAATGCTTTCCTGACGGCCAGTGCCGTATGGAAACACTGCTCCCTTTGGCATCCTGTCTCAGGTTCCCTCCCAGCAGAGCTGCCCTGTGCTACATGTCTGACATAGCCCATTACGGCGGGACTTTATAGTTGCCAGCTGTGGGCTTCTACAATTTCACATACTAGACAAGAATCTCCTGTCAGATGAGTAACTGGGTGGAAACGGTGGTGCCTTTCGCCACGACGTCTTCACGCTTCTGAACGCAGAAAACTGGGGTTGCTGTGGCTGCTGTGAAAAACATGTGAGGCAGTCCTGTAAATAAACCCCAGTGGCTGCTCCATGCCCAGGCACCGAACATGCTGTCTGCTGGCACTTCCATCTCACTCCCAACTGCTATTAAAAGCCTGCCCAAACTGAGCCCTGGACACAAACATACCAGGAAAATGGAAGAACACAGCTGCACACATTGCAGTGTCACATTATAGGCTACACGGACACTGACCCTTTCAAACCAGCCCTCTCCCCCTGCAACAAGTCAAAAGGAAAGGTGTGTTCCTACCTGTATGATTCTAAAAATACTTTGAACTATTTATTCATGAGAATCTGAGAGCCCAGACTGCTCTGAGAACTGGACATCCCCAGAGGGGGCAAAGTAAGAGATGGAGCACAAAGTGCTCCTTCAGCAGACCCTGAGGATCCCCCACCAGTCGAGCTGGGTTCCTCCAGCCCTGCTGGGGCACCCCCAGGCTGGCCCTGCTCACAGCCATCGCCCCCTCACCACTCTGGCAGCTGCATCCTTGGGTTTCTCCACTTCCAAATCTCTGGAGCGTTTCTGGAAGTTAAGCTCATCCGACAATAATTCCAAGCCGCCTGTAAGGCCGGAGTGCAACCCCGCTCACAGTCTGTGAGGGTTTATCACCCCTCTGCAAATCTTTCACAGTGTATAAAGGCTGCTTTCATCAACCCACATTAAGGCAAGGTTCTGCTCACTCCACTGTGGGTGTTCAAGAGTAACAACGTGAGGATTCGACACTTCAGCCAGCTCACATTTGTAGCCAGGGCCCCTTGACACGTGCATATACATACAAAAGACTGTATTACCCAAGTAATTATTATTTTACTGCAAAGACAAGCACAACATTTATTGCTCTGGTGTCTCATATTTCCCTTATCAACCATGGAAAATGTTTCTACAGACAAAATTATGAAATACTGAACTTCTAAGCCAAAGTCTGTGTTATTTATCATTTGATATGGATGTCAGGCACTTCAAAACCAAGATGAAATTTCATGCTAACTCTATTACTATATGCAAAAAAACCCCCTAAACTAGGCCAAAACAAATAATCAAACCCACATATTGCTGTTGGATAATGAAAGAAAAATCACTTTCTGGCACTTAATTTACTTTAATCATTATTATTTTCCCATATGAATTTAGAATGATGAAACACCTCAGATGGCCGTAGTCCTGGAGATACACAACTTTCTTCCTGTTCACAAAGTCAGTGGTGTCAGCATAAGTTTCCCTGGCTTTCTGTGCACAGAAATCACTCACTCCCAATGTTTATTCAGCCCTTAAAACCAGCAGCATTAATTTAGACTCAAGGACTAGAGCAGGGTTTGTGTTTCCATCTCACCCTGGCTCCTCCTCCTTCTGGAGGGGGGGGGTGGGAGAAATTATAGAGGGCATCTGGAGGTCTACATTTTTCACTTCTAATGGAAATAAACATTTTCACACATGGCTTAAGAAGCCCAGACACTTTGTACGTGCAGATTCCCCAGCACGCTTTGGGTTCTCGACTAGAAAAAGGTTTCATCAAGCATGATTTTCAGTTGGAAGTTTCCTCATCAATGCAACTTACCTTGGTTACTTAGGCTGCTGTAAATCTGCTTTTCTCTTGTTTTACGGTCTTTTTGTCTTGTTTTTGCAAGTGCCGTGAATTTGTAATACTCTGAAAACAGGTCAGTGGTAGATCAGAAACTCTTAATCCCTGGATAAAGATTATTTTAAGATCCCTCTACGCCACATATCAGCAGAATGTTATCAGGGCTTTTGCCTGTTGTTTTTAGAATTGTACCAACTTGCACAAATTATCCTTTCAGGACGGTCAAAGGTGAGATGAATAATTTATAACATCTAATAGTTCCAGAGGTTAAAGCTTCACTGCTGCCCCAAGATCCTGTCTACAGCCACCTGCCTTCCACTACTGAATGCTTTGCTCACTTTCCATCTCTAAATTTTCTTCCTCACCTAATCCAATGCTCTCCGTGCATCTCACCCTGGGATATTAATTTGCATTTTATCACCAGATCAACGGCATACCTGTTAATTCAGCTCTGACAAAGGAGACAAACATCTTCCAAGCTACATTCCTCCTAAATATTTTTTACACTTTTTAAAATACCAGTAGCTGTAGCGCTTACACTCCTTGCGGTTGCTGCCTAATTAATGAATGCAAATATAACAGTTCCATTTGCATTTCCCCAGCCGTTCCCACAGCTCTTTTTTTTGAAATCCCTTCGATATGCAAACGTCTTTCATGAGACACGTTGTGTGAAGGCAGCTGCCCCGGCTCACACACAGCTGCAGCAGGGCTGCACAGCCTCTGCTGCTCACCAGCCCTCCAACACCGACCTGACACATGGCCAGGCCCCTCTCCAGCCCAGCAGCTGAGGTGCTTGCTTAGCAGGGAGCCTAAATAACTTACCTAAATAAGGACAACCTCAATTTATAGACATAAAGTCAGGAGGCGAGAAAAAAGAATTGTGCTTTTGGGATATTTTGGAAAAATCCCTGATGAATCTGACAGAATTTTCTCTTCTCACCACTTCATTACTCATAAGGAACTTGCCGGGATGATGGTCCAGGGGCCTTTTCTGTGAATGCCATTCTGACTGGGATGAAAAGACTCAAACTCCATCCATATGTGAACACACATTCCGAAATAATATCCTCCCCCAAGACACATTAATGTAAAACCACGCGCCATTATACCGTGCATTATACGACAGCTAGAGCTTACTTTAATAATCCTCAGAATATTACGAGCAGCCTGCCAACTGTAAAAGCCTTTTTCTGCCATAAAGGAGAGAACAGTTCATTTATAAGGGTGAACAGCAGTTGCTATAAAACATCATGTAATGAAATTGTTACCCCATTTTTTATATTGCTGCTTCCAGGTAGCGACTCTGCGTGAATAACTGCGACAGCTGAACGCTTAATGCCAGAAAGTTCTTCTGAAAGCAAAATCTCCTCCTCTCCCAGTTGGAGGGGACATCTGGGGCAGGCAGCCAGATCAGATGCACATGCATGCACACACGTTTCCTACCATGATGTTCTTAAAGGAAAATTAATAGAAATTCTGGCATTGTAGGAATTTGGCACTGTAAATACGGTCAGTAATTAATATAACAACTGAGTAAGGAACCAGTGTTCAGTAGAGGAGAGGAACTTGCAGAATCTGCATAGTATTTCTTCAGCTGCTGACTCCAGTTAAGAATCAGCACCTGGTTTGAGTCACGGATCACTTCAGAGGGAGCTGTTTTTTTGGAGAAAGCCACAGTTGTTCTGCAGTGATGGTGCAGCCTCATTTAAACTATAACCAAAAATGTAAAATTGTCCTGTGCATTTTTCACAATTATTCCATTGAAATTACTAGGAAAGAAGAGTTGGAAAAGATTAGCAACCATGAAAGAGACTCCTGGATGACAACTCTTAAAATATCACCTGTCTCCTGAGCTCAGCTTTGCTACCAAAAATAGGACAGGGGCAGAGAGAGAAGAGGTACAAACTAGGTGCATCCTGCCTGCTGCTTTCCTAGACAGTGACAGGGGCTATTAGAGAAATGGGCTTTGTTTTCAAGCTTTGTCCCTGTGCTGTCACACAAACCCAAAAAGGCTACCTGCTGCCAAGACAAATAGTTGGCAGTGCCCTTGCAGCTTGGCCAGAGCAAACCCAGCCTTACCTGGCAGATGGAAATCACCTGGAGCTCTGCAGAGTCACCTGCTCTGAAATTTGATTAACCATTAGGGCAAATCTAAAACAAAAGATTAGCAAGAAAGAGTTGTAGGGGAAAAGCAGTAATTAAAAAGCAGTAATTAATCCCTGGAAGCACAATCTCCTGACACAGCCAGACAGTTTTTACATTTCCAAGCTGCACAGCAGGTTTCTCTGACTCAAGGACATCAACCTTGGGTATGGTTCCACTGGCTGATTTCTCGTTCACCAGCTTTGTGTGAGTTTTAGGCCTCCTTGTTCCTTTATCCAGAGATCCCATCAAACATCAGGCTGTGAATTTCTTCAGGAAAGTGGGTAACTTACACACTAACACATCCCAGACCACTAAATTGCTCACCAGAGAACTGACTCCAGCCCTCCAGACAGCCTCACTGAGAGCTCAACTTACAGCATGAGGCTACAACTTCTGAGAGATAACAAACCCCTCTTATTACAGCTCCTAGCATGTTTATTTTAATAGGCTTTTTTTATACTGGGAAGGAAAAGATTCATAAACAATTTATAAAAATTCATGCTTTCTGTCAAGCTACTGCAGTGAGCAAAGCCAGGAAAGGACAGTTTGCACCTAAACATTAAATTAAGGACACTCAGGCACAAAATTCAGCCTCCTGAGACTTGTGCTCCCCAAGGATTACAAAGCAAAGCAGCTGGGTAAGAGAAAATCTAGCAGAAGGGGCTAGCAGTCAGTTCTGCAGCTGGTAGTAGAAGAACAGCTGTGTATGTGGATCATCCTACCCCATAAGCAACCACAACATCTGTGTTATTGGTACATGTTCTCTCTCACTTACGCCAAGTGGTTCTTTGCAGAAACCCCTTCTTAGGCCTGGCAAACTCAGTGATTACAGTGCTATGGCTACGTTAAACACAGCACTTATGGTTCAAGTGAGATGGCTGCTGGAAAACTGAGGAGTAGGTTTAACAACAAATAAAAAACTGAGATTTTGGTCCTGAGGGGGAAAAGGCTGAAAAAAAAAAAAAAAAATCTCTCAGACCGTCTCCTCTGCTGAAAGGTACAGAGTGAACCTACTGTGTCCCATTCACTTACTGCTGTGGAACTGCTGGATAGCAGGACGGAAAAATAAAAAAGAACACCCTCCCACCCCCCAAAAAAAATTAGTGTGTTTTTTGGAGGCTGAACTGAAGCACAGGGGAAGCTACAATGGCAAAGCTGACAGAACACTAACAGTTCATACAGAAATATGGGAATCATTCACGTTTCCTTCAGACACATGTTTACTTTATGGAAAGGGTAAATATCAGTCAGTGCAACTGTTTAGAGCATAAATGAAAGGGATAACAGCGAAAAAATGGTAGTACTGATTATCCTGGGGCACACAAAGTCTGCAGGCAGCCATGACTCTTGCTATGCCAGGTCCTGTCTGCAGCAGCAAACAGGCTTTGTGACAACCTGCCCTGCTCCCTGATGTCAGACACATGTAGTTTGTCCTGGACACGATCCCCTGTGCATACCCCCCCAAACCACTCTGAGGCTTTGACTCACCTCTGGATACAGCACACAAAAAAGGCTTAAGCTTGCACGTGCTTCTGCCTCATGAGACATGAGCTTGGCCCAAATCTACCATCCCAAAACTCCCACGGCATTGCATCACTCAGACAAGTGCATGCAAGTCCTCCAGATGAAGGGCTTGGTACGGATCACCGGACAGGCATCAGCTGATGAAGAGCACAGGGATACAGGTGACTTCAGGTGGGCAGTGTAACACCCTGAGAGCAAGTGACAGTGCACGCTATGCCCTGATCTGCTGCTGAGCCCACAGACTCAGCACACCTGAGTGAGCACACCCAGGCCTGCTTCTGGTGCCATTTCAGGGAATCTGAGGATTGGGGCACAGCTGACTCCAGTTAGTCTAAAACAGCACTGCCTCTGGACTGTGGGTCCTGCCACTTCCCTTGCACTGGCTCCAAGGACACTGCTCCCACCCACTCTTCATGAAAAGCAAACAAGCCACTGCCATCGACTCGTGCTATCGCTACAGCTGCTGAAAAAGTTGGGAACAGGCAGCCAAGAGAAAAATGGGAGGAGTGCCCCTGTTGGGACTCAAGCCAATTGTGAAAACCTGACCTCGAACACTTAAAAAATAGCAAGAGTGGTAAAATGTATCTTTTGGCAAGAATTAGGTCAGCTGGATGGCAATTCTAAGAACAAGACAACTCTTCTGAGTACTTCAGGAACAAGGTAGGAAAATTACAGAAATCAGCCCTAATTAGCCAAAAGGACAGGCTGGGGAAAACGGGCCAAGACAGGGAGTAAACACGAAAATGCACATAAGGTGAAGGCACAAGCAATCAGTCCATCGGTGGAGGACTGCTGAGGTATAAATACGAGTTCTACTTCAGTGTGTAAATAGACGTGTATATGCATAATTAAATGTGCTACTTTGAACTAATAAGAACATAATAACATACCACAGAAAAATAATGTGCAGAACTAGGAATGTATTTTAGAAAAAGAGTGAGTAGAATATCAAGGGATCAGTGAAATCAAGTGATGAATGATCTCATCTCTAGGCTGAGCATTGCTGTTCAACACATGGCAAACACTCTCCTTGGGCAAAGAGGGCCCTGCAGAGCACAGTTTAACCGCCTCGCCTAAAGCTAGTTTCCACACACATCCAAAAGCATCCTATCGAGGAGTGCAGGTCCTCCTACACCAAGTTTCTAAAACAGGACTTAAATAGACACAACAGTCCTAGCTAGACTGAGAACATCACCCCTATGTCAGGCCTTCTGAAAGGTGTCAACTCAGCTTCAGATTAGAGGTAACACAGGTAACGAAAACAAACAGGCACACCAACAGCAGCCACCTCAGATCATCCACCCCTCATGCACTATCCCATGAGATGACACAAAACACTTCTCTACAGCCACCTGGTTGTAAGCAAGGACCAAAAAAGAAGTTTGAAAGAGGACACGGTAGTTCTTTTTATAGAGATACAGTTTGTTACCCAACCAAAATACACAGAAGAGGCAACACAGGAGCGGGCTTCTGCAAACCCTGCCAGGGACCTTCCCCTTACCAGGGACCAGCTGACGAGGCAGAGCCAGCCTGGGAAGGTGGGCCAGCAATGGCCTCCCCCAGCTAAGGGAAGCTAAAGGCACCTGATGAAGAATTTTCCATCAGAACTCACAGCAAATGGGCACTCAGAAGAGCAGGACTATTACACAGTGCAAGCCTCTGCCACGGCACAGGGAGAGAAAACAATTGCTCTGCTAAGGATAAATGACTTGGGGGAGAAAAGTGGTAAGAGTCCATGTCCTATTGCAGAAGAGCTTCAAAAAGCAGATGGGGCTGGTCATGAGCTGGGGCTGTGTAACCACAGAGCAGGAAAACCTGCAGCAGAGACTGCTGGTGTGAATCTTCACTGACTTCACTGACTGCTGTGAGACTGTCAGTGAAGCATCCCATGACAGCAAGGTTTGTTCCAAAACTCAGGAATCTGTGCTGTACTTCACTGGATCATAACTTTGTACTCAAATTGAAATATTTTAATTGCCTTTTCAACAAAGCCATCCTCAATTACAAATGCTTGCTCAAGCAGAAAGGTGCCACACCTTAGCAGTTTGATGGTACACTCAGCTCCACAGGCCTTTTTATTTTCTTAATGGCATCTGAATTTCTGAAACTGAGTGGGTACCCCTGAGATCCAGGTGTGTGACGGAGCCTCAGCCCAGGCAGTGCAGCAGGGGACTGTGCAGAGGCAGCCAGGAGACTTCCTGAGGCCAGTTAAAGGATATGTCAATGCTGCATTTTGCAACAGCTTAACCACAGCTGTTTCTGCGTTAGCCTGCTAGAAAGCCACAGACAGATGAAACCTCACATACACCTGCCATACACTGGGGCACCTCAAACACAGTCTGAGTCTCTGCGTGCCACTGTCCGTGCCAGCTTGGTGGGGATGTCCCTACCATCCACCCAGCCAACAGCTCCTCCCCCTTCCACCAGATCCTGAGAAACCAACTGGGATTTCTTCCACACTGTGAAGCTGAACTGAGGTTTGAATTAAGGGTACCAGCAGCACCCTGAAATGCTGGGCTGTGCAAGAGATTTTGGCCCAGCCCAAGGGCACTGCATTGTGTGGCTACTGTCACCTCTCCCAGGCACACAGTCTGCCATCTCCCACTTCAGGAAGGATGAACACACACAAAAAATTAAATCTGACTATTTGTTTATCATCATTTGATAATATTATTTCAACCCTGAGTTAATAAGCAGCAGCTATAAACAGCCAGAGGAACTGATTCAGCCTATCTGCTCATCTCAGCCAGTCATTTATTAATCTTAAGGGAATGCCTAAGACATTAAACCATTATTTCTGAATCTGTTGTTTTTTTCAAAGCACTTCTCTATCTAAAAGCAAGGAATGACTGCATAAACATTAAAAGAATGACCACATGAATATTAAGACACACTAAGGCTTGCTGGAACCCCCCTTCTCGATGCAGTATTAGCAGTGAACACAAGGGCAATGTTTCTATTTTTTCCAGTTAAGTCTTGTCCTCGCAAGCAGTGACTCTGCGTTTTTAGCTCGCAGGGCACAAATCCAAGTGTGATCTCATGCAACTGTCAAACCTCTTCTAACAGAAAAAAACCCCTGTGCCAAGAACAGGTAGAAGAATCATAAATAGCTCTCTCAGGAGTTAAGTTATACAAGCAAAATATTTCCAGAACACGTTTTTTCTACCATTTCAAAGTTTTAAATGCTCAAAGACGGTTCAGTGAGCATCTGGTCACCTCTTTAGTGTGTCACCAGACAACACACATTCATTTCACTGCTATGTACGAGACAAGCAGCCAGTTGTTGGTGCAAGCAGGACAAGTCACAAACACTTGGCTTCACAGATGAATAAGGTGTAATTTCCACCACTAAGTGTACATGCAGCCACCTGGCTCATCAGCCTTTTCAATCTGTAATGTGGTGGGGATTTTTTAAACTCATCTTTGGATCTTCCCTGTGCTGGTTTCACACTAAAAATACTTATGTTGGTTTCAGCACAGGTGCTTCTGGAGTAGGTGGTTTGAAGGGGGGAACTGAAACAGATCCAAGGCTCTACAGGGGTGAGGGGGGAGATGGGGAGCACAGAGCCCCACCCAGCCTCTGCAGCCACCACAGCTCCCATTTCACCTTCTTCAACCCCAATGGGATGAAGAAAAATGTTTTGTCAGGCCATTCCCCTGCTTACACCCACTCTCGTGGGAGATGGCAAGTGTTTTGTTTACATTGAAACTGGTTTTCTGAAGGAAAACCTGAAAATTTCCATAATGCATTCATCCTGCTGACTGCATGGATCAGTAAGATCTACAAATGTACCCAGCAGCACACTTAGTAAGGATTTCTAACACTCCCAGGGACATGGCACTTGAGCACCTACTTAAGTACTTGCCTGAATTAAGGCTCAGGCTGCCACAAAATCTCACAATAACAGAAAACTGTTTGAGAGGAGGGACATGAAAACAAAGAGGTCATTTTTCTAAATATGGACTGACTGGTTGGAAGACAAAGCCCCGTTTCAGCCCGACACACCCGCATAAGAGCAGCTGCCCAGCCGGGAGATCTCCAGCCCCAGCTCACCCACACACAAGGAGGCATCTTCCATGTTGTGTGAGGCACACCAGAAACCCTGAACACTGAACACAGCCATACACAGGACGCAGTTTTAGCATCCAGTTTTAGCTGGAGTTGAGAAAATCATATGCAAATACAAAGTTTATCTGTACAAATTTAAAAACACCGATTTCCCACGAACATCATCTCTGCCTTTCAAATACTCCGATTTACATCCACGTACAAGGACAGGGCTCAGGTCGAGCACTGAAGTGTTTAACTCCTCTGTAGGTGAGGTATATGCTACTTTCAATGCCCTTCTGAGTCAGAAAGGAAAGCCTTGTGTCATCAACATTATGCTACCAACACCCTCTCAAGCTTTGTGAAGACATAAAGAAACACTCGTACTTACCATATTCTCCTGCATTAATGTTTAGGGTGGAATAACCGTGTCCTGCCACAACCCACACCATCACTAAAATAAGTTTTGTCAGTTTATACACACACAGACAAACTGCAGTCACGACAAAACAGCAGAATGGAGTAACACTGAGCTTTGAGGCAGTAAATCTGGAGGCATTTAGTATCTTACCATGTAAAAAAAAAAATACACACAGCCCCAGCGAAACAGCTATTAAGAAAACCTGGGAGTTCTTTAGATTTAATTTATGACATTTAGTCTAGAATGCACCTTATTACCTTGGGAGTCATAAGGGTGTAACTACAGAGGTAACTGCAATAGCTAGACAAGCTCCAAGAGGGGAGAAAAAGCAGCTCCTTGCTCAGATTGTAACTTCATAAGCAGAAGTATCATCACTCGATTACTACAGAAGTATTTTAGTTATCTTTCTAGACTTTTTACCTCACCATAAGGTCCATAGACACCCTCAGAGAGGCAGTGGATGCAGAGGAGTAATCTGGGAAACAGCACTTAGTGCTGCTCCTCCAAGGCTGAGGGCCCACAGGACTAAACTGACTTTGTCTCCTTACGCACAGCTGCAGTTAAGTGAAGGCAGGGAATGTGCTTCCCTGGAGACACGAAAAGCTTTGCTGAGTAATCTCTGAACCAAACAGGCAAGAGAACAAGGTGAACCTGAATTCCTGTCTTTATTTGGGATACCTCCTTTCTTATGGATGAATCTCCAGTGCAGTGAAGACACGAGTAAAAATTACTGCAGCAAACAACTTTTTGTTCTTTCATTTGTTGTTTTGAGTCACACAGTAGCAGCAGAAATAAACTGACCCTTCTGGGAGTTGGGCAGCTCTAGATGCTTCCTTGGGGGCAGAAAAGAGCTGGGCATGGCTTTCTCCATGAACTTTGAGAGAAATGAGTCCCATGTTCATCAAAAGAAATCTGCTGAATGCCGTAAATACCCTATGGGGCAATTTCAGACCGGCAGACCAGGTTAAAGAAAATTTCTTGTCTCTGCTGAAGCTTTGTACAGAAATTAGCCTTGAAATAATTTACAGGCCTGGCCCTAACTTTTTTCTATCATGCCACATAGCGTTCCTAGAGCAGTCTTCGACGCGTTTACCCCAGTGAGAGAATAACAGCACATGAAAAGGTTCTTGCCCCTTGGAGCTGCATGTTCTACAGATTTAGAATGCATATTACCTATGACTTCTACTATCAGTCCACATGATTAAAATTCACTGCAAGACACTGAGTGTTCAGTCAGTGATCCCTCCATCATTTCAAATATGCCCTATTTTAATATTTTCTTTCTGTTCTTGTTGTTTTTATTTGGTTTCACTGGCTATGGCTGAGGCAGATTTTGTATTTCAGGAAAACCAAGTTGCTTGAACATCATATCCACTAATAAACACAATAAAAATAGAAGCACTAGCCCAGAAAAACAAAGGCTGAAAGGGATATAGGATCCCTAAATAAATCAGGAGAGTAAACATCAGAAAAACAACTGAAGATCTGTTTGGTACAAGAATAACAGGTGCAGGTTTGCCATAAATAATCTAGAATTGTGAGATAGGCTCTTGAGCCTTAGTTCCCAACTGATCAAAAAAAAGGCTCCCTGTAAGAGTAGCAGGGCAAAGCTTGACCACTGTCTTTCAAAAATCATGGATGATCTGCAGGAAAAAACTGCACTGAGCGTATAAAGAACTATCTATATATCCCCTCATCCAGACACCAGGAAACAGACCACACACTTTTTAATATGCAATTTCCAACACTGTATTGAACAGGGTTGTTATCCAAATTAATATGTATAACAACTAGCAATAATGCTTGTCATCTTTAGCTCAAAGCTAATTTAAATAAAATATGGAAGATAATGCTCATTAAATCTGAGTCCTGTTTTGTTGAAGCTGTTATAGACATCTGCAAACACTTTGTCCACCTGGAAGTTTAAGACACTAACAAAACAAAAGCTTTAAATGTCAGACATTTGTGGATAAAATAATTTTCCATTAGCAATTCTGGTTTGATCTCAGCGGGGTTTTTCACAACCCACTAGTGGAAAACAACTACGATGGAAGCACCAAATGTTCTTGGCCAAACCTTTTTTTTCCTGCAGCACAGTCTACAGGTGGAAGCAGGAATGAAGGCAGGGCTGAAAAAAAGGCCTTTATAAAGATGCTAGCTGGAAGTTCGAGCACATTCTGAAATCTCCAGCTTTACAAACCCACTTGTGTTCCTTGAGCAGCACCAGGCAGCTGCACCCCTGGTGAGGATTTGGCCCATGGCTAGCGAAAGGTAAGGTCAGCAGTGAACAAGTGTCCATGGGATTACTGCACAGGCACTATTGCTGGAGCACAGTGACCATTCTAAATCATGATTTAAAATCATATTTATGTCACTTCAGTTTTCTCTGTTACCTAGGTCTATTTAAGGGAGAAAGGGCAACAGCTACTGGTCTAATTTAAATAGTTATATTCTGTCCAGCTGAAATGTTTACTGTATTCAAACTGAAACTGGGCCAGTGTGAAACAATCCAAGGAAACCTTAGTGGCAGCAAGTGATCTCATTCAGAAAATAACTTCTACAGCTTTGCAGTGTGCCCCACAGCCCTGGAAATGTGGAATGTGACAAAAAAGGAAGGGTGTCCCCTGCTGTCCCAGTAGCCCCATCTCCTGCACTTTTGAGCTCTTTTGGTAGGTCTTCAAGACAAAAATTAAGCCTGACTGAATATAGTTCCTAAGATCCAAAAAAAGCCATAAAGATGGTATTTACTGCTCGTGTTCAGCATTACTGCTTCTGAACTCAGAAAACTGAACAGAAAGGTACTGAGCAAGCGGGTTCAAGCTATGTAAAAGCACAGCACTACCCCAGCATCTCAAATTTATTTCCTGAAGCAGGACTTAGTCCCTCAATTTACTCTGATTAAGTCTGGCTTCAACAGGAAACTAGTGGCCTCCTCTAAGAGATGCCAAACTAAAATAAGGAGTCACAACATAAAAAACAGAGCAGTCACACTGAGGCAGCCAGCTCAGCTCCTGCTCTTGCATACTTATATGATTTCTTAATTCTAAACATTTTAGACAACAGAGAGACTGTTTTATTAAAAGCCACAGACACTGGCAGTCCCCACATACATATGCACAAAGGTAATCAAACTCCTAACAGCAGTGACAAAGCTTGCCAAGTTATGTTCAGACTTTGGAAACCATCCACGGAGTCGTAACTGGGAGGCTTGTGTGAGGACAGAGGCAGAGCAGCACCCACAAAGCAGATCAATGATGTTACTGTGGTCAGTTGTGTCCCAAGGGACATCACAGTCTGCTGTGCAATACAAACAGGCTGTGAAAGTCTTCACCCATTCCTGCGTTTACCAAGTCTACTCATGAACTTGTTAGGTAACATTAATAAGCTTCTTTAAAAAGGAAAATAGTAAGCATCTTTAAGGCTGGTTGTGGTAGACAGATCTATATTCTTTTATCGTGTTTTGTTCTGTTGTTTCCTTTTTTTTTAAAACCAGAAAGATCATATTTAAGAAATAAAGAATTAAGGTTTTGTCTGTATTACAGATTTGCCCTGAAGCAGCAAAGTCCCTCCAACTGAAACCACCACCCCAATGAGGTTTGAAATGACACCTTTAGACTGCATTTCATGTGCATGACCGTTCCCAAATGCACTCACTGCCAAAGCTAATATCAGACATTCGTTCTGTACACACTCTGATATGCAGTTAAGTAGCCTTCATTTCAACATGGTGAAGCCAAAAATTCTCTAATATTGGTGGTAATAGCACACATCTAATACCTGACACCTCTAGACCACTTTGCAGATAACACTAAGTAATATGCAACCTATAGACAGCAAAAAGTGCAGATAAATCCAACCTCCACCACAAAGTCAGTTCAGTTCACTAAGCTGACAGGAGGAAAAATAGTAAAAGAACCCATTTCAGACACTTGAATGGCACAAGATGACTCACCAAGGGATGAGATAAGCACCAAAGTCACCATGAAGTGACTGGGGAGCACATGGCTTCAAGTGGAAAGCGGGAGGGAAAAGCAAAGCGATTCCTTCTGGCTGCAGTTGGATGGTTAGATCAGACCTCCTTGCCCAGAAACACAGACACACACAGTGCTGATCAAGAGGCACACCACATTTCTGCCTGGGTCAGCTTGTGGTCTGCTGAACAGAGATAGCCCCTGAGCCTCTCCTTTGGCCTCAGCTCCCTTCATTCCTGAGCAGGGCCGGTTGAAGCAATCATTTTTAAGTGCTGGAGCGGGATCCTGCCATCAGTTTAAGCGAATGCAGATGCCGGTTTCTCCACGTGCCAGAGGTGTGCACAGCTCCCACAGGAGCACCAATGGGTTCCACTGGCACCATCCCCAGTGTGGTAAAGGCCCCAGGAGAGGAGTGTGTGGTGGTGGTGGTGGTAGACACTGGCACTTTCTTTAGGGACTTGGAAAGTACCCTTCTCTCCTCCGAAAGGCTGCAGAAGCCCAAAACGCTTAAGTTGCTGATGCACTCAGATAAACTCTCCTGTATCTTAAAAAAAAATGCTTACTGACAAAGCGATGGACACATTTCCCTCAGCCTACAGTTCATCTTTGACTCATCGCCCTGAGGTGGAAACATTTGCCTGATCCCTCAACACCAACACCCTGTTTGGTAGCGTCTGTTATGTAGCTGTTACTACCATTTTCCCAGTTTTTCCTTTCCAATAAAAACACCACGGTGCCAGCAGTGCTGCTTGGAAGTATCTCCATCTGCAGGATCTGACCAGAGCAAAGAACACCCTGACCCCAGGATATCACGTTCTGCAGAAACAGCTGCTGGCACAAAGGCAGGATCCAATTTACTTGTTAACCCACAGGTAACTGGTTATTATTCAGCTGCAGCACATTAAGAAGACCCAGAGACATGAAGTTCTGTATGCCACACTTGGGAAGTCTAGCCTTCACCAGCATCCAACCAGTGGCATGTGCATAAGATGTTATTTAATAGACCCCCAAAAAAGAGGAAGGCTAAAACACCCTCCTTTCCTACCTCAGCCTAAAACTACAGCTCCTTCTCTTCAGTTCATCAGCTCAGAGTAGGTGACAGCTACATAAAGACAGTTCAGGAGAAGCTATATATAGGGTGAACTTTTTCCCAGAAAGCTCTAGATCTAGGTCATCTTGCTTCTTCTGGGAGGTAGGAAAAAACAGGTTACTCACTGAACAAGAATATAGTTTCTAGAGGGGAAAAAAAGATTACTTGGAGCATGTAATTTTGTGTAGATAGTACTTTTTCTTTCGTAAAGGATTTTTAAAAACAAGACTTGTCATTAAACACTGTCTCTCTCAAACCCTGACTCCATTTACTGTAAACTGAGAAACCCATCATATTTACAGAAGGAATGGGCATTCTTTGGAAAGCTTACTTCCAGTAGCTTAGCCACACAGTAAAATAAATATAACTTCAGGTCTTAGAAATTTCAGAGAGCTTGTCTACCTTCAGACATAACGTAAAATCCCTCCTTCTATCTCATTTGTGGTTCTTACAGATGACTGACTGGAAGGATTATAAACAACCCAGCACAGCTCCGGGCAAGTTATCGTATGAACCCACTCTGATGGATTAAGTACCACATTGCCACTTCCAATCAAGGACAGAGTGGGAGAGCAGCCGAGCATCTCACTCATGTTTGGGCCAAAGGCCATCATCTAACTCAGCTCAGCCACTGCAGCATCACAAATGCCATTAGCTGAAGAGATGTGCCTTGGAGAGCAGGGCAGGAAGAGTTTTCTCAGCTCAGGACAGACCTTAGAGTGACACTACTCATGCAGAGCTCCTTACTAGTTTCTGATTGGCAGACCCCTAAAAATTGTCAAGTAGAGCTGTGGACCTGTATTTCAGTTTAATGACTACAGATGGGATTTTATTAGTACTTATGAGCACAGTCAAAACAGCCCACAGAGCCTCAGAGAGCCAGGAACTATGAGGTGAAGAAGCACTAACCTAGAAAAGAATTAACAGTTCATTTAAAGTGAGTATTTTTTGCTTTAAGTGATACTGTTCCTTTCCAAGAAGGGTAATACACTTTCAAGGACGCCATTCTCCATGGGACAACCCACAACTGCCTCAAGGTCTCCAAATATATAGATATAACATTACAGAACTCTGTGAAGCAAATACTAAAGCAATGACTTAGTCATATTTCATAAGCTAAACTGAAATATATGGATGCAACTGCAATAAAAATCATAATACTTAAACAACCAAGGGAAATCCCAAAACATCAGAATGGCAATGGCAATTAAGCAAGTACTATCGTAGAGCATAAAATATAGTCTACAACTGTTAAAATATTAATTTCAGCACCTTAACTATATCTGAATTTAGAGCACTGGTTTGCTGAGCCTTTTATGTATTTTCCACTGAATGCAGCAGTTCACTGCTTTCTGTTAAGCAATGGTACAGACCAAACCAGTTTAGCAATTTGGTACATCTGTAATCAAGCAACGCTTGCACTTGTTTGTTCAAAACCTGAGAGCAATCACTTCTCTTTCTGAACTTAAAGTAAAACTTATGTATTCAGGCAAAATAAATACTGGTCTTAACCATTGTTGCAAATTTATACTATGTCTGAATTAAAGATTTCGACAACCATGTTACTAAAACACTGTGATTAATGTTCAGTGCACTGAACAAGCTCTGTATCTGGCTTTAATTACAGTGATGAATAAAAGTCAGACACAGGCATCGTCCCAGAGTATTCATGCATTATACTGTCCCATAGATACTGAAATAATGGAGTCTGATGCACTTTGATCTCTTAGATAAGCCTCCCTCAGCTCTGAAACAGAAAGGGCAAGAGCACCCAACCTCATCCAATTCTGCATTGCTCGCACACTGAGTCATAAGAGATTTGTATTCCCCCTACCAAGATGCATCTCATGGGAATAAATACAGATATATATTGCCCACTTCCTTCTGGCTAGAGCTTGTATACAAATCATCAGGAGAGCCACACAGAGTGATAGTGGTGAGGACTACAGGGAAACCTTACCATCTCTCCAGAGCTATATATACTTGGACAGTAGTTATGTTATAGATATATCTCTGGGGTATATTCTAGTCAAACTTTTTTTTTCTAAAGCAGTTTGTCCATGACAAAGATTAGAAATTGGCAGCATCTGGTAAATGTAATAGTTTTGATCATGGCTGCAGGATAGCCAATTCCTTGCTTTTGTTCAAACCAGCACTGACTGACTGATTTTTTGCTCACAACTGGATAGTCACGCAGCTTCATTAAATTTTATTAGTCATAAACCAGGCATTTCCTTGATGCTTCTAGGACCTCTCTTAGCAATCCAAACTCTACTGACACATGGGCCAGCTACAATCCCAAGCTCTGGAAAACTCAGCACTGTCAGCCAGCTGAGATTTATCTTTGACCGAGGATGAGGATGCCCCTTCATGGGGCATTTGGCCTTGGAGTACAAGGACTTCTCTTGAACCTAGAAATACAACTGCCTCTAGAAACAGAAATTACTCCATCTGAGTAAAAAGCAGACAAGTGCACACAGAGGGCACTCCACTGTCCCAAAAATACAATTGAGGGAAACAGGCTTCAGTACTGCAAGGATAATAGTCTGCCCGTCCATCACCGCATGCTGGGGCTAAGGGAGGAACTGAATCTCCCGAGTCACAGCTTCTCTCATTCTTCCAACAGTTTCAGTCCTCCCCCAGGCACCTCAAGTCTACATCATCCCTCATCTAAAGCAGTGGCTGAAGCAGAGGCAGGATGAGAGGCCTCCGAAGCGAGCCCAGCCTGTGACAGCGGGTACGCGTGCGTGAGCATTGTGGCGGGTCAGCAGAAATGCCCGCTGCCATAAACCAGCTGGTTGTGATTTGGCTGACGCAACTGCGGTTGGAAGGATGGTTCTTTTATCTCCTCCTCCAGTTGCTGCACGCATCTGCTGTTTGTCCGTGTCACCGTGTGTGCACTGTGGCCCAGCAGCTTTTATGCCACCGGCGTTCTGACTTTCTTCTTCACTGATGAGAAGCAGAGCGGTCGGAGGGGCTGGTAAATAAAATAATCAACTCTCTGTTTGGTCTCTTGGAAATTGTTTCATTAGTTCATAGGAAAGTCACGGTTGATTTGCTTTAGTCCATTCCACAGATCCTTATCTCTTCAAAACATAAAACTAGTTTATTTTCTGTGGTTCAGAAACTGACTCCAGATGTACAGCCAGCAACAGCTGATCCCAGAAATGAACCAGTGGTACATACGGGAAGCAGAGGAGCTTCCTAAATGCATGGTGGTCCTAGATTTTTGGGAGGGCAGTACTGCATGTTTGGGTTGGCTAGTCCAAAAGAATGCACAATCTCCCAGCATAGCAAAGATTCATCATCCTGATTAGGCAAGATTTCTTATTAACATCTCTACAGCCCCTTCATTCCTAGTAATCGAGCATCTGGAACACATGCTGCCAAATAAACGCTGAGCTATCGGATTCCAAAACAGATTTTAGGAGACTTATCTACTGCCTTAAACAGATCTTCTGATGAAACTCCCTCTCTACAGCAGCAGGTTTATCATAAATTTCTGCAGAGGTTCATTTTATAATGGAGGAATATTATTTTATTAAAATCAAATCACCACAGAACACTTTACAAACATGAATTAAATTACAAAGCATGCCTGCACTAAAGATAAACTTTATTACTGCTTTACTCCTCATTTTACAGAGAAGAAACTAAAGCACAGACCAGTTAAGTGATCTGCTGAGGTTACAAACAGAAGAGAAGACATTAAGTAAGGATGATGATGGCTCATGCTAGGGCAGATAGAGTGGTTATTTTGGTGGATTTTGTTTTGTTGAATTTTGGGGCTGGGGTTTTTTTTTGGTTGAAGTGCAGTTTTATCCAGCAAGAAGTTACACAACTCGAGCTTTGCTGACATAGGTCATTGCTATGGCTGCCCCCCAAGAGGCTGGCAGAACAAAACAGCATCTTCCACAAATACACATCCTACCTTCAGAAACAAGATACATCTTTGCTTCTGAGACCTTCAGAATGTCAGGGTAAATTTTTCTCTTGGCCTAAATTGAGATCGAAGCTTGCTTTGCCTTTTAGAGTCAGAGCATGGTGACTCTTCAGCTTTTTCCCCTGAAAAGGTTTTATTCTAACTCAGCCATGACAACCCTAAAAACCTGCTCATTTTGTAATTCTTTGGTCTCTTGGAAACTGTTTCATTAGCTCACCGAAAAGTCATGGCTGATTTGCTTTAGTCTATTCCACAGACAGTTACTTCTTCAAAATACAAATGTGTTTCTCTTCGTGCATATATGGGGAGGCAAAACCAAGGATGAGCACAAAGACTGGAAGACACAAGTCTGCCACAAGCAAGTGACATTATTTTTAGTTTCTTGACTACAACAATCAGTTTGACTACAACCACTACCAGGGTCTGCAGAAGTGCTCATTAAGCCGAGCTTCCTTCCTTTGTTGAAGTGATGATCAGGGATACAGGAACACAGGGACAGACCTGTATAGTATCTTGATCCAGCTTAAGACACTTCTTGCAGAAACCCACGCAAAGCACAAAGCAGCACTCTGTCAAACCTGATTCTATTCTCTTCTTTGCAAAGTCCCTCTTGGAAAATCTTCTGGCCGGAATGGTTAGGAACAGATCTTTACCTATAGCCAACTCAACAACAGTGAGTCTAAAAACTGGCTCTAATTTTATAAGGGAGATGAAAACACAGAGAACTTAAACATCAGCATACTCTTCCCATTTCCTCTAGCCACGTCTAACATGTATTTTTAACCAAATGTCGTTTAAAATCTATTTTAAGCAGATAAACAACTCCAATATTCAACAAATATTCATTAAAATAGTCTGTGAATGGGTATTTTCAAGATTAAAGTTATCTGAGATACTATCTGGTATCCTTTATTTTCAGGTTTGCCTGCCTTCCTCTCTTGTCTCTCTGCCCCACCAGCTTTTCTCACTAGCAAAATGGAAGAGAGCACCAATCAACCAGCCTAGCAGGCTGCACTGAAACCAGCACGCACTGAGACAGGACACACAGATACAGAGTTTTGGGGGTTTACTCTACCATTTCTTATCCATGCAGCCAACTCTCAACTGCAGCTCCTCCATCACTTCCTCTCCTCACTGAAGCTGATCTCCACCAGGGACTACTGCCAGAAGGCACCAGCCAGCAACACACCAACAAAGACACACTCTCCTCACACTCTCCTTTGAAGCCCTTTGAAGTTTCCACCAGACTAAGGAATCGTGGATTGGAGTGGTATTTCAGTTCACATCCAAAATGCAACTGTAATTCATACACATCATCACCAAGATGTGGAGGACAAGCAGAAAAAAGAGCAAGACCTGCACAGGAAATTTTAAAATATACTCCTTTCACTTATATGAACGTAAACTTACAAGTGGGTTTGCTTTTTTCATGGATATTTTTCTGCATGTAATGTTTTCCCATCGCATCTTTCCCCCTTTTATGTTGTTCCAACATATACCAACAGTTCCAGCTTCACAAAACCATTCCATATCAAGACTGTAACTTTACGCTACCACAGTCTTGCATCTTGTGCAATACACAAAATCACAGACAATAAATCATCTCACTTGGGGCCCAAGAGAATTTTTGTACAGATGTTTCTACAAATGGGTGCAACTCCTAGATCAGAATTAGTCTGGCTTGCAATTTTTAATTACATTAATTACCATGCCTTTGAAAAGACAGCATCAGAACACCGATGTAACATATTACTTAAGTCACAAAGAGAGCATAACAAAAGCTTTGTTACTCTGTTGAGCAAAAGACAACCAATATATCCATCCATGGGGCAAGTTTCACACAGAAATGCAGTGGACCATTTCAAGGAAGTTCTCTGACTGTTCAAGCTGAGGACATCTTCAGCATCTCCAGGGCACTGTCATGATAGGGGGATGTGCCACCTCCCTGAACTGGGGACAGCTGGAATGAAGCACAACAGGACAGGTGTGGACACATGCACAGTGTGTTCAGGTGACACTCAGTTAACAGAGGAGGCACAGGGAGGCTATTGCAGCAACCTCGGTTGCAGAGAAGCCATGAGACATCCATAAATTGCGCTTTCAAAACCCACTGTCCCCAACAGCTTTGGGAAGATTATGGAAGCGCAGCAGTGGGTTAAGCTCATGTTTGTGATCTCTCGTCTCATTTTGTGCCTGCAGCCTAATCAAATGAGTATCCAGGCCAAAAGGTTTTAAATTAATCCCTCCAAATAAACCAAAAAAAAAATCCACTAGATCCACTGAAACATTTTATCTGCGCCTCTAAAACACAGGGAAGTACCGAGTACGGAGGGTGCTCTGTATCTCTTCAGGTAAAGGGGTAAAAAAATATGTTATGAATCTGCCACATCAACATGTCAAATGTGCTTTTATGAGTTTAGTATCAACACCAAGAACTTGTGCTTATTTCTCGTGCTTTCAACTTTTTAATTAAGCAAGTGCTAAATATCTTTTTTTAAAGACCGAGGTGTATTTTGTCCATGGTTTTAGAAACTTTGGGAGAAAAGATGTAAAGCACCTACTTTACTGTGTAAAAATTCCAAAATGTAATAAACTGGCAAATTATTTCCTGCAGCTATTAGGGAACTGTGTAAGAACAGAAACAGGAGACAAGGATTAAGAAAAGGGACACATCTGTTCTGCAAAATAAAGTCTTTGAGAAGAACTACTAAAAGTAAGAGAAACTGGGGAAAAACAGTAAACTTGTATGGAAAAGCAGCAGAAGGCATATTGCCAACAGATGGTGAAGAACTCATATACTAAAAAGGAAAACAAACTTGAAAGCATACTCAATTTTGAGGACTTGAGAAAAAACAAAGCCAAAGCTAACTCTTTCCTAATCACAGATTCACTGGTTAAAAATGGAGCTGCATGTTCTTAGCACTTAGAAAAACAGTTGAAATTTCTGGGTTCTAAAATGGAGGCATTCAAAATTAGCACCTGTCTATGAAAATGTTGGTCCACTCTTGAAATCACTTCCTTTTCCCCTGCCATAAAAAAACAGGCTCTTTTTTTGGTGTGTTTTAATCATTTCCCATGTTAGCTGTTAAGCTCAGTGCACTGGAAAATCTCTTATGCTTTAATGGGCCATTTTCTCATTAAGTCAGATACCTGTTTAAAAAGATGCTTCCTCTCTGAGGCATTTCTGCTGTAGGTTATAACACATACTGCCACAGAAACCAAGACAGGCAATTGCAGAGCCTCTGAACAGAAGTTATTCCCTGTTATTCCGTGTGTCCACACTGTCAATCCAATTTTCAATCTCACTGTTGGAAGCAGGAATTTTACACAGCCAATTCAACAGCACTCACTGATAAAAGAAATCTGACATGCAGTACTGAAATTATTATTGGGGGTGCATTTGGCAGCTGGAAATCAACAGCTAAATAAAAATCATGGCAGGACACGAAAAAGTATTTTAAATGTGAAAATAATACAGAAGTTAGTTACAAGGGACACAGAAGTCATCTTCACAACTGTGTGTCTTCACCCAACAACCCTCCTTCAGTTTGCATACCCTGCAAGAGCTATTCAGGAAGTTGACACATCGTTGCTGCAAACCCAAGGGAAGCAAATATACCAGCTTTTAGTCTCTTCTAAACCACTTCCATTTGACAGCTGACTTTTCAGCAGCTAGCTTTAAAACTGTTCACCTTCCAGCTTTTTGAAGCTAGTTGCCACAAGCAAGTTTCCAAATTCGTTTTATCTTCTTCCTTGCTTTCATTCCTAATGTCTATATATTATTCACTAATTCACTAATAAGAAGCAATTAACCAAAACAAGGACAAAACTCCTGAATTCCCATTTGTAACACTGAATCTAAGCTGCCACTTGAAAATAAAAATAAGTGACCTATGCCTAGCAGAACAGTAACAGTGGAGCATCAGGAATTGTTCATATTCGGAATTTTTGCACATCTTGTAAACAGTAAGCAATTTGAAATCATAAATCTCCTCAACCTCAAAGTGCATGAAACACTGCATAATAATGCGGGCAAGGCCTTCATTTTTTTTCTTCTTTTTTTTAAAAATCACTAACCATCGTGATTCAAAATCTGTGGAAAGGGTAGCTTTGGCTTTGACTGTGAGACATGAAATGCTGCCTCAAGGTGAAGCTTTAGGGACTGCCAGGATCAGTGAAGGAGCTTTCAGGACAGCCAGTGATGTCTGAGACAGCCCAGTGCCTGTGGGCACATCACCTGATGCTGCACAGCTCTATTCAAGTGAGGGAAGTTTTGCTGTGAACACACTTACTCGATGGCAGACACCTGTAGGTTCATTTATTTTACTCTCTATCGTGTTGTCAGTCAACCATCCACACTTATGAACAAATTCTGAAAACCTCTGATGACAGAAGAATCATTATGTACACTGACATCCACAACAGAAGGCCTGCATAAGGCATATACTTGATTTGTGACTCTTACAAGAGCTAACAGATTGTTTTCAAAGGGAAGGAGAAAAAACAACTCCAAAAGTCTTCCTAGAATCACAAGTATAAATGCAATAAATTGCACAAACTTTTACGCTGATTTGACAAAAATGTAATGCATTCCTAAACTTCATGGACAATTCAGGCTTAATTTAGAACAACACAAGCTTTAAAAAAAAATTGTATCTGCCAGCAAGCACTTTTTATTTACTGGACTTCAGCAGAAGCAGTTCAGAAGAGAGGAAAAAAATTCCTCACATCACAGAATTTATTCTAATATTCAGCACAAAACAAATAGGGACACACTGCCAAGAAACACCAGTGCAGCTTCAGGGCACCGGCAAGGGCTGCTACATGTCGGGCTTCGCTTCAACACTTACAGGGCTCCTCTCAGGGTGTAATTCTTGAACTTGCTAAAGTATCACGTCTGTCCGGCTAAATACTTCCTGCAATTTTGTTAATTATACATCAGGGTCTGCAACTGCGGAGTGACTCCCATCCTAGAAAACGTACAGCTCCCAAGTCACCCCCCCCCGAATTTGTGTCTTGACTGTCGTTTCTATGGATTTCTCTGGAATGTGTGCGATTATCCCACACAGGAAAATACTTTCAAAACTCGAACAGAATGTGCAGTTGTATCACGGGATGGCTTTCATTTTTCAGTGCTGTAGACGGCTTGTTCAGGTCAATACACATTTCTGTAGGTGGAGATCACAGGGAGCAGACAAGTGCAATCCCAAGTTCAGGTTCCCTCTCCGTGTCCATCCCTTCCAGGCGCTTTCACACCAACGCCACCCCGCCTCCACATCAGTGCTACCCTCCACTGTCAGCAAAGCCATCAAAGCAAATACCCGGCCTTTCTCTTCTTTCTCCCTGATTCGTCACCAAGATGTAAATTAACAGATTCTCTCCGAGACAAAAAAAAAAAAACCCAAACAACAAACCCGAACAATGGGAAACACTTCCCCGCCGGTGCCCCACAGGACGGAGGGAAACAAGATCCCCGGCGCTGGGGGAGTGAGTTACCGGGGATCAGATGCAGCTAAAAATACGGGAGCGGAGCGAGCGGGCCCGGACAAAGCCCGGGCAGGGCCCGCGGTCCCGTCCCGGGGCGGCCCCTGCGCCAGACGGTGATGTCACCGCCGGCGGCAACAAAGGACGCGGCCCCGGCCGGGCGGCCCCTGCCCTGCGCCTCCCGCCCGCCCGGAGCGGCCGAGACAAAGCGGCTTCCCCCGCGCTACGTGCGGGCGGAAAGGGAGAGGTTCGGGCCGCCCAGCGCTGGAGGGGAGGCGGCGGGGAGGCGACGGCCCCGCCGCGCCGCGGTCCGGCCCCCGCCGGGGCAGAGCGGCCCCGCGCCGTGCCCCGGCACCCCCGCCCCGCTGCCTGCCCTACCTGATATGGCGGCGGCGGCTCCTGATCCGGCTCAGCCCCGTCCCCGTAGCTGGCTCGGTCCGACTGGGACTCGTGGAGCAGCGAGATGTCATCCGAGGTGGGGGACTTGAGGCAGTTCCCCATCTTCCCCCGGGGAGCGCGGCCCCCCCTCCGCCTCCTCCCGCGCCGGCGGCGGCGGCGGATCCGCGCCCTCAGCCTCCCCGCCGCAGCGCGCAGCCCGCAGCCGCCCCGCCGGGGAGGCTCATGCCAGCCCCGGCCCTAAGCGGCTTAGCAGCACCGCCCGGCCGCCTCCCGCTCCGCTCCGCAGCCGCCCCAACCCCCGAGCCGGGGGGGAGGCAGGACGGGCCTCCCACCCCCCGTGGGGCAGCGGGCTCCAGAGGGTCCGCCCGCCCCGCGACAGCTCGGCGCGCTTCTGCTTCCCGGTCACCAGCTCCCTGCGCACTGGGCTTTGTCGCACGGGCCGCCCAGGCTCCTCCTCTCACCCCTCCCCGCCGGGCCTCGGGAGCAGCCGCGGGGTCCCCGCTCCGCTCCGCGCCCCCCGCCCGGCCCCGCGGCGGGGACAGCCCTGCCCGCCCCCGGCGGGACGAGGCGGGACGGGACGCGGTGGGGGGACCCGGCCGCCCGCTGGGCTCCCCCGGCCCCAAAATGGTGGGAGCCGCTTCGCCCCGCCCCCGAGCGCGGTGTTTGTTTGTGTTCCGGCCATGGCGGAGCCGGCGGCCGCTCGGGCCCGGCGGGACGGGACGGGAATGGAATGGAATGGAATACACAGGGCAGGACACGGCGGGGCGGCTCCTCCGTGGCGGCTGCGGGGACCCCCCGCACCACCCGGCCCGCCCCGCCTGGGGGTGGTCTGTGCGAGGCCGAGGGACCTTCCCAAGGGTTCCCCCGCGGGTGGGTTCCCGGGCAGGGAATCCCTGTGCTGATCGCTGGCGTGACCCTGTGGGCACAGACCAGTGTAGAGACAGGGCACTGAGCCCCAGTGTGGGGCAAAACCAGCGACTCACTTTTACATTTCTAGAGCCTTTTTATGTGATTAGCGGGTACTGATATAAACCGTGTATTTAGTTCCTTTTCTTTCTTAAAAAACACATTCACGTTTGGATATAAATATAGGTAAGTACAGATAAATGGAAATTTCAGGAGAGCAAATGCCCCTATGTCACTGTTGGTGTGCCAGTCCTGACCCATACAAAGGAGAATGGCACTGCCTTACAGGATGGTCCCGTAAGAGTTCTTTCCAGTTTTATTGTATGTGATGGTTCCTCAAAATTCCTCTTTGGCTTTGAGATCCACCCCATAGAAAATATTTTTAAAATCCATTTTTTCAAAGTGAAGTGCTTTTTAAAGGAAAGCACATTTGGTGCAGAGGAGACCGGCTAGAAAGTTCTGTCTGTAAAGCCATACAATGTGGCTGCTTCTTATCAGCAAGTTCTCTGCTGATATGGGTCAGCCCTGCTTTGCACCAGACCTCCTGTCTGGGTCAGAATATCTACAAACCTGTTGCTCATAATGCTGAGTTTGGCTGCACAGTCTTTGTTGGTGGATGTCAGTCTGGAACAGACTTTTTGCTGATTATCCATATACGTTCTTTCTTGGAGATTTCATTTTATTGCTGTTTAGGGAGTTTTGCTGCTTATCAGTGGATAAGCTAAACAACCACAGTGTAAAATATGTCATTGCTGCCATTTATGGTGTTCAGAGTTTCAGGCTTTTCTAGGAAACTGAAACTGAAAATGGAGCAGGAATTGTGAGGGTTGCTCAAGATAAAAAGGCTTTGTAATGGCTTATTTTAAATAATGACTGTTTTACATGACTTGCTCATTTGGGTGTTTATCCTATGAGTCTGCTGGCTTGGTTTAACAGAATTGGGCAAGCAGTTGTTGGAGAGGATTCAGCCTCACCCAGTCCTGGTTTCAAGGTTAAGGCAATGTCAGAGCTGTCTGCTGTGAGAAACTGGTGATGAAACTCCAGCGCTGTTACTGGTATTTTCAGTTGTGCAGTGGCAACATTAGGAATGAGAATATGGGCAACTAGAAAGACTTTTTTATTCATCTGTCATTTCACGTTTTGTTCTGTCAGGCCTTGGCCTGTGTCATTGGTGTAGCTCAGTGTAGACCACAGGCATGTGCCACACTGAGCCTTGGAATCACCCTGTACAGTGAGGAGGTCCTGTGGGAGCATATCGTGCCTCCCTGCTGGCCCTACGTCAGGTAGGTTGTTAACAAGGGCTTTGCATCAGCAGCTCAAAAGTTCTATAGCAGTCCAGAAAATGGAAAATGGAAACATTCTCGTGTTAACAAATGTTGTTTTTAAATATCCCTGCGTATGCTATGCTGTGGCTGTGAGCCTGCTGCTTTTGATACCCTGTTTTGCAGGCTGGGGACAAGAAAGCAGCTGAAGAGCTTTTCAAGGTAGAGGTCGGTTGTCCTTATTGCTTCAATAAGCAGTTGATGTGGGAGTCTTTTGTCCAGAGAACACACGAGATGTTTTCACCATTCCTAAGTTGCAGGAGATTGAACAGACCTGGCAGACTTGACTGTACCTGCTCTCTGTAGAGAAAGCACAGAGGCTGTTTAGGAGGATCTGCTTTTTTGGAAACAGACACAGACCCTTGCATGTGCAGAATTGTAGAAGTGACTGTGGACCAAATAGAGTATAGGCCAAACCAAAACAGATCCTGGTTTATGAGCTGTCCATGCTGCAGGAGGTCCTTGTTCCATACAGATTTGGAAACTCACTTGTAGTCTATATGGTCTCTTTTTTTTTAAATCAGAGGGTGTGATTTATGAGCACAGTTTCTTTGTTCTAGCGGAACCATGGGACAGTTTAACTGATTACTTCAGTTCTCTCTGGTTTTTGTTTCCTCCCCTTAGTTTGAGGAACAAGTAATTATCAGACTGGGTTTTCTAGAGCCTTAATGTGATCCTATAGAGGAGGAAAGATTCATGTAGTGGTTAAGGGCTGCATAGATAGTACAGGTAGAAAAGATGAAGGCAAATACAAAAATTTGTGACAAACTAATATCAATGCAGAACTGGCAACCTAAGTCAATGAAACTTTTTCTCACCTGTAAACATTTAAACAGTTGGCTGTAATCTGTTGTCAAAATAGAAGTGGGGATAGTCTGAAATTTGCCAGTGTACAGGGTTCATGTTCTGGTACATCTTGATATGACAGTGTCACTCATAGGTCAGTTCTAACCACTTTTTGGCAGCCAGCATCTTCTAAGTGAAATTTATTTTTCAAAACAAAATGGAAATTCAAGAAAAATGTTTTTAAAGTATGCAGGCAAAGTTTGTTTTATTTTGTGGGGTTTTGATAGGAGGAGACACAAGTTACATAATGCTGTGTTCCTAAGGCTTGTATGAGCTAGGCAGAGATGAGGAACTATCTTACTAAGAAATCCATTTCTATTTGAGTCAAAAATCTAAAATCCACTGAGAACAAAAAACCCCAATAGTTTCTCTGCAACATTGACATCATAACTTCCCTAATTTATAGATAAAAGACCCTTTGGCTACATCATTTTACGTGGTCCATGGTCTTGTTATTGTTGGACAACATTTTGGATATATGTAATGTGTCATGCTCAACAAAAGGTTTTGAAAGACCTTTTCTCTCCTCAGCATGGAAAAGTTTTTTCACTTACTTTTTTTTTCCATCAAGCTCACTTTCCTGGCACTTACCATCTCTTATTATGTCTTATCTTTCTTCTGGATAAGATTGTTTCCCCAATTCATACACAGAAGCCCAGTTAACTTCTGAGTGATCTCTCCATGCCATGGTACCCAGAGATTCAGAGATAGTGCTGTTTGCTCGGGTAATGTCAGTGAGTGGGACACAGTACTATTTTAAAACCTTTTTCTGATAAAAAAAAAAAAGGCTTTGTATACCTCTGAAGAATGGAATTAAATTACATTCTTCTATTATATATGTGAATCTGATTATGGGAATGACGGAATTAATTTATCTTATTATAAAGAACGTAGCATCTTTTAAAATGCACATGATTGTTTTTAGTTTTGTTCATCTTAGCTGAACCATGGAACCATTTCTCAGTATATATTACAACTCTATATTGTTTTCTGAGGGAGAAGTGAGTGCAGCTCTAGAAAGCAATTATGGAACTAATATATTTCCCTGAAATGTATTTTGTGATGCAGGATTTTGCTCATGTTTCTAAAAATTACTTAAACTTCTGCCTAAATTATCCTGGTATCATAAGTACCACTTAAATTAATTTATCCCAAAGCTACTTGGTAAGGATAAGTTTTCCATGGCAAACATAACTTGCCTTCCATAATAACTGTCTTCCCCACATCCAGCATGTTTTTTTCAGCAAGGTATGATGCCTACCTATTCCATGCACTGGGGCAACTACACTGTATGTCACAAAGAAGAGAAAGGACATGCATTTTGGCACTAAAAATACCCAAACAACAAAACAAGCAGTCATGATAAAAAAGTAACCTCTTCAAACAAACCCTCTGTCACCCAGCTCCCTGGTGAATTTTGTGTAGGAGTTCATTTTCCTTTTAGTCTGTGTACCGTGTGTTACCACAGTCTCAACTTCAAGAATGATCAGAGACCTATAAAACATGATCTAAGAGGAAAGGCTGAAAGAATTGGGGTTGTTTAGTTTAAAGAAAAGGAAAGTGTTGGGAAAAATAGTAATGATCTTCCAAAATGTAAAATGTTTCTCTTTATGTTCAGTGGGTCTAGGGCAAGAGGTGATGGAATTGGAGTAGGAGATTTAAGGTAGACATTAGGAAATTATTTCAAACTGCAAAAGTAGTTTGGCACTGAAAATGATTATCTGTGAATCTCATTTACTGAAGGCTTTGAAAGGCAGATTAGATAATGTGTCTCAGGAATGGTTTTAGTTGCAGTAGATTATATGGAGATAACCCCAAAAGGTTCCTGCCTGGTTTATAATGTTTTGTTTCTCTCAGGTGATTTACAACAGATGCTTTACTGCTGTGTTGTTTTGATTCTCACTGTTTCTTATGCCCTTAGAAAATACCAGTAAGAAAACATGTCAGGAGGTAGAAAACTTGGGAAGGTGGAATGGATGGTGACATTCCCAATAGCAGAATATTAAGAAATCACAGGCCCTGCAGGGTAACTATTGAGTTTGAGCTGGCATGTGACTTGCTGACATCTCCTCCTGACAGGCTTTGGGGCTCGGATACTGGGCTGGCATTCAACAAGCTGTGGATAGTCAATACACAGAAATGTGTGTTTTAACTAATCTTTGAAATTTTAGTTTATTTTTAAATTTTATATGAAGTACTGGTCTTTTTTCACTTTTTGCTGTATGTAAGTACTCCCTGAACCTGCAAGGAGCGAGGTCACCAGTGGCCAGTTTGTTAGTCATCAGGTACTGTCACTGCAGCTTCAGGGATATTCTGCCCAAGGTGTGGCAAAAGATAGATATTTGAAGCAGCAGGTCTGGAAGCCAGAATTACCTCAACTGCTGAGGGGTATGAAGTTGAACATGATATTGTTTCATCCGAATTTGACATTTATCTTGGAGTCTTTTTATTCTTCACAGGCCCTTCAGGTTGCTGCAATAGTAAGGTAGTACCAAAATTCTTGTATCTCTTTGGAACAGAACTGGAGAATTTATCCTTTGTCCAGGCTGAATATACATTGTGCTGCACAACTTAAAACACCTCTTATTCACTTTCTCCTAAGTCTTCCTGTTTCTCTGATTTTCACCATTTTTCCTGTAGCCTAAAATCCTTGTTTTCTACCTGTAGGTAGCTGTAGGTATTCTGCAATAACAGAGTGATCAAATGATGCATGGAAGGATTCATGAGAACCTGTGGAGTGTGACCCTCTGGCAGACAACTCTGTCTAGTCCAAGATCATCCACATCTTCATCATTCCTTGACAGAAAACTGTTGAAACTGGATACTGAATGATGGCTACAGGTACTGTGTTCTAATCCCTTCCAGTTTCACATTTTCTCCTCATATGTAAGCTTGCTACAAGTTAAACTCTTCCTATGTGTCCTGTTGGTATTGTTACAGCAGTTTTAGATCCCTGAAGACTTTTTGTTGTGTTTCAGTCTTTCCTTATGGATCATGATTTGGAAATCTCCCAGTTCACTGTCCTGCAGACTCTTTCTTTGGTCCACTTTTCCAGTAAGCGTGGCATCCCAAGCTGGACAGAGTACTCCAGTTAAAACCTCAGTGTTGGGTAAAGAGTATTATTTAGTGTGTGCAAAAACGCCATTTATCAAACTTAGTGTCCTTCCTTTTTCGTAATACATCATAGTTTGTAGAGCCTGTCACTCTCTGTCCTTCTCTGTGTAATTCCTGCCTACTCAGATTTTCTTGTTTTATGCTTCTCCAGATGATTTTTCTGAAGGGTACTGTTTTGCACTTCCTATTGAAAGTCTGGTGTGTGACAGCTTAGCCAGCTGAATTGCAGCAGACAAGTTACTGGAGACTGAACAGAAGGAATGTGAGAAGGAACCATTGAAGATTTTGTACTAAAAGTATTAGGTGATTGTGAATGACTGCCTCTGGGAAATCAGCTTTACCTTCTGGCCAGAAATGTTTCTTCTTTTTAACATTCAGTTTTACTTTTGGTTAGTCTGTGTGTGTACAGCCTCCTCTTGGAGGGACAGGCTGGAAATTTGTACCAGTGTTTGCTTTTGCATGCCCAAACACTTCTGTGGTTTGATGGAATACTGTGTTTCCTGCAAAAAAAATTCTAGAAAACAACTACATCATGCAGAAGACAGGAATGATCATAAATTAAGTCTGCCTGGTGTCTCTAGTACTATGAGAAGGAATAAAAGAAGGTAATTGTACAATTTCTTAGTCTGTCCTGGTTTTGGCTGGGAGATTCCTATAAGACATTAAAATCTTGATTGTTTACTTATATGACAAAAGAGGAAAGAGGGCTTTTTTTTTTTTTAGAAGAACAAATCACATACTGTTTAAAAAAACACTTCCCACACAGTGAAACAAGACAGCTGAAGGTACTCTAAGTCTATTGCTATTTTTTTTATTATGTTTCAAAATTTTTGTGTCTAAGAATATTTTTCTTTTAATTTATTTTGAAGTGCATGCCTACAGTTAGTTAACAGCAAACTGCTCCCTCTTCCAGTTTATAGAAAGCTTATAGAAATTACACGCTCTGCGGAGCAACTTTCTCTGACTTTTATTTGGGGGTGTTTTCATCTTAACAGAGGACTTGCACACTGTTTTAGAAGTTCAGCTGTTAGGCTGTATATTGACTTAGAAAATACCTCAAAGCCACATACACTTCATTTGGTGTTTTGGTCTACACAAAACCTCGTGTAGATGTAGGTGACCACAGAGATCCTCTGCCAGACACGGGCTGATTGTAATGTGCATATTGCCTCTGACTTTGGAGCTGTACACCAGCACAGTGCAAGGGTTAAGGACAAGATAAAATCACTTGCTGCTGTTTTGATTTCCTGAGGGATTATTGTTTTTCACACAAGAAATGAGGAGTGCAGTCCCTTTTGTGAGGACCAATCCTGTGCCAAAATTTGAAAATATGTTCTGTCATCTGTGATGCCATTCATAGCTTTTACATCAGGATCTTGAGTTTGGATACAAAGATCTCTGTTGTAGAAGCCCCATCTTGTGGACAACCAATCAATGACTAGTGCAGCACAACAGATCCGGAATACTTTAAAAAATCTGAAGATATTTTGGTGGTCTTTGCAATAAAATGGAGAGTTTTCATGTTTCTGGACAGTATGGAAACTTCACTCACAAGTAGAAATCAACATATGCTTTTTGAAGGCTATTTCCACAGGAACAAAGCAGTGAATTACAGAGAGGTGATAAATAGGGATGGAAACAAGGATGTTGTCCCCAGAACTCAGGTGATTCAGCTAAAACACTAACAAGCCTGAATCCTGCCTTGAACTCGCAGAACTGTGTCCCATAGTATTTGTGTAGCATAAATGAGTCTTTGGGTAGGAAAATTGTATAAGGGCAGAAAGGCATTCTTTGAAAAAAAATTGTTAAGAGAGGAAAAAATAGCAAAGTGTGGATGAAAGCTCAATCTGGAAACCTTGGATATATCCTTGAGGAGATAGTTTGTTCCAGCACAAAGTAATGGAAAAGGTCAAGCAGCTCCAGAGTCAATGAGCCAATGTACTTGGTAGGGTGAGTGTTAGGGAGGTAAAAAGAGTGTGAAAACAAGTCTGCTTTAAAAACTGTTTTCAAGTTTCAGTATGACATTAAATATCTTTTTGTCACTCTGTAGGTACAGTTTTCTCTTTCTTCTATGTGAAGAAAACAAGAACCTATATGCTAGTTTCCCATGTAGTAATTAGGGCTGTAATGAAGTAGCCAGAAATTGTGGCGACATCTAGGGAAGGGTTGGGAGAAGTGCCTCCCTGCTGAAACACCTCCAGCTGAAAATGTACCCAGGGAATGTTGGTTGGAGTGGCTTTCTTGGAAGGGATGACAAGAGTAAAAAGGATTAAGGCATGTGAATAGGGTGCTGTACCAGCCCTTTGTTGGGAGGAGAAAAGAGGTTGTTATTCCTACAGATGGATATCTGACTAAGCATGGGGATCAAAAAAGAGGCATAAGTTTGTGATCTGGACATCACAGAGCCAGGAAATAATTTCCTAATTGTTACCAATAATAGTCTGAGTTTCACTACTTAAAATTATCCGTAGAAGTGAATGCACATCTGCCATTTAACACTTTAAGTTTAAAATAACTGTTTACTTCATATTGAATCTAAATGCTTAGATTTTCATCCTTCAGTAGTCTGGGAATTTCATAAACACAACTAATTTTTAACATATATGGATCCAAAAAATTCATTGTTCCTAAAAAATTAACATAAAATTATGAATGCACATTACCAGCATATTATTAAAAATTTACAGAAATGTCTCTGGGTGCTGAGGAGTTCCTGACTGACTCCTTTTGTTTCTCATAGCAATCCAAACCCTCTTTTGGAATAGAATTCTACATTTTTGATGAAGGGCATCTTTAAGGAACTGTGTGAGCCAGGGCAAAACCTTTGAGAAAAACAGATATTCCCAACTTTTACCTCAGTCTGCTCCTTAAGGAGGAGAATATTAGAACTTCTGCAATATACAGGAATAAAATTTTTACCTCAGAGCACATTCTGCTGGGACCAGCATGTGCAGTCAGAATCAAAAATCTTTCTTAGTGTGAAGCCATGAAAGGATTTTTGCGTCTCCTTTCCATGGAAGTTGTTTCTTCCTTAAGAGACAAGGAACAGCAGAGGGTAGTTCACCCCTCAAGGGAAAAGCATATGAAGTGGGAACAGCTACTTAAAATTCCCTGCCCTTAAATAATGAAGCACAAACAATTCAACAAGAGGAGCACAGACAGATATTAGTATGGTGTGAAATCTAGAGGAGAAGCTGTAGCCTGGGAAAAGAAAATGAATATGTAAAGCTTGTAATAAAACTGTGTTGGAAAGCAAGGATTTATTCCAGTGAGGGAATAATGATTGCTTAGAATCCCTGCTCCACCAAGTGAGTTCACTTTAGTACAGAGACAGAACAAGCCTTGGTATAAAGGACAAACTATTGCCTTATTCTGAGCAGAAGGCTCTAGAAAAAGCCAGTGTTGGTCAAAGCAGAAGTCTCTGGAGGAGTGTAAGACAAGGGCAGACATTCAGTGATACTTTTTATAGTGGATTGTATTAGAAATAATAGTTGTTTGAATATGCCTATATGAAGAGGAAACTGATTACGAGTAATCTGTTCTACAGCTGATCTGTAGGATGAAATGTTCAGTTGCAATGCATCACACAGAGAGGGGTTAATTGCTAAAAGTTGCAGAGTAATATCAATCTCTTGTACTAATAGGTTTTGTCAAGAAAGTACAGCAGGACTGGAAACTCCAAATTTAAGTGTACACCTGCAGTAATCCACTGTCAGAAGAATTGTGTAGGTGTATAAAATTGATTTGAAAGGGAATGAAGAGGTGTGACTTGTGAATTGCTACTTTTTAAAGATAAAAAAATTAGTGCACAAGTAGGTCATGTTAAAAAAAGAAAGTAACTTTTCATCCTTATCTCCTTATTATGCACATTTTTATAGGTGTTTTTCTTTGCTTGCCTCTAGCCTTTCTGCTATTTTAAATATTCTCATATTAAATTTTTATTGATATAAAAATGTTAAAAGATGTTGTAATAATACTGATATATCAAGTGATTTTCAGTGGCCTTTTGAAAACAAGGCTTGATGTGTTATGTTATTACAAAATATATGCAGCTGAATCTCTGTAATGTATGAAAGTGTTCTTTTAAAGCTGTGTCTGCCTTGTGTCCCTTCCTCTTCCAGCTGAGTCTCTTCCTGTGAAGCTCTGGTGGTGCCACATTGCTGTAATCCCATTGCATTGGTCACCAGCATAGGATCCACTTCCCCAGGGATGGATCCTGGCCCCCGAGCCTTAGCAGATCAGCGAGGTAAGGAGAAGGAAAGGCCCCTGCCATCATCAAAGACAACCCCAGACTCTTGTGAGCCTTGTCCAAAAGCTGCAGTGATTTACAGTTCCTTATGGTAAGACACTTTTTCTGGTATTAACATCATGAGCATTTTAAAATGTTATCAGACAATAATTACTATCACAACTTTTAATTCTGTGTTTCTGTTTCAAATTTTCCTCAGTTCAATCAGAACCAAAAGTTAATGCCCGTTGGCTAATTTCCAGTGCATGCCTCCACAGAACAACTGCTGCCTTTAACTGGTGGAGAGATCAAGGCTTGAACTGACAAAAGACATCTGTATTTTGGAAAACAAATTAATGTTTATGTTTTAATTTATAAGTTCCTGGCTCTTTTATGGTTCCTGTTTTTCAAGTAATGTCTCTTTGGATCCCTAGCTGATGGAGAGTCAAAATGGAAAAGGCCCATGAGAGAATTATCACAATAGAACATCTGGTCTGCATTGGAAAAAGCTGAGAAAGATATTCAACATCTCTGAGACCAACAGGCAGCTATGAGGCAGTTTGAAAGTCAGCCTATGAAAAATCGTGCAGGTTGTGGCCACCTGGGCCAATCTGGTGTTGTTTTGGGAAGAGCTACTCTGCTTCCCTGCATCTGAATTTTAACATTTAATGTTTCAGCACGGATATATGAGAGCATGGAGTGGTATGAAAGGTGTTTGCTTTTCATAATGTTAATCTGAGTCCCAGCATTGTCCTAATTACATTGTGGGTTTTTGCCAGTCTCCCAAGTTTTCTTTTGAGCTTGTAGGCTGCAGTCAAAAGGCTTTCCCAGGGCTTTTGGCATAGCTTTGTAGGAAAATGGATAGAAATGACTTTGTATATTTTTGCAAGAATATTTTGCATCCTGCTTTAAACTATTCCAGAAGGTAAAAGGACGTTAGCTAGACTGTGTATTGGCTCGTGTACTGTCACTAATGGCAAGGAGTTTTGCTTCACCTAATTGTGCCTGTTTTCTGCAGTCACAGACTATAAGAAATGCAAAGAAATAATGGGCCAGCCAGAGCAATAAAGGTACCACTGGATTCAGAGGGAACAAACTCCTTCCACCACATGAAACTTGCATCTTTTAAGTCATCATAGCTCATGCAGAACAGAAACAATTTGACATGTATAACAAGAAACACTGCAAATTGTTTGCCAAACAAAGACTTATACTGCAGATGGAAGAACTGATGAAAATTGTTTATAGATGGGGAACTAAATGTAGATTTTTCAAGAACAAGGTTAATCTCTTCCTTGCCAAGACAAACAACAAATCTAATAGAAGTCTCATTGCTTTAGGCTGCCTGAGGACCCACTGGAAAATCTATGGACTCTTCTCCACAGAAAATTTGTGTATTGTCAATACATAAGTGGATTGTCCACAGTTACTCTGAGGCAGCTGCAGAGGAAGTAGAAGGTTCTCAGGAATACATTAGGGAGAACTGGATTTTTGGCTTCTGATGTAGTGTGGAGTGCCTTTGGAAACTGTGGAAGTTTATGAGCTGGATGTTACTGCTACAAAAGGTTATCTATGAGTTAAACATCATAGTAATTAATCTGCTATCTTTAGATCCTAACAATAACAACATGATGAAATTGAGAATTCCTGTTCTTTAGAATTGCAGTTTTCCAGGATGCCTTCATTCCTACGAAGATGCCCTGATCTGCACTTAGTTTTCAGTGTTACCTTTAGCAATCTGTGCATACATGTTTTTACAAGGCACTATGTAGTCATCCCAAACAACTGGTTTTAATGGGCCAGTTATTTAGGAAAAGCATGTAATAAGAACATAAATACAATCCCTGATACTGACATAAAACATGTATTAGCAGAATAATATAGTTGGTATTGCCCTGATAGATAGCAGACCCTGGAAATATTAAACTTGTCATGTCGTTAAAATTCTGTTATATCTGTAAACATATATGTCTTGGAAAAGAGGGCCCACAATATTCAGAGCTGCTTTAGGAAAAGTATTGCCAGGAGATCAAAGGAGGTGATTATTCTCCTTTCCTCAGCACTAGTGAGACTTCAGTGGAAGTGCTGTGCCCAGCTCTGGGCTCCCCACAGCAGGAGGGACATGGACATACTGGAGTGAGGGCAGGAAAGGGCCATGAAGTTGTGGCCCATCATGTGGCTGCCCAAAGGGGTTTTGAAGTTGATGTGCTTGAAGATACTCAAAACCCAACTGGGCAAGCTCCTGAGCAGCCTGCTCTGGGGGATTCTGCTTTGTGCTGGGCTGGTTTGGACTGGATGATCTCCAGAGGTGCTTCAAGACTGTGAATATTTGAAACGGTTTGCTTATGTCTTGTCAGCATTTTAGCTGGAACTCAACTGTGTAGGAATCCTAAAGAGAGCAAAGGCTGTGACCCTAGAAATCCATCCAGATGGCTGAGGCCCAGAAAAGGCATAATGAGAGCTGCTAAGTATTTTGAATGTCTCATCAGAGTGATATTTCACTTAAAAATACAAATATAGACATGACTTGGGTCTCAATGACACTGAATACCCATAATGTTCTCTCACTTCAGCTGGACTGCAGATGGTAACAACCTCCCTCTATCTGAGCACACATAGTTTAGTTTAATCTTGCTCTGTAAAATCTTATCACATATCTTACTCTAGAAATTACTATTTGGAGCTTTATGGTGTGGAATTTATTTGTTGATTTGTTCCACAATTTCTTTCTTACTAGTACTGACATTAATAAATTAAAATGTATTTTGACATATTCAGTAATAAGCACAAGGAGTTGTGAGAATATCATAATTTGAGCAAGGTAAAATCAAAATATGTAATTGCATTGCATATTCTACGGCGCTTGTAACTATTCTTACTGCACCTTCAGAATAAGAACAAAGATTAAATTCAAAAAGGGCTTTCATAGTTTTAAAAAAACAAGATTTATGTGGAAAGGCAAAGATAATGTAAGAAGATTCACCTGTGGTTTTTCATCGTGAAAATGCCAACAAACTAACTTGCAGTATTGAGAACTCCCAGATGCCCCTTCTTTTGAAAACTCTGTCTTTCATGTTGCCTCTAAGAATAAAAAGGAAAGCACACTGGAAAACCAGAAAATCAGGAACATTGCACAAGGAATTAGGAGATGAATAGATTATAAAGCATTTGATTTGATTTTAGTTTTGCACTTCAGCAAGTGAAACAATAAGTAAATAACCTCTTTCTTTATCAATACATGGATTGACAGACCAAGACATAAATGTGTAAATAGCACCTCTGATAATTATTAGATGTCAAATTTTGCTATGGGTGAGCCCATCCCGAAACCACAAAATTGAGACTTCAGACAAAAATAACACATGAAGGTCAAACACACTTAGTCATAAGTCACTGTCTTCTGCCACCACTTTTCCTTGACTTAATGCTTTTACAGCATCTCTCCTCTGATTCAGGCTCCTCTATAGTCCCTGCGTGGGACTGGGGGTTTGGTGGAGACAGTATTACTTTAAATTGACACCTCTAGCAGCAGTTCCTACTTGTACTGTTTTCCTTTTATAAATGTATAACCTATTTTGTCTATCAAAGCCTGGCTTAGCTCCAAGTCACCCATTTCTCGGTAATGCAGGAAATTAAATCTAATGTCTAATAAGCATAGAAGCTTATGCAACTTTCATTCCCTGAAAAAAAAAATAGTGTTAAATAACATAATAATATTACCTTGTCTTCTGATAGCTAGAGACTTGTGCACTTTGTTTTTCTGTAGACCAGATCAGTTCTGCGCTTGGGCTCGAGGAGGCCGGGTTTATCCATCCCTTTTTGCAGACTTTCTGAATGTCACCTCAAAATTCTCCTCTTGTTAAAGGACCACCCTGAAACTGTCACATGGAAGATTTGGTCCCTTTCTCCACTTCTGCCTGTGGTAGGACCCCCTTTGTTCCCCCGCCCAAGGGCTGTGTACCCCATGATCTTACCCTGCTGCTTTCTCACTCGCTCTTTCCCTGACAGGATTTTCTCCAGCCTGACCAAATTTCCGCCTATTCCATCCCAGTTTCTATTAATACCCACCATGGTTCTGTGTCAGTGGGTGCAACATTTGAAGATGCAGAAATCTGCCTCTAAGCCATGTAGGTTAGCAACATAATTTCAGGGGTTTGCCTCCTGCATGTGTCAGTTCAATAAGTGGGTTTATACTGAGTAATTTTAAACTGTTGCAGCCCTCTGAAACCTCTTCTCTCACTTCTGTAATACATAAAGTGGCATAAGGTCACTGATGCTGTGGAAATTGGTTTCCCAGTTGATATGCTAATTCAGCAAGAAATCAGTTCTTGCAGAAACCCAAAGAAAATTATTTTAATATAGTGCCATGCTACTTCATTGACTTTTAGGAAAGAGATAATTAAAATATTCAGGGTAGTTCCAAGGCTCTGGAGAAAATACCATTATGGAGATATAAGGCTATTATTGCCTCACAGCTTAACAGCTTATTAGCTTCTTTCCTAAAAGCAAATCAGCTGGATGTGATGGGCACAAAAATAACATTTTCATGTGCTCAAAAAAATAAGAAATAAGATACTTTTATAAACTGAGTTCAATATAAGAATAAACTTGGTTCAGTCCCTTCTGTGTCACTCACCCCATGTTTACAGTAACTGCTCCTGCAATTTTCTGGATGAAAACTTTCATCCAGATACATCCAAGGCCATTAATAAGTCTGCACTAGGTATCTGATGGCAATGGGGAATAGAATTACATTGATGGTCCCTAAGGAGAAAGAGAATCTCTGCACTCAGTGTGAATAAGGAGTAGCCAATGCCTTATTTTTTCAGAAATAAATAATTAAATTAAATTGAAAACAACATCCAATCTGTAAGAATGATCACTAAGAGTTTGAAAGCCCTGTATTTTTTCCTAACAGTGCACTTATAGCAGGGTATTACTGAGTACAACAGTAAAATAACTGTAATATTTACTGTATGAATATCCCAAGAGAAAAAAATTCAGTAGCATAAGCTGTTTCATCTTTTTGAGATGTACAGCAGATAGAGTATTCATAACAGGAACACCCTGTTACCTCGACTGTGAAAGGTTCTGGGAATCTAATGACCAACAGACTGGAATTTAAATTTATTTTTGTTTGGTTTGTGTTTCAGTGAGCATTTGAAAGATCCACCAGTTTATCTTTGTCAGAGATTATTTTTCTTTTGGCTTAGCTTGGACACCAATCCCACTGTTGAGTTTACATTTATGGAGCAGGACCCATGGTTTTCTCCATGTGTTCACTATTATGGTTCTGACTCTGCGGATCTTGTTGCTTGGGATAGTTGCAAAAGTCATGTCTGCTTATACAGCAACGACAGAGCTGGAATTCAGGTGCTGCTGGTTAGTCAATTGAGAAAGAACAAAATTAGTTTTGAAGGCTGCCACTTCTTGGCTGGTTTGCAGAAGGGTTGGTAAAAACTGCAAAGGCAACTGAGTACCCTAATGGCAGTATTTATTATACATTTGATTTCATAAGTGGATCTTCAGGAATAATTTCTTTTATTTGGTTATTTTGCTCTGCTTTAACAAATCATGTGTGACTGTAGTTGTTTTTCCAAAATGCCTGTCTTCGTTGTTTTCCTTGCCATTAGTCAAGCCATGCAGTAGTGTCCACAAGGTGGTGCCACAGCTAAGAAGTTAGCAATAAATAAGACAAATATAATTTGCTAATTCTACCTGTTTTTTGCCACTAACTGAAGTATCTGCACCTTTAAAGAATTAGTAATTATTTCATAAGCGTGGTATCACAGGTTTGCAGGCTGAGTGGGTGCAGCACCCACAGACCTGTGACCCTACCAGATCACGTACAAAAATGAAGAGGCAGCTCAGGGTTAAGCAGACAGCCTGATGAAGAGCTGTGTGTGTTCTAGCAGGGTTATCCATGCTGTGCCCCATGGATGTCTCCTGTATGTATGGATATCACTTCAGCAATACCTCAGGAGTCAGCCCAAGTCTTGACAAGCAGAATAAGTCATCTACAACTTCAGCTTCCATGCATTTACCCTGGTGTGGCTGTGGCACATCAGACCCTAATTTCCAAGCTTTTCTACAGTAAGAGGTAGCCAGGCTCTCTGTCTGATGATAATCTACAGTTGACTTAATTCCAAAGGGGTATGAAGTGCTTACAGAGGGCCCTGCTGTGAGAGCAGCTGGGTTAATGTATACAGGTAAATTCAGATAGTATTTTTCCTTCAATCACAGTTAAAAAGGCAGCCATCCCAAAGTGTGTTTAGCACAAGTGATCAAGTTCATGAGCATCTTTCAATACAAGATCAGACCAGAGAAAGCAAAAGGCAGTAACAGGGAACATTAAGATGTCAAATGTACCACCCAATCCAGGAAAGGCAATTAAAACTTACAGGAAAAATTTCTTTGAATGGGTCTGAATGACTGCACCATTTTACAGCAGGCCTGTATGTCCCAGAAGAGCTGAAGTGCAGAAGGCCTTGGTCATTTCTCCCTGAAAGTTGTGTGTTAGTTCTTCAGCTATCCTTGGCCACAAGGCCATGGTTGCTTCTTGCACACCTGCCCTGCTCCTCTCAGTGACCTCTGCAATACAGGTATGGGTGTCAACACAAGAAATACCCTCTGTGAGCTTCTGCAATGGATAAATTAAGTCGTTTATTCATCACATTATTTTGTACCAAAAGCAGGAAGAAAAGGGATCATTTACAATACCTTTCACACAAGTACTGCATTGATTGTTTCTTCCAGCTACAATCTCTCTTTGGTAAGGTAGACCTGTATCAGAATGAGAAGAATAACAGTGTTTGCATAAGATGCATTTCTCCATATTGCTATATTATTATTTTTTAAAATACTAAAATTCTTCTGGCTTGTAAGAGACTCAGCAAAAATTATATATACTCAGAAAAGATGGTTTGTCCCCCAGGTATAATGCGGAATGAGAATATTGAGTCCAGTTCTAAAAGGTGTCAATTAACGCCTTTTTTTTTTTTTTTTTTTTAAGGATGAGATCTACAAAGTTGATCTTAAAGTGCTTTCCAGTAATTTAAAATTTTGTATTGCTTTTAACATCTGTTTGGAAAAGTCAGAATCAGAGAACTAACTAAAAATATAAAGTCACTGAACAGGTCAACTAGATTTAATTTCTGAGTCAGTCTATCCAGTCAGTTTGGACTAACTGAATCACGACAGAGACATTGTCAGAGTATTCCTGCAAGATTGTTCTGAGTCTATGGCTGCAATGTGTCTTGCAATGAAAAGGATGTATTGCTGGTTTAGTTTGGACTTCATTTTTTCTTTGACTTTGTAAAATCACTTTCAAAAACATTTATTTTTCAGATATATTTTACATAGAGAAGAAATTGTGCTCTATTCTGAAGGCAATGACAGAGCATCTGAGATCATCCATGTAAGTCTCCACTTTATGTAAACCCCAGGTATGCATTATTTTAGTAATTTAACAACTGAATTAAGATCCAGAACACTTTCCCTTGCAATATTTATGATGATTTTTGCACCCTTTCTGGAAATCCCATAAATATTTTTAAAATATTGAAACTGTTTTTCCTCTAAATCTGGTTCTCCGCTTTCCCGTTTAGGCAATCATGAACAAAACACACTTCAGCTCTGTGTCTGTACCTAGCTCTCACTAGAAGGAGGTAACTTCCAGTGTTGTAAGTTGGGAGTCAGCCTGAGCAGGGTTCAGAAATCATCCTGCAGATGCACAGCGTTAACGGAAACAATTCAGCGTGGCGGTGGTATCCTGCAGGATGTGTGCGACGCCTTCAGCTGCCTGGTGATTTACACAGGGCCACATTATAGATTATACATTCTGGTAATTGTGGTATTGTTATTGCTGGGCTGTATCTAAGCACAGGAAACACATATAAGCACATTGGAAGTGATAACATCCACTCCTGTTTAAAGGGCAATATTTTATTCTCGTACGTAATAGAGCATTTGTAATAATATGGACAATTTCCTAGCTACTTAGCAAGGCTTTCAGGAGAAAATCCTGATTCGTTGTGGGAGGCCCATAACCAGCATTTACAAAGAAATCCACATCAACTTTTATTCACTTGAATTTTATTTTTTTCAGTATGGACTCCAATCCGAGATCAAGAAGGAGACAGTACATTGCCATCTGAAAGCACAAGAAAGATCAAAATAAGTTTTCAGTGTGTCACCGAAACCACAGTGCTGGGTTTCTGTTAAGGAGAATGAGTAATACCATTCTAGCTGTGAAGAATGCTGTGAGTGGATAATAACTCCATCTAACTGATAGGGCAGATTTTCTGCAAGAAAATAAATGTTCCCAACTAAATTCATGCCCTATTTCTTCAGCTCAGTAAGAAAGCCCACTCACCATACCCATTTAGCTGCTTGTCTGACAGTAGGATTCAGGACCATCCCCAACATCTCCGACTCAGTCTTGCAATTCAGGACCAGATTGGCTCCAGCCTTGGCCTGGACCATAGCTAAATCTACATCCATGCTTGTAATACTGTTGCAGATCAATAACACGACACTATACTGTATAAACTGGTTTGTTGAAATGATAGTTATGAGTGAGGGTCTAAACAGACACTGCAACATGTAATAAAGAACTGACCTACTGACAGTTATAATGGGGATGTGATTAACACAGACACAAAATAGCCCAAAGCCCAATGACTTGCTTCATGATTTAATGAAAAACTTTTGTTTTCTATCTATATTTTTTAACATTAAGAATACATTTGTCTTTATAAATCTATAAATGCTACTGATCTAAAATTTTTGGGCTGACACTCTAACACTGAACAAAAGTATAGTTTTGTCAGGCCTCATATTAACAAAAATTTTAAATAATAACGTTGCTGATGCCTCATAATATGTCTTTGCATTGTGGCAGCCTCATTATAATACTCCTTTGAAAGTGTCATCTGCTTAGGTAAGCTTTGATTTACAAGATAATATTAAGACATGTTTCATTTTAATTATGATCTTTACTATTTTCCTAAATAGGGATCTCTGTCCTTATTTTAAACTTCTGATATCCTGTTTAACAAAGAAACAGCTTTAACTGAACTAAGAGTACTTAATGTTAAGAAAGTTTTCACAGTTTGTTGCTGGGATTAGAGCTTTAAAAACAAAGGTCAGGTGAAGATCCCTTCTTGGAATACACTAGGATATGAGCCTCTATTTTTGTTCATAAGTCTACATATTACATAGATCAGTAATAACTTTAATATAATTGAATATATTTGTATTTGTGTGAGTGACTGGAGTTGAACAGCACACCTACATGGCTGCAGCATGTGTGAATCTTCCTGCTGTACATTGTGGTGTTGGCTTTCATTAGGCAGTAAGAGATGTTGCCTGCAAAAATATCTCACAACTTGAAAAGGAGACTAATGTCTGCCTTTTTCACATGGGAAATGCATTTCATCACTCCCTCACAAGACATCGAAATCCCTGTGCCCTTAATCACTTCTGTGGAAATGAAAACACCAGGCTCTGCACACCACAGGATTTGTAATTAGCTTGAGATATCCAGAGAAAATTCTGTAAGTTACTTTAGTCTCTTTATTTTGCCTTGTCTCAAATCTGTTTGATTTTGTTTGAGTTTATAAGAGTAATTTTTGCTGGAAATGTCTGTGTTGCAACTGAAATGCTCTAACAAGCCCTCATCACTAAAATGCACTGAGTTCTGTTACTTGTGAGGAGCCATGTGGAGTCCTGGAGTCCTTGTGGCTATTGGGGAACTCAGGAGCTTCCTGGTCTCACTTGAGACATGTGACAACCTCAAAAACACCTGGGATGCCTTTAGGTCTTAAATATTTGGTTTAAATGTCTAAAAGGTGAGAGTTTCTTAAGCATCGTAAGACACGAGTGTTTACAGATCAGCTGGAGCCACGCCTCTTGCATTTGCTTCTCCAATAAAGTTGTAGGATGCTGCCAAGCTGGGCTGCCAGATGTGCTCCTCCACGTTTGGGGTAAGTAATCACTTGGGCCTGGGATCTTCTGTACAAGCTATGCCTGAACCCACTGCACTTACTTTAGGGGACACACCAAAGTGGTCAGCATAAACTGAGAAGACTTTGTCCAGCACTTTGTCAGCATGCCAGAAGAAATTCCTTGGAATTCAGAGTCTGAGATTTCATTTCAGTTAATTGTCAGGATGATGAATATTACTTATTCCACACTGAGGTTTCTTTTAATCCAAAACACAGATAGCATCAATGCAGGCAGAATGGTACTTCTTCCTGCATAGAAGCCCAACTAGATATAATCCAGTTTGCTCTCCTGTCTCTAAATTTGAAGGACAACAGGAATGGAGACTGCAGCTGGCCTGGGATTCCCTTGCACTTGAACCTCATCTTAACTAGGCAAGTCTACTTTTTCACAAAAGAGAACTATTATAGACAATAATATGGTGAACTGAAAACTCCTCAAAGTTGTTAAATTCTGTCTAGTTTGGAAAAGGAGCTGTATCAGGCAGATGCTCCATGAGGCAATGGAGCCCAGTGGGCAGAGTGCTGGACAGGGATTGAGAAATCTGGGTTCTTTTCCAAACCCTCCTGACTTTTAAATGACCTTGCGCTGTCACTTATCTGTGCTTTGGATCCACTGCCTGTATGAGGAGGATAATAATGCTCATAATGGTTTCAGAGTTGCTGAAGGAAGGATCTTACACTTCTTACGCTACCCTGAGCTGGATGCAGCTGTGCTTAAAGGTGGCCAGGATTTGGTCAATGCCTCATGTATTCCAGAAAATCTGGGAAGCTTTGATTGTTAGACAACTTGCTTTCAGTTATCTGGCAAAACACATTTTCATGTTAAAGGTCTTTCTTATCTTTCAGACCATTATAAAATATCTCCAGAAAATTTCATATTATTTAGTTATGCATTAATACTCACAGTTCATGCTCCTGTTACTGGGAACTGCAAAGTGTCTCTCAGGATCATACAAATTATAACTTAAGATAGATAATGTGGTTTTGATCTAAAAAAGAGAAGAGTTTTGCAATGTCATAGTTAATGTATCTGGGGGAAAAAATTATCAATTAGTTTATATTATAAGGTAGTTCAATTGGACTTTTAGTTTGAAACATTCTTTTTGAAAATAAAAGAAATTGTTGGTTTTTTCTAAGTTGTCATTTTAAATCAGTCTTGATTTCACACGTTTTGTATTAATATACAACTACAAGCTCTGTGCACAAAAAAAGAACAGTCTACTTTCAAACTGCTGAATGCTTTGACCTCAAGGGCATAGAAACTGTTGACTCATTGTTTTTACTGCATATAATATTAGTCCTTTGTCACATCCAGGGAATGACATCATCTTCTTCATTGTTAGCAGCAGGTTTGAATAACACAAAAAGTGCAGCATTAGTTGTCTGCTGTGTTTGTTCTTAATAAATGAATGGATATCTGGTACCAAGACTCAGATTAGGGTTTTTGAGTAACATTTAGAACAAGCTTGTGCCCAAACCCTGCAAAGAGCTTTGCTTCTGGCCACCGTCTGCGGGGCAGTCGAGCTGGCAGGAGCACGGAGCCTGCAGAGGGAACGTAGCTGATGGTTCTGGCTTCTTGAAAGTGGTAAGAGGAGTCAGGAGAGGAAGAGATGAAGCACACAATGAAACAGATCTGTTCTTCAAGGTCAGCTTAGTTAAAAGGAGTCCCTGCACTTCTATGAATCATGCTTCTGTGAAATCTAAAATCATAAAAAGTAATTATCAGAAAATAAGTCATCTCTAGGACATGCAAACAAAATGGGAACTAATTATCTTGAAAATGCACCAGAACAAGTATTTCAGCCATTCCAAATTTGTATTCATGTTTATTAGTCTTCTACTCCCCATAACTAAAATGTCTATGTCCTGATCTGAAAGGGTAATTCCCTACCAGAAGTATTTGGTTACTCCTGCCTGCTTCATGGAAGAAGGATACATCATTATAATTACTAACCAGGCTGGTGGGGATCTTCTTTAAGGTCATACACCACCTTCTATAAGGTTCTTCAGAGTTCTTTCATGGCAGAGAAAATTTTAAGTGTTGCTTCCTGAACAATAAACATTCCTAGTGGAAAAGAATTTACTCAGGGAGAGAGTCCTCGAGAGTCTGATCAAATGTCAAATTCTGTCTAATCCGTTACCAATTGCCTTTATGTTTTCCCAGAAAAATGTGATGTCTTTAACTATAAAATTATACTTTGTGGTTCCAAACATATTTGTCCTGAAGATAAGTTCCTTTGTTGAGAGAATGAATCAAACTGGACTTTGAAAAGCTAAAATTCACCCAGCTGTGAGAGAAGCACTGAGGCAGCAGGCTAGGAAAGCTGGAGGCCATGGGTTAAGGATCCAGGATTGCTGGATCACAGAGGCCCACATACCAAGAGTGGATGCAGACAAGGGCTACACACATGGAAATATTTTCTAGAATGCCAGAACTAAAAAAGAATAAACAAACCATGCTTTAAAAGATCAAATTCAGACCTTGTTGACTTGGAAGCAGCAGAGATCTGATGTATTGGCCTCTTCACAACAGACATACTTGTGCAGGAAGGGAGACCTGCCTTGCATGCAGGTTTGAGCAGATGCATTTATCTCAATTCCTATCCCAGATTTATATTCCAAATTTCAGACTTATCTGTTATGAGAAGTAAGAAATGTTACACTTTTTTTCTATATATTTCATATGCTTTTGCCATATGAAGTCTTTCCTTAGTCTTCTGTTCCAGTCCATAGTTCACCTTCAATCAACACTTCAAAAAGTCTCAAGTAGCATGAATTTTGGTGAGGCCAAATCACTTGATTTTCCCTTACCCTGTTTAGAAGAGGCTTTACTTGGACAAAAGCAATAGTGCCAGCCATTTCCCTTCATCCTTTAAAATTACTGGCCAACTCTAAAGAACTGAGCCTCTCTTTTATGTCACTTTCTGACAACTCATTTGAGTTGAACAGGTTGCTGTGGCCAAATTAAATGCTTGGGAAATGGACCATACAATTAATTTGCAATAGTAAGTTGTCTCAGCATCATTTCTCTTCCTCTCAAGGGGAATGCTGGCTCAAGCAAAAGAAAAGATTAACGTAATAAAAATATTCTAAAGACATCCTGTTAATTGTCCCAAGCTCAGATGGTATTGTCTATTCTTCTGTTGTGCATAGCCAGCAAACAGTGTAAAATCCAGAATTCCTTCCCACCATGAAAGCAGAGCCTTCAGTGCTACAGGATAATCCCTGCCTTTCTGGAAAGCAGATGAAAATGTGGTGTGGTAGAGCTTTGCTTTGGGTTTCAGAGGTGAGCTCAAATTTGCTCCATTTATGAATATAATAATAGCACTTGTTAATTTAGATACATCAGCAACTTTTAAAAAATGTTTTTTAAAGGAGAGAATAAAGATTTATGGAAAAAAAGGAAAATTGCAAACTAAGGGCAAATTTTGGGAAAAGAAGGAAATTTTTTTCCCTGAATATGCAAATGATATTTCCCATGTTTGTTTAGGGACAGAAAACACTCGAGGTTTTAAATTCAGCCAAAATAAAGGCTTTGATTTACAATTACATTTGCAGTGTTGACCCTGAATATTACATTCAGTGACAGCAAATCTCATAGGAAAAGTTAATATATCAAATAGAAGTCAGAAATATTCACAAGTGACTGAAGCAAAGCTGTCCGAAGAGTTAAATGAAAGAAGACTGTAATTCTCTCTCCCCTCTAAAATGTCATTTCCTCAGAAAGGACAAAGTCTGATTTTTGCTTATATGAAAATAGTCATAAAAATATGTAAGAAAACACAGAAGGTTGTTTGCTTCAGTTCCTGTAAACGAATCAGGCTGAATGATGAGTCTTCCTGTAACTCGGAGCCCTTTTGAATGCTATGCATGAATCTGTGTTCCTCCCCTCCATAAACAGCTCGAGCTTTGCCTATGTATCAGTGTAGAAAAATAAGTATTGACTTATTCACAAATTGCTTTTTAGACACTGGATTCCCAGAAATATATTTGTACAACAGTATCTACAAGCAAATGGATGTGTTAATAACCATTTTTTTTCTTTCATTTTATGGCCTTAAAGACACTTTGATCTTCTAAAATTATGTTTGTCTTTTTGAAAAGCAAACTTTTTATCTCAGCTCTGGTGCTCGTTTCCTTATCTCTTCTTCTGAAATAAATTTTTGACATTAATTCAGTATGCCCCATTTCATTTTATTTCAGACTGCCAGTTGAGATGGTTTTAAATATTTTATCAAGCAGGTTCCCTACAAGATGCTAACTTGTTCTCCTGTTTTTCCTTTTTTATGTATCTTTCCAAAATGAAATGTTTTGGATGTGGTACAGTTTGTTCACATGTCACATATGGATTTTTTAATTCTGTCTTTCTGCAGAACAGTAAGAAGAGAAAATAAATCAGATGTTTTATCTGATTGTACTTTGATCAGGTTTTTCTGTATTCTCAAAAAGAACAGCATGGAGCTTCACTTGCTGCACCAAAATCATTTTTAGTTTTGAAAATATTTCAAAACATCTCAGGAAAGCCAGACCAAACACTTAGGTTAGAGTTCAACTCATCTTAAAAAAAGACTCCATTGCTTTACCATAGTCATATTTGACCATTTAGGATCTCCTGCTATTTAATATCCACTACATGAACTGGGAGAAACATCTTAGTAGGAGCCAAAATGTGGGCAGAATTTCACCTGCCATAATACTTGCTATCACTCCCCATGACTGACATGACTGGAGTGATGAAAAATGGCTGTAATTGTGCTTCTGGTACCTCTTGATACGTGGCAACCTAGGAAATACTGACACTGTGTGTGACACAGGTGGGAGAGGTGTGTCCTCACAGCAGGGAATTTTGCTGTCTTTGAAGTAAAAATTAAAATTTAAAATACTAGTGATTAAGTTCACGGTGGCCATGGAGGTCTAAAGGTTGTGGGAGGGCTTGTGGTTTTTAACAGACAAGGCAGAAAAGTTTCTGGGCAAACAGCAAAGTCACCTGCCTTCCTTGTGTGATACACTTGCTATAGACAGGGGATGTTGCAGATGTGTTCTGGACATCAAGTAATCCAAAAAAACAGTAGGACTGTGAAAATCCAAAGGTTTCCAACTCCTTTATTACCTTCTCAAATTCTACTGCAAAGATCCACAGCCTAGACCTCTGGGAAACCTCTTTTTGAAGACATTCTTCAAAATAATTTACTGTTTAGTTGCCTCAGTATAGCAGAAACTAGATATAGCTGTTCTGGCTCCCCTCAGTCCTTCCATTTATAAAATGTACCCAGTTCCATATAAACCTTTTTGAAATATTTTGGAGACTTCTCAGTGCTCCAGGGAGATGCTGTTCTCAATGTTTATTATGTGTACCCAAACTGATTTCTCTCTTTTAGTGTCTCCAGTGCAAAATCATTACATTGTCAGAAATAAACCAAGTCTAACTTGTGGGGGGGAAAGAAATTGGATTCCATCGTGTGTTTCATATTATACCATTATGAAAATGGTATATTAAATTCAAATACTTCAATTGTACCATTAGATGTTGTCATTATGTGGCTTGCTAATTGATAGGTTATTCAAATGAACATTATAATTTTAGACTTCTTAGAAGCATCCATATGAGGAATTTCCAAACTTCAGAAAAGTAAACTGGGTGTTGGGAAGGAAAAACATGTACTGAGAATATTTCCTAATGCATGTCACTGAAAAATCATTACATAACTGCCGTGTGCATTCCAGGACTTGGTGCAATCTATTTTTAATACCCGGTATGAAAGAACTTCCTGCTACTTTTTCTCTTTGAAAGCTGCTTTGTGGTTCATTAGATCGTCTTGTCAGGCCAATTTTTCTGCTATCCTGAAACCTCATTTATTTCTCCTTAAAAAAAAAAAAAAAAGTGAAACTGTATAGGATGGAAGAAGGTGCTGAGCACAAAGAGTTAAGGTATGCTGTGTAAGTGTTGCAGTGGTCCAAGAATTAAGCACTGCCAGCTCAGGCTTAAAATTAAACCCCAAAAGAAATCTAAACATATTAAACACATACACATTTAAGAAAAGCAAAAGAACCTGTATGCCAAGCAACAGCACTTAGCAAGAATTTTGAACTTTCTGTTTATGAATTTTTTTAATTAGAGTAGTTTAAATTTCATACTGTTCTCCAGCATTATCACAGATCACCATTTTGACCATAATTTGTATAACCATGACCATTAATATGAAACCTTTTGCTTACATGCAACCAAACTTCTTCAAATGCAGGCTATGCAAGACATTTCAGAATATTTTAACTGCACAGAAAATTTGCAGCATTTAGTGTAGCTTTGCTGTTAAAACCCTGGACAAACAGACTGAGAGAGATGAGATGGCCAGAGGGGCCACCATTTTCACCTCCTCTGACCTCCTGCAAAACAAAGGCCACGGGACTTCCTGAACTAACTTCTTTTTGAACTAGAACATATCTTTTGGGTAAACATACAGTCAAGTGACAGACAGCACACTAAATCTGCTAAAAGTATTTGAAAGTATTAATTTTATAGACCAAAAAAAATGTTTGTGCTTGCAAATCAACAGACATTTCATTGTGTATTAGAAAGTTTCTGTGACTCTCTTAATTCCACCCATAGCAGAGAAACGGGATGACAATTTCCAATGCCAAATAGCACTGGGTGGTAATTGCTGTAACTCTGGCTGTGAACCTGCTCTGGAAGGCTCTGGCAGGGAGGCAGCAGAGCGTGTCAGTCAGATGACTGACACAGGTAATGCCCTCAGCTGCCCTGCCTGCCGCTCCAACATCCATCGCTGCTGCCACAGAACGCAGGTTTCAACATCTGAGGTTTCATCTCCTGAGCTGCCGTAGTGTTCAGTTTGGTGTACAAGGGTGAACAGTCAACCATGAGAGATGGGGAGCACTTCTGGGGGCTGTTAGGCTGTGCTCTCCCTGGGGCTTGTGATGGTAAACTGCACTAACGGGGATGAGGGAACGAGGGTACCTGCTCTGCTCTGTGGGTTTAATCCATCAGCGCATGCAGAGCAGAGTCAGGGCATTAAGAACCCCAAAGCTAACTAAATATTTGGACTTCCCTTTCTGTTGCTTTGATTCTCCCACCGGAAGCAATTCCTTTCCCCCCTTCCCTCTGCTGTCTCCATAAAGCTTCATCTTCACAGAATACTTTTGGATCATTTATTTCTGCACTTCTGTACATCTTTCAAGTATTTGTTGCCAAAGAAACTGGTCCAGCGCTCAGCCCCAGCGCTCCAAGTCTCAATCAAGCACACTCCTCCCTCTCCCTCTTCACATCAGAGCACTCTGGGTTTATTTTCCTTTATTTTAACTTTTATTTTCAGAGGAAATATCTTCACCCAAAAATGTGAAATCTGACTATATTCTGCTTATTTCAACAAAGTTTTTAGTAAGAAATTCATTACAGGTCACTTAAAAATCTTCCACACTTAGGCCAAAGTCATGGAACTGCTCTGTTTAATCCTGTCCAGTGCTTCATAATAACATCTTGTTTTCAGTTGCTTGTCACTGTTTGGGCTGGTATTCTCCAAGCCAAGCATCTGCCTCAGGTTTAATTTTTGGCAGTTGCTATTTAAACCACTGTAGTAATTCTGAAGAACAAGGTTAAAAAAATATTTTGCCCGTATTAAAAAATAATCATCTGGTTGCTTCATTCAGAAGTGTCGGTATCCCCATTACAGAAGGAATTTGAAATGGAACACCATCACTGGTCTAGTTTCACCCATGTACCTTTTAAGCAGCAACTTGGAATTTGGCAGCACCATCGCTGTGGTTTCACAGATGTGCATCCAAATGCAAAAAAGTTATAAGACTCCATAAGTTATAAGACTCCATAAAATTTCAGTTTGTGCATGATCAGTTAAGAATTGTTCGCTTTTGGCAGCTGAATTTTCCAAAGACCATCCCGTGCTGACGGATCCCGCTGTGTGTTCCTTGGCCGTATGGCCTGCAGGCACCACGAGCTGCTTTTTCGGGGAGCAGCCAGGTATGGTCTGTGCCCGAGGCAGTGGGGACCACACAGGATTCCTCTGCAGCTTCCCCTCCTCCCCGCCCAAGAGATCACTGCCGGTGAGATCTGGGTGTCCCTTCTGTGTGTGCCTTTCTCCTGCTGCTGCTGAGGCAGAGAGAAAAGAAGGATGGCTCACAAAGATGGAAGGGTTTGGGAGGAGGCCTGGAAGCAGCAGAGCATGGGAGAGAGCACAAAGCGAGGAAGGAGGAGGAGGTGAAGGCAGTAGATTCTGGGGAGACAACTATTACTGGCTAGAGCTAGGAATTCTCCTAAGGCATCATGGACAGAAAGCAGTTGTGGAAGCAGTTCTGCATCACTAGGGGGAAAAAAGAAGGTTATAGATATTAACACAAAGAGATTCTGCTAGGCAGTGGGAAAGGGTATGGTATATTGGGTAAGGAGGTTAATAAGCATAACAGAGATAGAAATAAGATACCAGAGGAAATAATTAAGAAAAAATAAGAGGGTGCAGATGAAGGAAAGGAAATTAGGAGGTGAAAATAGAGTATGAAGTGTGTAAGAAAGCAGGAGCCAGGGAATGGAGAGATGTATAAACAAAGTGTGGAAGAGAAAGAGCTGGGAGTTACCTGAAAACAGCACAAAGGAGAAGGAGAAGGCAGGAGCCAGGCAGAAGGAAAGTTACTCACTTGAGAGCATCAAGGGAGAGAAGGAGTGTGAGTGCAGCCTGAACTCTGAGAAGAGGCTGATTCTTTTAAGTCAGACATCAATGCTAATTGTGATTTTCTCTAATGATATAGGAATAGGAATCAGGTATGACTAGCATCAGTAGCCACACTTTCTTTTTTTCTTGTTAGAGATCTTCTTTGTAAAATATTCTGGATCTCTTGAGCCAGAGCCCCAGAGTTAAGGTGACCGAATGTCATCATCTGTTTATTTTTCAGACTTCCTCTCTCTGATTTTGTTAACAAACATTCAAGTGCCTAAAGTACAATATGCTGCTCTTTTAACCACAGTAAAAAGTATCTCTGCAAAATACATTTGCAAATACTACAAGTAATTTTGAAATTATCAGTAGGGCTGCCAGCAATGTCTCTCACTGGCAGAGCAAAGCAAGGCCCTGCGTTCGTCTCTGTGGCCTTTTCACTGTGGGTGTTTGTCATCTAAAAGGGCTTGTACCATCCCCACAGCAATTAGGCTGCCTTCATCACAGGGGTGAGCAGCACTGCCTTGCCAATTTTCTCTCCCACCACCGAGGAGCACCACCTGGAGGGTGGGTGTGCTGGGTGGCCTCTGCTGCCCACGGGCAGAGCAGAGGTGGAGGTCACTGAGCAGGAGCTGGGGAAGGGTGGGAGGTGTCCTGCCCTCTGGTCCTGCTGGAGCTGCAGACACCAGTTACACTCCTCCAGTGGCAAAGCAGGGGGAAACACTGAAATTGCCCCTAGCATGGTGATTCAGCTTGCAAGCATCTGCCATTTATAAGAAAATCCAATTTTTTTTAATATAAATGACAAATGCTTCCCCACAACCAGCATGTTTGGTCTGTCACATTCTCTGTCAGCTGAAGGCAAGCTTTGCAGAGCTGGGCTGCTTTACTTTCCTTTTGAGAATGAAAGTAGCACTGCTGCCAGCAGATTGAGTTGTTGGTGTGTATCAGGTGATAGGAAAAATTACTCTGAAACTGCACATGGTCTGACACACTTTTATATATATATATATATATATGTACATTTGGGAGCTGCAAGTGTTGATTTGCTCTCTATGTATCTGTCATACTGATAGCTTAAAACCACAAATTACATTCCTAAAAACAACTCCTTGGGGTAAGGCTGCTGTTACTACTTGGTACCTCCTAAAGATTAAACAGAGCTAAAAGTTTATACATTGATCTATTGCTTCTTCAGGCAGATCTGTCTTCAAATTCTGACCTACGTCCCAGCTAAAAATGTGTTCAATCTTTTCTTAATTTGTAATAGATCCTTGTGTACATTACAAAACCGTCTCGCAATTTGGCAAATTAAGTCGTCTGTGGTTAGCTCTGGAATTACAGAGATATTGCAGTGCACTCAGCATTGCATAATGAGGTTCCCCAGACTTTCCTTACTCGAGTGAGTAACAGTAATCCTTATCTCTAGCATCAGATTCATCCCATTTTCAAGAAAAGAATTAGTATCAAATATATGATGGGCATGTTATGCCTTGTGGCTGCAATGTTGTTTCAATTAACTTCTCTGAATATACCACAATGAAAAGTGTCAGCTTTTTGCCTCAGAGGCCTATAATTAGATTAAATGAATACTGTTAATTATCTACTACCTTCTTTACACAAAACAGTATGTTTCCATAAATTAAAATGCTCGTACAGGAAGGAAACTGTTGTTCACTCCAATACATGCATACAGTGCTGGATTGTGAATACTGTGACTGTATCACAGTGTAGCACAGCTCTTTGTCTGCAGCCCTTATTTTACAGGAGCTAAAACAAATTACATCTGAAAAATCCACAGACATCACAGTATTTAAAGCGTATATGTTGGTGCAAGGAAGTGATATTACTAAATGCTGCAGTGCTCATGAAACAAATATACTTTTCTCTTTCACAGATGTTCTCTATAAAATTCCCTTAGAGAGATTAAATACAGCTTTGTTTGTATACCTACAGTCACACCCTCAAGGACTATGGCATGTACAGAGAGAAAACTGCTTTTTCTAGCAGGGTGTACTTCTCCTTTCAGAAAATTTAAAAAAAAATACGTTCTGTAGGAAGTATTTACAAGTAACAGCTTCATTTCCAGGCCTGTGCATATTCCAGCTAATGTGGACTGAAAATCTTCTCTGCCTGTTCTCCAGCATTTTTGGATACAAGCAAAAGTTCCCGACTGATCAATACACTCCCATCCTGGCACGTCTGGTTTGGGAGTGCAGATTTTCCAGTGGTGGTACATCACCTCTGGGGCAACATATCTGAAGCAGAAAGCACTCTTTTTGATTTGACAAAGTGTATCCAAATGTCCCTATTTCCATCAGAATAGATGTTAATAACTTCAGGCCTGAACATTCGATCCTCCCTCACCAGAAAATTACAATTAACTTTAGCAGAAGCCCTTATTTTGGCCTGCAGTATACTCTGCATATAAATGTGAGCTGTACCCAGGATTGCTCTTGTGTTCCATTAAGGTCAAATCCTGAAAAGCTTTTGAATACTCAGTGTTTCTACAGGACATCGCATTTTATTGTGGTTTGTGTTGCATGAGAATCTTTTCCTTTAAATGTTCATTAGCTCCGTGTTTAAAAGTGTTCCTTAAAATATCATTGTGCTGGTAATAATCTTCATACTGAGGAGTGAAGAGGGCTGTGTTGCAATATAAATGCTGCCCCGTTTCCTGCTCTCAGGGTGTAACAGGAGAAAGAAAGACCATCTTGATAGGCACTATCTGCTGAAGGAAAACTGTCACCAGGAGCTGTGAATTGACTTTAACCTTTTAGTGGCTAAACTGTGAAGAAAATGTTTCCAGCTTCCTACCCGGAATTAAGGCTTCTGTAATTTAAAATACTCAAAAAAGCAAGTGGCCCCCATAATTACAGCTACCAATATCCGAAAACAGTTACAGAGGAACAAAGAAATGCAACTGGAAACATGGTTCAGTGGTCTTGCACTTCCCTGAAAAGCTGATTATACTTTTGGCTGATTCAGTTTCTTTCACAGGGAATTTACCCTCTCTGGCAGTGTCAGTCTCAGCAGCACTGGTTGCACTAACGGCACAAAATCCATCTGGGGATGAGGAAATCAGCTCGGGGTCCTCTGTGTGTCAAACTGAATTTTGCCCCCGAGCTCCAGATTTTGTTTTTTAGCCCTTCAGAGCCCCTTGTTTAGTCAGATCCAGAAGCCATTTTAACACCAGTTTAAAAATAGAGCCATTTCATTTGTGCTTTTGCAGGTGCCTTGCCCAATTCCCTGCTTTCCCTGCATGACTTATCTTTTAGGATAAGCACTAATGAAAGGTCAAGGTTATTCTGAAGTATCCAACACAGGAGAGTTCTCTTCCTCCTAGATCCTTAAGCTGGACTTCGCACAATTACAACCGATACTGTGCTGAAAGGTAATTCTAACGAGGGGAAAGTACAAAATGACAAGCAGGAACCTTTGGCACTGTATAATGTCCCTGGTGATTTGTACTTAGTGCTTCTTCAAAACGCAGAAGCCATTTTACCACTCAGAGCCATGGCAGAAGTGAATTATTATTTTTTTGCGAGTGAGGCTCTGTACATTAGGGCTGCAGAGCAAGGCTTGACACATCTGGCTCTCAGAAATGTGCCGTGTACTTCGCATCCGAAGATAATTTCCTCGCCTCTGTGACACAGAAACCAAGAAGCGTGGATTCTTCCTCCCCCCCTCTTTCGCCCGTCTGATTTTCAGATGTAACACAAGGTCACGAAAAGCTCCGGCTTGGGGATACCTTGCCACCCATTTTTTAAGGAAACCTGGGGACAAACCCGCTTGGTTTTGCTTCCTACACGGGCTGCGCTGGGAGAAGATGCTTCTGCATCCCTGGACGCGGTGCTGGGGGAGGAGAGCCCGGCGCTGCCGCGGGAGCCCCGCCGCCCGGCAGCGGCCGCAAAGATGTGTCAGAAACATCCCCCGGCAAAGACGTGGGTCCCTTCTCTGTACTCACTGCGGCTGCGAAGGCACCCCGGGGTTATCCTGAGGAGGCTCCAGTCCCGGCTGCGGGGAGAAGGAGGGAGGAAAGGGAGGGAAAAAAAAGAGGATTAAAAAAAAAAAAAAAAACTTGAATGAGGAAGAGAAGAAATTATTAATACCCCATATTGCTAGATGCCCTGA